>LR738712.1:663025357-663066578 GCA_902687465.1 Secale cereale
CCCCGGCTGTCCTTCGGACGCAAGGTTGTTCCCGAAACGCTGATTTTTTATATAATTTTTCTAGATTTTTCTGGGCAGTTCTCGTAACGTGAAAACCTGAAATACAAAAACAGCCGAAAACAGAAACTGGCACTGGGGTGCACTGGATTAGTAAGTTAGTCCAAATATGATCAAAAGTGTATGGAAGTGTATGAATGTCATAGCAATATCACCCAAAAGTGGCATGGAGCAAGCAGAAATTATAGATACGTTTTGGACGTATCAACATCCCCAAGCTTAATTCCTGCTCGTCCTCGAGTAGGTAAATGATAACAAGAATAATTTCTGTGGTGACATGCTATTAACCATATAGGACTTTTTATATATGACAAAAGCTTACTGAGACAATGATTCTATAGTAATTAAGTTGCCTCATGAGAAAATCTCAAATGACTGAAAGTTTTACAACATGAAACTGAAACATCAAAAAGATTTGCAATGAACATGATGTGCAAATATGATAAAGTGATATCTAGCTTGCCCCCTTTAGTGATGCAAAACATAAATGCAGGGGCACCTTCAAGGTTTAAGTGATGACTAGATACAATCATTTCAGAATAAACGATATCACAATCATGCAAAAGACAATGCTACTTTGGGACAATGCACATTACACTCAGAATGACAATCATGCTCTCAGAAGTTGGTGCTTTAACATAAAGGTAAAAGAATGGTTATGTGCTAGAGCTTTTTATTTTGAAAACATGGAAGCAATTGTGTCAACGGTAGTAGTACTTCATATGTGTCATGCATAAGACATCCTATAAGTTGCAAGCCTCATGCATCGAATACCAATAGTGCTCGTACCTTGTCTTAATTAGCTTGGATTTCCATGGGTTATCATTGCATTACATATGTTTCAACCAAGTGTCACAAAGGGGTACCTCTATGCCACCTGTACAAAGGTCCAAGGAGATAAATCGCATTTGATTTCTCGTTTTTGATAGATCTCAACTTGAGGACATCCATACCGGGACAACATAGAAAATAGATGATGGACTCCTCTTCAATGCATAAGCATATTCTCATAAGAGATTGAGGATCAACGTCCAAGCTAAAACTTCCATCACGATACATGGCTTTGGTTGGCGGCCCAATGTTCTTCTCTAACAATATGCATATTCATTCAACCCACGGCAAATCACCCATACTTCAGACAAGACGAACATGCATAGCAACTAACATGATATTCAACAAAAGTGTGACAGTTGATGGCGTCCCCATAAACATGGTTACCGCTCAGCAAGCAACTTATAAGAAATAAGATACATAGGCAACATATTCTTTACCACAATAGTTTTTAAGCTACTTTCCCATGAGCTATATATTGCAAAGTTAGTTTGCTTAGTACAGGTGGAGGTTAGCAAAAGACTGGGAGCGACCAACTAAGAGAGCAATGACGGTCTTAATCATGCAGAGCGACAAAGCAATATTGAATCAGACATGGAAGTTATATCGCTACTCAGAAACAAAAGATCATCAAGGCTTGACAGACTTTCTTTACAGTCTTAAATATGCGTGAGCATACGCCAAGTCAATCGAAATAAATTCTTGAAGGAAGATATTACTAAACCATACCACATCATAGGCAAACAAACCATGTTGGTACTCTAATAACACATTGGGAACCCCCCAGCTATTTGAGATTAACCATAAGAAAACCTGAACTACTAAGCACCATTATGCAAGTAGCATCTTTGTCATAGACACATTAACCAATGCAACGGAAGCAAACTCTCTTAATAAGGTGAGCATGATAATTAAAGAGAGTTCAAGCAACCAACTAAACAAAAGCTCTTTGAAAAGATAAGCATGAATACTAAGAGCAGAGCATGATAGTAGCTATCAAAAGACAAAGAACACACACAGCATAGATAGACATGAAAATTCTATGTTATGTTCTAGGTAGAGGTGGAGCGTGTTTCTCTCCCACATAAAGGAATGCTGAGTTCCGACTCGTTATGAAAAAATAAAAAGAAAACTAAAAGCAAGACGCTCCAAGCATAGCACATAACACATGAAGTGATAAAAATATAGTGGAACGAAAGACGAACTGATAATGTTGATGGAGAAGGGGATGCACGGGGGCATCCCCAAGCTTAGACGCTTGAGTCTCCTTGAATATTTCTTGGGGGTGCACGGGGGCATCCCCAAGCTTGAGCGCTTGACACTCCTGAATCTTTTTATCATCTTCCCTCGCACACTTGAAAACTCCCTTCATACATAACTCATCATAATCTGATTAGCGAGGTTAGTACCCTTAATAAAATAATTATACCTTGCTGGAAATAAAGATATTCTTGAAGTTCTACTGTTTCTCAAGATTGCCAAAAGGTTTTTGCAGAGAAAAAGCAAGCTCTTGATTTGCAAAATGAAGGAAAGGCAAAACAGGACAGAATCTGTGAAAAACAGAACAGCAGGTAGTAATTGATTTGTTCGGGATACTTCTGCAACTCAAATCAAAAAACTCAGAACAGACGCACGAAAGACAATTATATAGAGAACGCTTTCGAAAACATTCAGACCAAAAAGATGATCTAGTGATTTTATACGAATTTTTCTATCCAAGGACAGAATCTGTTTCCTGGACAGCATCTCACAACTTTTGAACTTTCTAGCAATCAGAGGCTATACTTGGCACAAATATGAAAAGAAAAGATACAATGATGATGCTACAGCAGTAAACAACATCAAGACACAACAAAAGCAAAATATAAAAAATTTATTCATGTGGGCTGCCTCCCAAAAGCGCTTTCTTTTATGCCTTTAAGCTAGGCATAAGACTTTAATGAAGCTCTCGTAGGAATAAGAGTTGAAGAACAAAAGAGAGCATCAAGAAGCAAATACCAAACACATTTAAGCCTAACATGCTTCCTATGCATAGGGATATTGCAATAGAATAATTCATTGAAGCACAAAGCAATAAGCATAGGAAGACAAAACAAGTGCAGCTTCAAAACCTTCAACATAAAGAAAGGGAACTTGATATTATTGAAATATCTATAAGCATATATTCCCTTCTCATAATAATTTTCAGTGGGATCACGAATAAACTCAACAATATAAGCATCACATAAAGCATTGTTACCATGATCCACATGCAAAAAGGTACTCTTACTCTCCACATAAGTATCATGAAGAGGATAAAACTTGGTATAAAAGAGAGACATAAGCTCTTGCCAATCAAGCAAGTGCGAGTTATCGAGAAGCTTATACCAATCTGAAGCCTTATCTATAAGTGATACGGCGAACAATTTCCTCATGACAAACTCCCTTGATACACCTGCAAGCTTAAATAATGAACATAGTTGTGACAGATATAGCAAGTGTTCACCGGGATGTCTGTCTCCTGCATAACGATTAGCCAAAACATAATCGATAATACCAGCTGGTATTTTATAGGGCACAATTTCAGTAGGGGGAGGAGAAACCACCACAGGTGTGGGGCGTCTTCCCGCAAGCAACGATCCAATAGCAAGGTTGTCCATAAGCATAACTAGTGAAATACATAAGGAAAACTGAAAGGTAAACTAACAGTACTAAAAAGCAAAGGTAAAAGATAGCGTACAACTCCCCTATCCTGAAGAGTGGAGTCCCCGGCAACGGCGCCAGAAAATACTCCTTGATGGGCCTCGAACCCCTCGTTGGTTACCCCAAGTGGAAGGTGTAAGATGGAGTATTGTAGAAGTGTTTTTCCTTAGCAAAGATGCCAAGGATCGAATCCCCAGAGACTCCTAGGTTCAACAAGTAGGTGTCAACTGCTACGGTGCCAGATTAGTAGCAATCAACGTGGACCTGCACACAGATACAAATAACTTTGCTCCCAACGAGTACAGAGAGGTTGTCAATCCCTCCGGCCTTGTAGTTCACAAAGGATTAAAAGCAATGATAGTAGTGATAGATAGTGTTTTGCAATAGTAAATAATAACGAAAAGTAAATAGCGGTGTGATCAATGATGGTAATATGGACCGGAGTCTCATGATGTTCACTAGTGATGTCTCTCTCCCAAAAGACGATAAAACAGCTATGTGAGGTAAACAAATTACAGCTGGGCAATTGACAGGACCACGAACGCAAACCAATGCTGACTACATTGCAAGAAAGGTTGAGGTTCAAAGCATGGGCGGTACGCCAAAGTAAGTAGACCGAAATCCATCAATATCTACTACTAATCATCCACCTTGAGATATCTATCCAGAACATCTCGCTGGTATTAAGTTGCGAGTCCCACCCATAGTGTAAACTCAATGCAACAGACAACTGCATTAAAAGAACTTTGCATAAAGTAAACAATCCTTGCACCCGCGGGCACAAGCACCGTTGTTTTCCCCCTTGTGGCAACAGCACATCCCCTAGACTCATGTTTCTATCACTCAAGCTAGTCATCGAGGGGCATGAACCCACAATCAAGCATAACGTTCCCTCTTGGAGTCACTACGTATTACTCGGCCAAAGCAATAAATAACAACGGAGAACATGCAAGAATTACTTATGAACATAAATATAAAAGAGGTGAATCAAATATATTACTCAAGATCAATCTGAACATAATCTCATAATCCATCGGATCCCAGCAAACTCAACATAGCAACAGCATAAGGATTACATAGGTGCCTCGATCATGTAGGGCAGCTCACGAGGACTAATTAGTGAAGCACAAGAACGGGAGGAGAACATCACATAGCTACTGGTCATGGACTCATGGTCCAAGGGAGACTACTAACGAGTCATCCGGGAGGCGTCCATGGTGGTGGAGAAGCTCCCGGTGGTGATCCTCCCCTCCGGCAAGGTGCCGGGAAGAGTTCTCCTGGTGCTCCCGATCTTGGAAGCGGCGGCGGCGGCGGAACAGAGATGGGATTGCGAAAAGAGTTCCTGTTCTGAGGGTTTCGGAGGACGCTTTAAATATATGCCAAAGGGGGGCATCGGGGAAGCTTCGGGGGGCCTAGGCGCCCCCCCGGCGCGGCCCAGGGGGGGCGCGCCGCCAGGGCGCCTCGAGCCCTGGTGCCCCCCCCCCCCGGCTGTCCTTCGGACGCAAGGTTGTTCCCGAAACGCTGATTTTTTATATAATTTTTCTGGATTTTTCTGGGCAGTTCTCGTAACGTGAAAATCTGAAATACAAAAACAGCCGAAAACAGAAACTGGCACTGGGGTGCACTGGATTAGTAAGTTAGTCCAAATATGATCAAAAGTGTATGGAAGTGTATGAATATCATAGCAATATCACCCAAAAGTTGCATGGAGCAAGCAGAAATTATAGATACGTTTTGGACGTATCACCTTCCTATTCGTGGTATTCCACTGCCACCTCCTAAAGTATAGAATTTATGTGTTATCTTTAAATGTTCAAAATCTTCTACTTTGTGCCCCTGTTTTAGCTCATGAGGAAGTAATAGTTAATTCATGATCTTTCTAAGTTGGACAAGTTTTACCCCAGGATTGCATGTCCAATCTGCAAACCCCTAATACGAGAAGGAACTGGCATGAGTGCGCCCAGCTCATAAAAGATAATACAACAAACAAACCCTCCTTCACGCTTTGTTCATGAGAAATCAGAAAACTTTTGGCAGTGATAAACAAAGGAGATTAAGGGGATGTTATCGTCCCCGTACGGGAGCCGTTCCTCGAAACTTGTCCAGCTTGAGAAGTAATTGAGTTATCTATTAGCATTCGTTGACAAATCATGCACCTCTCAAAACTTGTTTTCATTCTGTTTGATTTAAGGATAGCACATGAGTTTTCCCTACTTTCCTAGAGCGGGGCCTATCTCTTATTTTTAGGTTGAGTCAGTTATTCCTACTTCCCTCTATTCTTAAAGAGAGCAGACATTTGATGTTGACGAGGATTCATTCATATAAAGTTGCATTAAGATTTGTCATATCATATCCTTGTTGACATTATCATTTGATAAGTAAGTTGTTTGTCAAGCCCAGCTAAAGCAAACATCTTCCTTTGTGTTAACACTTTCACTTCTTGCCTAATAACATGTTCTTTCAAAAGCTTCAATTAATCTCATCAAAACATAAAGAGAAAGAGCAAAAGTAAAAGCTATTAGTTGTTCTTTGACCAAAGGACATGTTTGCCATGATTTGATGAGTTTCCTTAGCCCTACTTTCGAATATAAGTGTTACCACTCTTCTATAAGGGCCTTATGAGTTGAAGATTGCTGTTGAGGATATTTGAGTTGGTTAAGAGACTGTGATGCTTATTGTCCGTATTCTATTTATCGACACTTCACTCTCTAAACTTGTGGACAGGTTTACCGAGCTCAGTATTGGCTTGGGGACAAGCGAGGTCTAAGCTTGGGGGTGTTGATACGTCCAAAATGCATCACTATTTTATATCGTAATTCATCCTTATTCATTGATATATTTCACATTACGATGATGTTCTTATGTTGTTTTGGCCTATTTTACACAGTTTGCAACTTTCCGGTGCCGAAGCAGCAGACGCAGGATTCAGCGGTAAAAAGTGGACGCTGAGTTGCTGAAGAAGAATACCTCCAAATTACCTGAAAATCGACGGAGAGTATTTTCCAGACGAATCACGAAGGCACGCAAAAGGGCAACCAGAGGGGGGCCACAGGGTGCCCAGGCGGCCACCTGGCGCGGGCCCCTCCCTGGCCGCGCCGGGGGGGCGCCTGGAGCCCCTGGCCCACCTCCGGCTGCCCCCTTTTGCCTATATACTCCTCGTTATCCGAAAACCCTAAAAAGAAGAGTTTTGACGGAGTTCCGCCGTCGCTCCGTGGCGGAAACCTACAGAGAAGAAAAAGCCATCTCCGGCGGCCAGATTCCGCCGGGGAGATCACCTCCCGGAAGGGGAGATCATCGCCATCGTCATCACCATCGTCACGGGCATCATCGAGATCATCATCAACATCATCCCCAACATCAGCACCATCTCCATCTTCATCCAAATCTCATCTCACAATTGCAACTTGTGTTGTAACCCGTACTATCTACCCTCTCTACTCCATCGGTGTTGATTACTACTTTGTGGTGAATGCTATTGAGTTTTGTTGGAGAAATATTATTATGTCCAGATCGTTTATCATCCATTTATCTCCACTGATCATGATCTCTCTTATGTCTTGTGAGTAGTTACCTTAGTTCTTGAGGACATGGGAAAAGTCTTGTTGTTAGTAGTCATATGCTGTTGAAGTAATATGTGTTGTTTGATACTTAAGTTGTGTTGTTATTCTACTAGTGGTGTTATGTGAGTCGAACACTCAACACTTCGCCTTATTAAGGACCTAGGGGAATACATTGTGTACAAAGAATGCTTACGGTGGGTTGCCGGAGTGACAGAAACCTGAACCCCAGTTCGCACGCTTTTGCACAAGGGAACAATGGATCATCGATCGTATTGCTATGGTTAGGCTTTTGCCTTAAATACTATCTTGTATTTGCGGATGCTTGCAAGGTGTTTAATCATAAGAGTGCACTCATCTTAGTCTAGAGAGTGTACTAGCATAGATCCACCCACTCAACACTTATCAACACATCACAAAGCACCGATACGGAATATGATGAAAGCACATGACTACCTCTCCCGTGTGTCCTCAAGAACACTTTAGCCTTTATAAGTTCAGTTGCTAGGCCTCTCCTTTGATCAGAAAGGATTGGGCCACTTGTTACTCTTCAGTGCCTTTTACTTTGCTTGCTTTTATTTTCCTGTTGCTTATATCAAGAAAACCCCTAAAAAGTTATCTTTCAGTGCTTGCAGTAATTCCTTGCTCAGAATCGCTTATCAATACCTTCTGCTCCTCGTTGGGTTCGACACTCTTACTTATCGAAAACGCTGCAATAGATCCCTTACGGTTGTGGGTCATCAACCGACGAGACGGAGTTGCGAAATTCTCGGGAATGAACTACGATAGCAAGTCCCAAAACATGAGTTGGTTCTGCTACATACATGTGAACACACTATCCCAGACAAGCATGACCACGTAGTAATCTTATAATAAACACTACCGAGGTCAGGTGGGGAACCATCATCGAGGATATCTAAGTCCTTGTATAAGTCTTGCTCTTAAGAAGGAACTTCTTTTCCTTGAACAAATCAATCAGTGGCTTGGCGTTCTAGGAAATACATATGGGATGAAGGTTGCAAGTCTTCAAACCATAGAATACTTTGCACATATGCATGACTGACTTGGGATGGTTCTGAAGGAAGCAAAAACAAGCTTTATCGAATTCACGGCGGCAACTTTCATCAAATGCACGTGAATTAGAGGAAGTCACTTCTTGCTCCAACATATACCTCATGAACGCAACGTGAAGGGAATGGTTACAAAGTTTTCCAATACTAGTTGGATGTTCAACACAATTCATGGAAAAATAGCAACGTTGCTGATGGGCTCAATAACAATTCATCCAGGTTTCCATTTAACTGGGGTTCCACAATTATGTGAACAAGGTGATAGCATTGGTCAGACCAATAGATGTAATGGTGTATGCTCAAGGGATCAACCAAGAGTAAGACAACATTACGAACATCGTTGGTTCTGATTTGACTTGACGATAGCCCACACTCATATCAAAGTTAGGATAATATGATAGATCCAACAATTGACCACGGGGATCAATCAATGAAGATATCATCTTACTTCAACACATACACACAAAGATATCCCTTTGGAATGAACTGAGTCGGACAAGCTTTTATCTTCCAACTCTCCAAGTTATTGTTTTAGCTTATCCAACTAGTTCAGGGTATCCAACACAGATTCTTGGAGAAGGGGTGGTTTATAGGTAAACTAACTTGATCACGAGCTCAATATAACAGTCAGGGAACAACCTGGTAATACTCCCGAGAAGATATTCGGAAAATCACGAACCACTGATATGTTACTAAGCTCGAGAACAATCTTGCTTTTCAGGGCAAGACGTTATGATCAAATGAGCGAGGACTTAACAAAATCCTAACTCATCAATCAAAGAGCGCACCAGGAAAGTGGACTCGGTAGCACGATCAACCTTAGGGTGATGATTCAATAATCAACTCGCTAAGGATGAGGTTATTGTCCATTTAACTACCAAGCAACAGAGTTGCTAGGAGTATTGATTTCACACACCACGATTCACCTGTCGGCATCCCGGTTACAATAACACGGAGACCGAAGAATGAACGATGATGGCGAGAAGTATCACTGTATCAAGAGTTCATAAGAGATAGTGCAATTCTCATGACGATCCTGACGTAAAGAGGGTAACACTTTAGAGTAGAACGGATCAAAAGCTTGATTGCATTTTGTTCTGCGGAGTACAACTGCTTTGACCCAATCCTGGATATGGATAAGGTACTGGAGTTTGTTTCTCCTAGTCATTCCAGAATGGAATGGCTTGACGGACCACAAGAGTAAAAGGCATCGATGAACACGAATGCACAACTACTCCTGACTATCAACTGATGGACGGGGGTCATAAAACAACTCAAAGGAACATATAACTTTCTGAGTAGTGGGTGCATAGATTAGTATGTCGAACTAGTTCAACATATTTCTTCCGGATAACCCATGCAGAAAGGTAGGACTGGCAGAGTCACAATATAAATGGAGTACTACTCAAGAGCACTCTGGTTGTGATCTTTTGGTTCAGAAGAACTTCTGCCATGATGGTTCATGGTATTGAAAGAACGATAACCACGGACCTCGAGGACTATCACAAGGTTACTAATATCCTATATGAACAAGCAAATACTATCAACAAGAAGTAAGTAGAATGAATCTTGGGTTCAAGAACCCAGGAATAGAATACCTACTAACTAAATGGCATCACGGGATGCTTTCGAGAATGATGGCCAGAATCATCACACCGGGAATATAGGCACCGCTAGATTACTGGGTGATTCTCTAAGATACTTAGGGTCATAATAATAACTCCAACATATTTGTCGAGGTAACAGAGTACCTCAACACACTAGTTAGTGTGGTTAATCTGGCCCAAAGGAGCATCGGGAACATGAAGAAGGGATTTGCAAATGCATCAGACCATTTAGAAACCTGGGATGACTCGGACAGCATAACGGCTGTAAATGCTCGAAAATACTTTTAAGACTCAAGGAAAAAGGTAGCATAACCACTTAGCATCATAATGTCAAGGTTCTAAGACCAACAGTTGAACACACAGAAGTAGTAGGAACTGAACTGAGGGTTGAATCCACTGTTAATGTGATCCTGAAAAATAGAATGAGAAGCCTAGTTCTTAATCCCCGTCGAAAGAAGAAGGTGACTCAGATCAGAAGGTCATAGGGTAAAGGAGTAAAAAGAGCCTTACGTTCCCTTCCACAATCAATTCCCTTATATAACTAAAGAATTTCTAGACACGACTTCGACCAGTTTGGCTTGGTAATCCTACAGGCAGTCAAGCTCTGATACCAAAGCTGTCGGGACCCCGATCCTAAGTCACACATGTCTAGCATGTAACACATCATATCACTTTGCGGCCTCACGCATGGTATTCCCACGGGTGCCACCTTACCTGGCCCGGGACCGTTTGCGCATTTTGGCACACGTATATGATAGTGTCGCTAGCATCCATATGACAGAGAACCCGGGCCGACATGACTAGTTATAAACCAAAAGTGGCGCTAAATTACAGAGACAGGCATACATGACCCAGCAACGAACGTGTCGGTCATCAACGTATGAACCCAAGTCGTAGCAAGCTACAAGGACTTAAAGGAACAACGCATGATATTTCCCCTAAGGGACAGACAATTGAACGAAGAAGGACACATGCCGGCCAGCCTAAGTGTTCCAAAGCAGTAGCAAGCTACCAAGGCTCAGTGGAAGCACTAGGAGACATTTCCCTGTAAGATAGGCTACCAAGGGTAAACAACTAGGTGTCGGATCCCACACATAGCAATACACATTACACGTACGCATAACATGCAAGTATGTGATGTACAACATGGCATCACAACATAACTCAACAACTCATATAGATAAGGCCCAGAAGAGCCATCATAGCATTTATTACAAACAGGGGTCACATGACCCAACATACAGAGCATACAGGCAACGGAAGCATAACATGTCTAAGTACACACAACTACAAATGAAAAAGGCTGAGAAGCCTGGCTATCTATAAGACCCTCCCAAGGGTACAAGATCGTAGCTGAGGTAACAAGCTAAACGTCGAAGTCCACGCGGAACCACTAGTGATACTGAAGTCTCTCTGCAAAAAAACATAAATTAAGCAAATGTGAGTACAAAGGTACTCAGCAAGACTTACATCAGAACTAACTACAAATGGAACAGTATCAACAAAGGGGTGGTGGAGTTTGACTGCAGCAAGCCAACTTTGACTCGGTGGCTATCCTGAACTACGACTACAAGTAACTCTTTTGAGGTGGCGCACACGAGTCCACATATTCACCAATCAATACACCACTATGGGCCCGCTCCCGTCTTCCTACGAGAACGCCATCCATAGCACTCACACTTGTCTTGAGTATTTTAGAGTATCCACTTTCACTTGTCTATGTACCACGTAAGCATCCAAGAAGTCCATAACCGCGGACCCGGCTATTCGAATAGATCATGTTAACCCTGCAGGGGTGTACTTCTTCACACACGCTCTCGCCACTTACCGCCATGTACACGTCGTGTATCTCGGCAACATTCAAGCGGAAGCCTGGCGAGGGTGTCGGCCACGACCTGACTAACCACACAAGACTCTAGTCCAGGTTTATCGCCTATTCGGGTTCCATCCGTAAGGAGATTCGGCCGGGGTGTCGCTCACGGCCCGAAATGATGTGCGCAGGGTTCGCAAGCCCACCTCGATGGATGGATCTATGCTTGGTACACCGTGCCATGGTGCCTAGTCTGTCCCAAGCCCACCTGTACCGGGTGCCACTTGGTAGACTACTAACACTACCTACAAACACCAGAAACTAGTTGCAACTCCTGGACAGAGAGCTAGTTGTTTAATAAGTCGAGAGGGGTCGAGTTACCGGAACCCAATGTGTGGTAGTAGCTAGTCATTGGACAACTTACACAGAACTCAGTTCTTAAGGATGGTCCCAGTGAGACAACCCACCATGTACTCCAACATGGCCTCTCACCGCTACCTTTACCAAATCGTGTTCACACACTTAGCTCTCAACAGTAGGACATGATAACCACATTCCAATTCATCCCCGATGAATCAGACCTGACACAACTCTAAGCAATAGCAGGCATAACCAGAAAGCATGAATGAGTAGGCACAACATGGCTCAAACAACTCCTACTCATGCTAGTGGGTTTCAACTATTTACTGTGGCAATGACAGGTCATGCAGTGGAAAGGGGTTCAGCTACCGCAACAAAAGCAGTTCAATCCTTGTTGTCCTAATGCAGTAAAGGAGAGCAGGAGCGAGAGAGTGGGATTGTATCGGAATGCTCAATGGGGGTTTGCTTGCCTAGCACTTCTGAAGAGAGTATTGTGTCTTCATCAGTGTCATCGAACTCATCGTCGGAACTACGTCCACTGAGAGGGGACAAAACCGGCAAACAGAGAAAGAACACAATCAATGCAATGCGACAATATGATGCATGATCATGACATGGCAATATGCTGTTGATTGAGCTAATGCAACTAGCAACCATATTAAATGAGGTTGATTTGAACCAAGGGTTCAAATTCAAACTTCATATGTGATTATTTAAATGCCAATTATGCAAATTGTCATATACAGCAACCTTAGGTTGTTCAAACATGCATGAAAATGCCATAAACAGATTCCTTGAATTTTTTTGTTCATTTCTTATATATAAATTATTTTCATTGGAGTTATAGATTATTTTCTATGATTTTTACAAGTTTTAGCTATTTTTTGAAATAAATAAATCATTTCTGATTTATTTTAAATTCCAGAAAATACTTACTGCATCAGCATGATGTTGCTGTGACATCATCAAGTCAACAGGGGTGCTCCAGGTCAAACCTGATCTGTGGGGCCCGCACGTCAGTGTGACAAGACAAGAACAGAGGCTGACCAGTGGGGCCAGGTCAAACCTGGCAGCCGGGGCCCACTGGACTTAATCTAATCCTAAACAGAAACTGATCCAGATTAATTAAGGGCGTGGGGCCCTTCTGTAAGTGGCTCATGTCGTTAATTAGCAGGTGATTAACTGCTAATAATGCGCCACATCATCATCGACGGACTCTGGCCGGCGGCGACCATTCCGCGCGGCGGACCTGCTGCTGGGCGGTGCTAGGGGCTGCATTTAGGTGCGGGGAGACTACCAAGAGGAAGCCCATGGTCTTCCGCATCAAACGGAGTAGGGATGAGCGGACGGGGTGCGGTGTGCTCGCCGGAGTCGAGCTCGCGGCGGCGGCCGGAGCTTGGGTGAGCTCGAGCAGGTGGCTGTAGGGCACGTGGGGAGGAGCTGGTGATGGCTACGGGCTCTTGGAGATGAGTTGAGCACGATGGTGTGCTCAGCTTGGACGGAGGCGAGCTAAAGCGACGGCGGTGACATGACCAGCGCCGGCGAGGTCTCGGCATCGACGGAGATGGGGGCTACGCTAGGCTATCGAGCACGGGGAAGGGGGGTTTGGTAGAGGAGCTCACGGCGAGGTCGTCGGTGATCCCAGCGTGCTCGGGGACGGCTTGGTAACGACGGATCGGTCGACGGCGGCAGTCGGTGCAGAGGATGAAGATGGCATCGATGAGGGCGCTCCAGGGCGTCCGGCGTCGTGTGGCTCGGCGGGGAGGACGAAGACGACGTTTCGGAGCTCGGGGTTGTGTCGGAGAGGTTCGGGGATGGCTGTGGCCGCGGTGGCAGCGAGCGTGGCGGCGATGGCGTTCGGTGGTTGCGTGCGAGACAGACAGAGGAGGGGAGAGGAGGAGTGGACAGGCCAAAGGGGTCGGGGGGTTGCGTGGCGTCTCCAACCAGCCCCCAGCATCGGCGGAAGCAGGAGGTGGCTCGGGCGTGTGCCGGCACGCGGCGGCCACGCGCCTCTCGTCCTTCTGGCGAGAGGTTGGTGGTGACTGGCACGGCCAGTGGGCCGGGCTAGCTTTGCCTAGTTGGGCTGCAGGTAAGGCCAGGTAAGCCTTTTCCTTTTCCTATTTTTCTTTTTCTATTTTGTTTTCTTTGTTCTGATTTAGTTTAGGGACTAAATCATTTTAGATAATTCTGACAATTATTTTGGAGGTTAACTGAATTATATCAGGGCTCCACAAATAACTTCAGAATATTTGGACCATTTAAAATATATATAACATTTAAACGGCTCCAATTCAAATACTTCTGTGTTAATTCAAAAATTCAAAGATGACCTAGAAATATATTCATCATTTTTGGGAGAGGTTTTCAGCTTAACCAGAAATCATGAACTTCTCTTAGGGACATTCTGGATTTATTGAAAAAGATTTTAATCAAGCCTAGATGGATTGATTTAGTGCTAGGGTTTGAACAATCCCCATTTCAAGTTTAAAAGAAAATTAGACATGATGCAACAACCAAGCTAGTCCAAGTGCATAGCAAGGCTAGGGATGTTACAGGTAGTGGTGGGCCTGAGTTCCCGACAGCCCCCGAGTGGATCTTTGTGGCGGAGCGACAGGGCAGGTTGAGACACCCAATCGAGAGGTCGCCTGGCCCTGGTCGTTGTCCGTGGTTATTTCATAATAACACGCTTAGCGAGTTTGGATATTTGATCTGAGTATGGCTGTTGGCCTATACGCACTAATCAGCTATGTGGGAATAGTTATGGGCACTGGACGTCGTGGTATCAGCCGAAGCCTTCTTGACGTCAGCGACTTAGCGACGCGCGCCGGATTGGACTGGAACGCCTACTCTGGTATTAGGAAAGGCTAGGTCTGCTTACAGGTCACGTACGCAACGTGCAGGTGTGCATTGGGCGATGGGCCCGGACCCCTACGCGCTTAGGACTTAGACCGGCGTGCTGACCTCTCTTCTATGCTTAGGTAGGGCTGTGACCTGTTGATCTTCCGAGGCCGGCATGACCCAGAAAAGTGTGTCCGGCCAAATGGGATCGAGCGTGATGGGTTATGTGCTGCACCCCTGCAGGGAAGTTAATCTATTCGAATAGCCGTGTCCCTCGGTAAAATGACGACCCGGAGATGTATTCCGACCTCATGACAACTAGAACCTGATACTTGATAAAACACACTCAGATGAGTTCCAGATATAACTCGGTGGTTGCTCTCTCACAGGGTGATGTGCGGGAGGACCGCCGAGTAGGTTTATGCTATACGATGTTACTTGGTGAACTTACCTTCTACTCTCATCTACTGCTGTAAGATGGAGGCTGCCAGAAGCGTAGTCTTCGATAGGATTAGCTATCCCCCTTTTATTATGTCTTTCTACAGTTCAGTCCATAGATATTACCCATATCATTGTTACCATTGCATATGTAGTGTAGATCCTTGCTTGCGAGTACTTTGGATGAGTGCTCACGGTTGCTTTGCTCCCCCTTTTCCCCTTTTGTCCCTTCTTCACGAATGACGCAGCCAGATGATGGAGTCCAGGTGCCAGAGGATCCCGAGGATATTTCTACGTGGAGTTCGGCTTCGAGGAGTAGTTAGGAGGTCCCAGGCAAGAGGCCTTGCCTTTTGGATCGTTGCTACATTTGCGCTAGCCTTCTTAAGGCAAACTTGTTTAACTTATGTCTGTACTCAGATATTATTTTTTCCACTGATTCTTGTGTATTCAAGCTTATGTATTCGAGCCATCATGGCCCTGGCTTGTAATATAAAGCTTGTATTATTTTAATTTGTATCTAGAGTTGTGTTGTGATATCTTCCAGTGAGTCCCTGATCTTGGTCATACACATTTGCGTGCATGATTAGTGTACGTACAAATCGGGGGCGTCACAAGTTGGTATCAGAGCCGACTGCATGTAGGTAGCCCCCTTTCCAACTCCTTGGCTGAAGTTGAGTCTAGTCTTTGAAAAACAAATTTACTAACTTGTTGTGTGGCTTATGGGCCCACAACACCAATGGGTGGAGTTAGGATCTTTTATTCCTCTTCTATGCTCTGGGACTCTGATCTCTCTTATATTCGGGTTAAAAGATTTTACTAACTCTCACTCTAGGTTCTCGTAATTATTTCTCCCCGAGAGCCCTCATTTCGAAAGATCACCTGATTCGTCAAAAGA
The DNA here is from genome assembly GCA_902687465.1 of Secale cereale. Taxonomy (NCBI): domain Eukaryota; kingdom Viridiplantae; phylum Streptophyta; class Magnoliopsida; order Poales; family Poaceae; genus Secale; species Secale cereale. Next base: position 663,041,503 of record LR738712.1, read on the forward strand.
TTCTGAGAATATCCCTCGATATTTTCCCGAGACCCTTGTACTCATCGCCTTTGCAATTCTCTACCACCGATATATCCCTATGGATATCTGCATGCACTTGTCATTCTCATGATCATTCCTTGTCGCTCTTGTTGTTACAAGATGCCTTGAAATATTCTCCGTTGTCCTGAGAATCCATTGAGTTTACTGTCTTGCAGTTTTATTTCACATGAAAACCGTTACGGTTATTTCCTCACATTTATCGAGGACCCGTTCTTCTCAATTGTTCATGTGTCTCACAAAATTCTTCGAAATACTTTTCGACCTTTCGAAAATCCTCTACAGCCTGTTACTCTTGAAATTCTTGCCTGCTTGCATTATGGTTAATTCCATATGACTAGTAGTCTTCATTAATATGCCTCGTCTTAGCCATTTTGAGCCTATTGATTCAATGTGTGTGTATGCATGCAGTCATCCGGTTATCCTTTTTAAAATTATCTTTCCGGCTCAGACGTCATTCCGTAGATGAGTTAGTTCTCGGCAATTCAAACCTTTATTAATTGTCCAACTAAGTGTTTTCAACTTATCCATCCTTGATTAGAGCATCTTCTTCTGATCCTTCGTTTTGGAAACCATAATTTATTTCTATTTAAGCATCAGACTAATCAGGTGATTCTGGAATCTTATGCCTCTGCATTCTTTGTTCCTCTGAGTGAGTAACGATACTCACATCAGCACCGTTGTGGATCACCCGATCCATTGTTGGATTGTTATCCGACAGTGTCCTTCATATTCAATCACCTTGTGAGTTCTTCCCCTGATACAGAATGCCTTTGGTAATTGTATCCTCTGCTTGGCCAACCATGCTCTGCTTTCGAGCTTGTGTATTACTTTTGAAACTTGTGGTATATGTTACTAAGATGCCCGATGGGTTGAACCTATGCCTTCCCCTAATCTGTGAGAACCCGAAACTGTTCACAAGTCATACTCCTCCGGTGTTCTACGAGATAAAATTCCAGCACTACAATTTTATTAAAGCGAGAGGTGAATGAAATGTTATGCATTAAAGAAGTGGGAGTCGACCTAGAACTTTGTGTTCATGCCCATGAAAATGATGTAGACCGTCTCGGAAGCTTCTTGCAAAACGATTATCCCACTGTATGATTCTTTCGGTATTCTTGAATTGATTCCTTACAATTATAGTTCCGACCATGCTGTCCTGATCTGATATATCTGATGGGAATTCATTCCAGCGCCTCGTCTATTTTTGGCAAGGTTGAAGTATCTATTGTCATAGGTCAATGACCCGGTTCTACTTCTATCATGTTCTACTGCTACTTCTCGAGCTTGCATTGTATTCCCTCGAAGACGAAAGGGAGATGCAGCACAGTAGCGTAAGTATTTCCCTTAGTTTTTGAGAACCAAGGTATCAATCCAGTAGGAGACCACACGCGAGTCCCTCGCACCTGCACAAACAAATAAGAACTTCGCAGCCAACGCGATAAGGGGTTGTCAATCCCTTTACGGTCACTTACGAAAGTGAGATCTGATAGAGTTGATAGTTTATATTTTTGGTATTTTTGTTTATAAGAACAGAAAGTAAAAGCGGAAAAAGTAAAGTAAGTGTAGATTGATATGTTGAGAATAGACCTGGGGGCCATAGTGTTCTCTAGTGGCTTCTCTAATGATAGCGATATTCTACGACGGGTAAACAAATTACTGTCGAGCAATTGATAGAAAAGCGAATAATTATGAGATTATCTAGGCATGATCATTATATGTAGGCATCACGTCTGAGACAAGTAGACCAACTCCTGCCTGTATCTACTACTATTACTCCACACATCGACCGCAATCCAGCATGCATCTAGTGTATTGAGTTCATAAGAACAGAGTAACGCCTTAAGCAAGATGACATGATGTAGAGGGATAAACTCAAGGAATATGATATAAACCCCATCTTTCTATCCTCAATGGCAAAAATGCAATACGTGCCTTGCTGCCCCTACTGTCACTGGGAAAGGACACCGCAAGATTGAACCCAAAGCCAAGCACTTCTCCCATTGCAAGAACTATAGATCTAGTAGGCCAAACCAAACCAATAATTCGAAGAGACTTGCAAGGATATTAAGAGCACACATAAAGAGTTCAGAGAAGAACCAAATATTTCTCATAGATAATCTTGATCATAAACCCACAATTCATCGGATCTCGACAAACACACCGCAAAAAGAGATTACATCGAATAGATCTCCTCAAAGACCGAGGAGAACTTTGTATTGAGATCCAAAGAGAGAGAAGAAGCCATCTAGATACTAGCTATGGACCCGAAGGTCTGTGGTAAACTACTCACAACTCATGGTGAGGCGATGATGATGATGTAGAAGCACTCCGTGGTAGATCCCCCATCCGGCGGAGCTCCGGAATAGGCCCCAAGATGGGATCTCACGGGAACAGAAGGTTACGGTGGTGAAACTAGGGTTTTCTCTGTTGCTCTGATGGTTTCGGGGTACGCATGCTTATATAGGAGGAAGGAGGGCACCGGGGGCCTCACGTGGGGTCCACGAGGCAGGGGGCGCGCCCCCCACCCTCATGGGCACCACGTGGCCCCTACTCCTTGTTTCTGAAGTCTCCCGTGCGTGATTTTCTCCAAAAATATCTCTCCCGAAGGTTTCATTCCATTTGGACTCCGTTTGATATTCCTTTTCTGCAAAACCCTGAAACAGGCAAAAAACAGCAATCTGGACTGGGGCTTTGGGTTAGTAGGTTAGTCCCAAAAATAATATAAAAGTGTATGAAAAAGCCCATTAAACATCCAAAACATCATAAATAATAGCATGGAACAACAAAAAATTATAGATACGTTGGAGACGTATCATCTACCTTCGAGTATTACCACCTGGTATCTCAAAGATGTCTTGCCATTCCACCACATCTTACTAACTTTGTTGAAGTAATGTCTTTCCTTGTCGCAATCACTCTACGGGTTCTGGTTTGTTGTCAACCGAGGACACCGACTAGTGAAATTATTCCGCACTACAAATCAAATACCTCTAGTATTTTACTGGGAAATTCTGAACTCAATCTGGTCATTCATATACTATCGGCTGCATCCTGGTCTTGCTATCTTTGATTGTGCTACCTCGTCCTTCTCTGGTGCACAAATTCATCAGTGTGTGAGCAGGACTTACGTCGAGCTTTCAACATTATGTTGCTTGTCTTGAAAGGCAACTTTGGTTCTGAGCTTGCATCTTATATATTGATCCTATAACTTGCCACTTCGTCATTCCCTTGTTGCCATTGTTGTTTGATTGCATCCTCTTGAAACCCCCCGGCAAATGTGTCGGATCACCTTCAACACTTTGACTTCTTCCGAGATGTCAACTGTGTTCATGATGAAAAATACCCTCCTTGCCCTGGATGAATTTTATTATCATCGGCAACACCCTTGACTTCCTATCATCGTGAACTTGTCCACATTATGAATACAACTTGCTCTCCAGCTAGTGTTGTGTTCTGCATTGAAGTATTACTGTATTTTATGTCGAGAATGTTGTGGGGATTGCCCCACCTCTTAGAAATTCTCGGTATGAAGATACTTCTCATCATCACCATTATTCCTTGGTCCCCGTGTTGTTTTCAACTGGGATACCAATATGCTCAAGATGCTGCTTGAGTTCTGTACTTCTAGCTTGCTCTGATGTTAACGATCGACGGTTCGTTCTTAGACTGTTGGTTATTGAATCATCACTCTAACATTGACCTTGCTGCCTAAGGTCATATTTCGGGCACACCTTTCAACTGATGATTAATGGTGTATGTTTTCCTCGAGCTTACAACATTATATCATTTGAATTGACAAGTGTCATCTTCTTGTTCGCATTATTGAGGAAATCCATCCATTTGGAATTCTCGATGAATCGTCGCTGAGCCCACCAGCCACCTCCTCATCCTCTCCTTGGTTTAATGATGAACTATTGTTTCGGGAACCCGCTCCCATAGTTCATTTCCCGAGAATCTTGCAATGTCATTTTGTCGATTTGCGTTGCACCTTTTCTTCTCGAACATCCTGGGTCTGTGGTATCATGACACCAATCGGATCTGAATCTTGGACATATATGGTGGTTGGGACCACTTTCCAGGAGTTTTAATGCGGTCCTTTGATGACCTGGTAATATGATGTCATGCCTAGCACCCCTGGCTAGAGGACCTATCATTATAATTTCTTTTGCAAGGATAACTATTTTCCAGGAGGAAATGGTAAGACTTATTTTATAAGTTGCTCCTGATGGATCATTTGTGTATCCAAAGTCTGGCCCATGATTGAAACACCATGTCATTGCTACCTCAAAGCTTGACAATGATACCCCGCTCATCAACAAGAACATTGGAGACGCGATGCTAAGTGTTTCTTGGTCAGTTATCCAAACACCGTTGTATGGGTAACATCTTGATTAATCCTTGCCTCTTTATCTAAATGGTTGGGTACTTCCTCTCCTACCCTGTATGCCATGTTCTGCTTGTCCATGGGATGGATATGCTCCTAATAATTGTGTGTAATCACAGTTTTCCTTTCCATTGTTCTGTTTAACCTTCTTGATCTATATGATCTAAGCAGTAATAATTCTCTGCTCATGGAAACACCTTGTTGTACAACTATGTCAGTAAGACCTTGAATCTATTGTTGATAACATTCCAGTACTGCCGATGGACGAGAAATTTGCCTATTGGTCCGCCTCGTTTCAACGAGCGGGAAAATGGTTCTCTTCGTTCCCCATCCTTGGTACCGACATTGTTGCCGATATAGCCGACAAGCTATCCACTGACATGCCTTCCTGTCGCGGCTGTGCAAGATGCCACCACCCTTCCTATTTTCAACCCACATGGTGGGCCCATAACCCACAGGTCCACGGGATCGAAACTTGACTCTTCTTTACAACCGGGATTCTAATGTGTCCTTTGCACCTGGCTTCATATGTGATTCATGAGCTAAATTCTATACCATTATTCATCCTGGAATCAAACACCATGTTATTCTCATTGTTCAAGCCCCCATTCCAGCTTTTGTCTAGGCATCGAATGATTGCCTACCCATTTGAAACTTTGTTACCATCGTATATTGCACTCAACGAATTCACTGAAATACAACTCATGGGGTACATCGTGTATTTCCTATTGAGTTCACCGTCAGATACCCAGCTTTGTGGAGTTGCGTTCTTCCAGAGTTTTCCCCCTGGTCGCGTTCGTAGGACAATGGGGATCCCGAAGAAAGGATGACGACTTGATCACGATGACTTGAAGCAGAGAAATGAAGACATCAACGAAAGGGATCAAGCTCTTCGAAAGGGCAACCAAGACGGAGAAGACTTGTTAGAATTTCGTAGCCAGATCTTTCCCCTTACTCCACCTCCTAAATCTCGGGACAAGATTTCTTGTAGTGGAGGAGAATTGTGACGCCCGGATAATTAGGCTACAGTAATCCCACGTTAACGATGCCACCTCACCACGATTACTGATAATAATCTCGTGTTAGTTCAGAACCGATCCAAATTAAAGTCAAACTATAAAAGTTTTCAATTGTCAAACTAAAATGTTCGGAGTGACCCAAATATTGCATAGGTGATTATGGTGGAGAAACCACACCTTATAAAATATTTCAATACTATTAGATGAATAAAACAGTAGCAAAAACTATTATCTAAATACTTTTAAATATTAAATAATTGAGAAACTAATTTAGTTTGGGTAACAAGTTAGTGTGGCTGTAGCATGTTTGGTAACATCATGGTAGGTGCCATTGTGGTATTTTGCTAAAACAAAGATAAAAGGGAACTAAAAGAAAACAGAAAATAAAATTAAATAAAAGTAAAAAAACAACAAAAGAAAAGCAAAGAGAGCCCCCCCCCCCCCGTTTTCCCAACTGGGCCTTGGCCCAGCTGGCCCAACCGACCCAGCCCACCCCGCTGGCCTATATGGCCTCCCCTGAGCCACCAGGAGACCTAACCCTACCCACTAGCCCCCACTCTCTCTAGCTCTTCCTCAACCCCGATCCAGATCGGATCGGGGCACCGACGACTCGCCGCCGCGCCCCGCGCCCACCACCACCGTCATCGCCCGTGACCCACGCCGGAGCTGCCATCGCCGCAACCCCTCGCCACCCCGTCGCCCTGGCGTCCCGTCCACATCCCCGAATGGCCTCCACGCGCCTCGACGTCTCCTGCTCACCAACGCCGGTGAGGACCCAGTCGTCCTCCCCCTTTCCCCTTCCCATCGTCACGGTCGCCACGTCCTCGTCTTCTTCTCCTCGTCCTCGGCGCACGCACGAACGCACTCGCCGTCACCCGTGACTGCACCCGCTCCAGATCCCGCGCTCGCACACGCGCCCATCATGCGTCGATCCGCGACCACCACGGCCATCGCGCATGCTCATCGCCGCCCGAGCTGTTCCCGCTTCCTGCCTCGCCGCACTGGCCCCGCGCCAGGCGCGTCGCTAACCCCGGCCTCCCGCAGCTCTCTCCAGCACAGACCCCCACTTGCGCCACCGCGCCCTCGCGTCGTCCAGCCGCCGCCCTTGCTCCCCGTGCCGAACCCTGTTGCTGCCGCGCACTACTCCGTGCCCACTAGCACCATCACGCCCGGCGTCGTGCTCAGCCCCCCGGGCCAGAGCTAGCCCCCGCGCGCGGCCCTCTGCTCCCCTGACCGCGCCGCCTCCACCAACACCTCGTCGCCTCGCTCGCTGTGTGCCGGCGCCGGCCGCCACAGCCCCACCACGTCTCCTCGTCCCGTCCGGCGAGCGCTCCCCTGCCGCTGCCCCCCTTCTGCGCCCCTCCTTCGCCCGCCGCTCCGCTTTCCCTCCCGCGGCGCCGCCAGGGCCTTCCCCTGCCGCCGCCGTCGCCGGCCGGCTGCGCCAGCCGCTCCGCTCGGCCGCCCCTTCCGCGCCTCGCTACTGGGCGGGCCGCGGGCGAACCCGAGCCTGCTTGCCCAGCGCCCACGCGCCCGCTAGGCCCCAAGGGCCTATGACAAAGGGGCCCCGCGCTTAGAACGTAATTAAAAAAAAGGAAAATATATATATAATAAAGATATTATTAATTAAAAATAACAAAATAATAAAATATATAATAAAATATTAATTAATTAATTAGATAATTAATTAAATTAGTTAATCCTGATTAGATTAAACTAACCACCAATTAACCTAATTAAACTATTTAGTTAGTCTTTGTCAATGACAGCGGGACCCACGTGTCAGTTTGACCAGTCAACGGTCAGAGTGAATGCTGATGTCATGATGACATCATAAATTCATTTTCAAATTAAATTAAATTCTGATAATTCTAAAATGAATTAAATCATTATAAATTAATATAAAATAAACCGTACGTCGAATGAAAATACTTTGTACATGAAAGTTGCTTAGAATTTCGAGACGAATCCAAATACGCAATCTGTTTGTCCCCCACGCGTCCCTAGCATAGCGATCCTGTAACATTCCACCTCCGTTCATTTGTCCGAATACATGAAACACCGGGTGTCGGGGATATACCCCGCGGCGTAACCCGGCCGGAAGTATAACCCGGCCGGACTTGGCGATTTACTTGAGACGGTTTACACTTGGTGATTCACTGGTAACCCGGCGGGCGGATCACGGATGACAAGGCCCAAGGCCCAGAATGCCGGTTCATGTTATGGTGGGCCGGTTTACGAAGAAAGCACAAGGAATATTCTCCTACAAAGGAAGCAAGACTAGGACTCCTTGTAATAGAGTAATCCTATTCCTACTAGGACTAGTCATGTAACACGCCCCTTCAACATATATAAGGAGGGGCAGGGCTCCCCCAAAAAGGGACAAGTTCTCACAAGCAAGAGACAACAAACAATCTCTAGGGCTAGACACCAAGAGCCGGTTTACCGGCGACACCATGAGGGTCATAATGAGATCTAGCCTCAAACAACATGTAGGGTTATTACCGGATGATGTTCCCCAGGGCCCGAAGCTGTCTAAATCCTTGTCTTGCGTTGCGTCTCTCGATTCCGCTCAACCCCTCTCAAGCTACCACATAGATGCGCTGGCCTCACGACTAAGTCCTCACACTAGGACATCTGCCGTGGCAATTTCACGACAGTTGGCGCCCACCGTGGGGCCTGCGCACGGTGGTGTTGAGTTCTTGGAGGGAGCTCTTCATGGATCGGGAAGCTCACGATTGGTCAAGTTTGACGAAGTGTTCTACGGCGGCAGGCATAAGACTTGGACTATTTTAGGGTTAATTGTTATGCGGCCGCCTCCGTGGAGATTCCGTCGAGTCCGAGTTAGCCTTGGGCGATTCATCATGACGTAGGTGAAGATCAAAACAGGCCAAGTCCCAATCGAGACAAGAGTACTATTACATCACGTGAAGCATCAAATCCATGGATTTCAGAGACTAAGGCATCTTCAACTCGTACATGATCTCAGCCAAATCGTTTTATCTTTCTGGTCAACTCCGATCAATACATGTACACAAGGAAACACCAGGAGGCGGATTCTAGAGCTATGGAAGTAAGATTACTACACGAGTCTGGCCCGTTTAAAAGAAACGACGGGAGTGGATGAGGACACGGATTCAGTCTTGCCTCTGCCGCGTCGTCCATCTACAAGCCACCGCACCGCTTCGTCAAACCGACCGCGCTTCTGCGCCAAGCCGTGGTCTCCTCTACGACGCTTGGACCACCACTATTTTAATCAGATTGATTTGCCCTCACACAACCTGGCCCATGTGGTTTGGAGTCGGCTTCGTTTTCTGCTGCGAGTCTGGCTTGGAGTCCGCGGGCAAGTAACCTTCCGTTACTGCGACCGCGGCCGCCCGTTTCTACAGATGTCATGCCGCGCCGCTAGCTCACTACCTGCCGGGTCTGCGTGCGCCGGTCATTGTTGGGTCTGCTCCGCTTCCCCGTGTCGGATCTCCTCCGCTGAGCTGTCCACGCGCTGGGGATCCTCTGCTTCCAGGTTACCACTTCAAGACGCCGGATTCGAGCCCCTCCGCCTCTGCCGTTCTGCTCCAAGTTGGCCCTGAGTCGGTCTTCGGCTGGTTTCTGTCAAATTACCCTCAGAGCCGGCCACGAGTCGCTTCCGGGTCTCCATCGCGATTGAGCCACCACCGTCGACGCCCCGAGGGCCGCCGCGATCTTGCCGCGGCCCAGCCCTACCGGCGCCCCTCTGCAATTGCACTTTGCCTCACCGAGGGTTTGCCCAACCGCGGATGTGCCGGGCCGTCACGTCTCATTCAAGCACGATCCAACCCACCGTGCATCTACTTCGAATCGCCGGAACAACTTCGCTTTTTGAAGCCGCCTCTTCTGCCGGTGTGCCAAGCCATCACTGCCTTGCGCTGCGTTGACCCAGCTCTGTAATCTCAAGCCGTCGTGGTTTTGCAGCCGCAACCCTTCCGCGGCCTCCCGCCAGGAGCCAGCCGTCTCCGCGCCGGGTTGAGCCGGTCACTGTTGCCACAACCCGTTGCCGTTCGCCGTCAATTGGATTCACGCTAAGCCGCCGGTCGATCGGCAAGGTCCTGCCCACTGCTTAAAGCTGAAAAGGAGTTATTCTTCACAATATATCCCATTTGCTGTCATCGATCGTAAAAGCGCGCACACATAATCTTCAGCTAAAGACTGTCCCGAGAAATTTCATAGCGGAGGCAGCAAGCAAAACCAAAAGGTGTTTGGTCACTGATGTTTTCCATGAGAAGGCAAGATTACTTAATCAGACTGGATGGAGTACTGGTCAACATGAGATTCAAATCAGCAAGTCATGTCAAGACGGCTCTGAGGACTAATCTGATACACTTATCGCCATTGAGACCACCGGTTCAGTCGCGCCCGTGCCTACTGAACCGACCGCAGCCGCACCTCTCCAACCTGCCACTGTGGCGGACGCACTTCAAACGACTCGCCGGAGCGTCGATGCCTTGCTCCGGTTCGCAAGACAAAGCTGAAAGGATTTCACCTTCAAAGTCGTTGTCGCCTCCGTCTTGAACTACCAGAGCCGCGTTAAGATGCCCCTGCCGCACGTTGAGCTGCCGGGGGTTATGTTGAGTCGCCGGTCTGCCTGAGCCGCCTTCGTCACAATGAACGGATCATCCTCGTCCGAACAAATCCAGGAAAATTATTCATTACAAAGTGGTAGTATACCGCGGAGATGGAGGCACGCCAAACATCATTCGGCACAAGTGGACGTCGTTACTCAACGGACCCACGCACTGGCTTACAACGCCGTGGCCGTCTTTCGCGACCGCGCCGGTTTACAACGCCGTGGCCGTCCCTCGCTACCGCGCCGGTTTACAACGCCATGGCCGTCTCTCGTGACCGGTCCGGTTTACAACACCGTGGCCGTCTCTCGCGATCGTGTCGGTTTACAACGCGGAGGACAACTTGCTCGTCTGCACAGTTTGCAATGCTGCGGCCGACTTATCTGTTGTCCGAGTGAATCAGGTGATATCTATCCTATTTATTTTTAAACACAAACTAATTCATCCGAGCAAAAATACCTCGCCCTGCTGTATTTTATATGCAGGAAAATTATTCATTACAAAGTGGTATTATGCCGCGGAGACGGAGGTGTGCCAACATCATTCGGCACAGCCGTTTCACGCGTCATGCACCGGTTTACAACACAGAGGACAACTTGCTCATCTCCGCCGGCTTACAATACCGCGGCCGACTCGTGTGTGCTGCCTCTGATGCTACGGTCGTTTTACCGTCCGCCCTGCGGTCCGGTCTATTCAACATACCGGGTTGGCTAACAGACATCGATGAGGATCATAAGGTCCAAATACATCAGGTGATATCCATCTAAATTTATTTTCTTGGTACATTTTGTTTTCATCAAGAAAACAGTTACTTTGATCCGTATATTTTGATATGCAGGACAACTATTTATTAAAGGGACCAAAGAGAGTTTGTTGCACAACATAACTCAAACATAGGTACCCGGTGAGCACAGCTCAAAAGAGTATCACATGGGGGCTTCCGTGTAAGGAAGTTTTCCATGGCCTCTTAAACCGGCGCCCTTGATAAAATCAAGGAATCAGCCGTGTGTTCTACGCAAAAGAGTATCACATGGGGGCTTCGAAAGAAAACCTTCCATGGCCTCTTAAACCGGCGCCCTTGACAGAATCAAGGAATCAGCCGTGTTCTTCACACAAAGGAGTATCACATGGGAGTTTCTACAGAAGCTTTCCATGGCCTCCTAAACCGGCGCCCTTGACACATCAAGGAATCAGCCATCTTATTTATACAAACAAGAATCACGTGGGGGCTTCCGTGGGCAAGGGAGTTTCCCATGGCCTCTTGAGCCGGCGGCGGTATGAAGCCCATCATAAGAGCACTGCTCTAGTTGCTTCGGCAGTTTCCACATGATGATGAGGGGAAAAAGAGAGTGTTGGTGCCTAACCCAGCTCAAACATATGCCCCGACGAGCAAACGACTCACACACTACCGGGGGGCTCGCAGAGAGTTGAATACCCTTGTAGTGAACATGGCTTGGAAGCCCGGTGCATGCACCTAAAACCCCGGATTAACCTTCCTGCATCAAGTAAATCACGCCGTCTAGGTAAACCTGGTAAGACCCGTCGAACCTGCCACAAGTCAATCCTTCGGGACCCTGAACTTGGCCACGTTAAATTGACGATCATCGTGTTGATTACCTAAAGACAAAATCTTTACGAGATTTTGAAACATTGGGTAGCTTGTCATCGATGATTTGGTTAAGGATTGCAGAGCATCTTGACATGCTTTGCTAAAATGGTTAATGACAGTAGCCTGGCAGCTCATAAAAAGCCTCGAATTTGGAGCCTGGCAGCTCGTAAAAAGCCTCGACTACATGGTCTTATTTGCCCAAAAACTTTATTTTTCATTTTTTATGTTTTCTCAAATCTTTATCCTCGAGGTCATTGGTTTTTCAACCAAGTCCATTGATTCAAGAGTGGATGGCTACAAAGTTGCCGTTACATCTATATTTACAGAGTTATAGTCTGGGTTATAAACACCAGTACTAGTTCACAGTTAAACCGGAGTTCATTGTAACCCGGTTCGGCCTTCATGACGAGCCGGCAAATAATCAAGGGAGTCATCAGCACTTACACCTTGAATGGTTTCTGCCGGATTAAGGTTTATTGTGATACACTTAGTCACAGGTATGATACATACTTATACTTTATGCACAGTTGAAGTTATCAACTTAGATCATGTGCTTGGGCATTATGACCCGTCCGTCGATAAACGCCAGGACACTTTGAACATTGTTTTATGCATAAACAGGTGGAATAAACCGTCAAAGGCATTATAAGCAAGATATAATTATGAAGTTGCCAACTGAAGCAATCTCATACAACTGGGCTATTTACAGATAATGACCGGTGTTTATTAAACCGGCCTGGCTTTTGACTATAAGTCGCCAGTATGAGATAAGATAATGACCGGTGTTTATTAACCCGGCCTGGTTTTGTTTATAAACCGGCAATCAATGATAATCACCAATGTTCAAATTTTGGGTTATCATCCTTACTACACTGGCTTGGTAAAACCAACAGTATGATCAAATATCACTGGAACCAGTCTTCAAACCGGATTATATTCTTCAAATCTTTAAATAGCCAACATGGCTGGATGTTTATTATGGTTATCAATAGCCAATATTATGATTGAGGTTTTCAAAGTCGCTTCAGCGCAATGGATATCATATTGTCAATGGTATGATTTATTCTACAATTGAAGGAATAGTCCCGAGTCGCTGCAGGCTTACGACCCGGCACTTGGGGGCTACATTATTCAAGTTGAGATTACATCAAATATACAAGTCTCATGTCGATGCAAGCATGCACCATGACACTTGGGGGCTAATGCAAAGTCATTTTTTGCTCACCTTATTGAAGACCCAACTCAACACATTGTAATGAGCCGGCCCTTGGGGGCTACCAATTGGTCTTGTCAACAATTCAAGGTACACAAGTATTAATCCATTATATTGAAGGGTCCACTACTCAGTTGGTAAAGCACAAAGCTCTTAACCTTGTGGACGTGGGTTCAAACCCCATAATGGGAGTTATATTATATATTGTTATTTTCAATGAAGCATATACAAAGTCCCTTCTCATTATTACATAATGACCTGGCACTTGGGGGTTACACGTTGCTGGTTAAGTCTACATGATTATATCTATAAAGTCCCTGCTCATTATTACATAATAACCCGGCCCTTGGGGGATACACTGGTTGAAGTTTTTTGAGCATCAGGCAATTACAAGTCCCAGGTTGCTGCAAGTATGACAACCCGGCACTTGGGGGCTACATAATATGGAGTATTCAGTTTTTACTAGTGACTGGGATGAACAATCTGGATTTCTTCAAGGTTGCAACATTTATATTGAAACAAGTCTTAAGCTATCACTATGTTCTCCTCTTAAGACTTGGGAGCTACAGGTAATATGCATATAAAGGAGGAACATCTTCAAATTCTCAGTTTTGGGCAAATCAGGAAAATTAATTGTGTGACCCGGCGTCGGCAACAATCATAACCCGGTGTCTATAATAGTCATGACCTGGAATTATCAGTTTCTATAACCCGGCAATGGTGGTAATCATAAACCGGCGTCTTCAAGCCAGCTGGATATTAGTTGAATATTTCAAAGACCAATATTTCTGTCAAGTAAAAGCATTGAAAGCCGATTCAAATTGATTCTTTATTTACAAAATATCTTCTGCAAGAAAATTGATTATGAAGCTGGTCTATTGACCCGTAGTTTTCAGAAAAAAAGTGCCTGGATTTTTGCATTGGTAATGCTTGAAAATATCTGCTAAGGATATTTGCTATGAGATCATGGATACATATCAAGGAGGAAATGACAACGATTTAAGGATGACCAGCTGCCAGTTCAGGAAAATATTTTAACCCGGAGCACAATCTATCAAATTTGTTCTCGTGTTTATATATTCAGGAAGGATCAAGTTTAACATGGATAAATCCAAATTAAACTGGGGGCTAATGTCGGGGATATACCCCGCGGCGTAACCCGGCCGGAAGTATAACCCGGCCGGACTTGGCGGTTTACTTGAGACGGTTTACACTTGGCGATTCACTGGTAACCCGGCGGGCGGATCACGGATGACAAGGCCTAAGGCCCAGAAGGCCGGTTCATGTTATGGTGGGCCGGTTTACGAAGAAAGCACAAGGAATATTCTCCTACAAAGGAAGCAAGACTAGGACTCCTTGTAATAGAGTAATCCTATTCCTACTAGGACTAGTCATGTAACCCGCCCCTTCAACATATATAAGGAGGGGCAGGGCTCCCCCAAAGAGGGACAAGTTCTCACAAGCAAGAGACAACAAACAATCTCTAGGGCTAAACACCAAGAGCCGGTTTACCGGCGACACCATGAGGGTCATAATGAGATCTAGCCTCAAACAGCATGTAGGGTTATTACCGGATGATGTTTCCCGGGGCCCGAAGCTGTCTAAATCCTTGTTTTGCGTTGCATCTCTCGATTCCGCTCAACCCCACTCAAGCTACCACATAGATGCGCTGGCATCACGACTAAGTCCTCACACTAGGACATCTGCCGTGACAATTCCATGACACCGGGAATACTTTCCCGGATGTTTTGCATCCTCGCGAGTATCACTTAGTATCGTGTTAGGTCACACGTAGCACCGCGTATTGCCATGTTATTTTTATGTGGTGCGATGTTTGCTTTAAATTTATTGTTTCTTCGCCCTCTTCTCTCTGATAGACGCCAGGACTGAGACGCTGTCGGTGCCACTATGATCGACTGCGTCGACGACGACCCCTCCTTCTTGCCAGAGCAACCAGGAAAGCCCCCCTCACCCTTGATCACCACATATCGCCCATTCTCTTCTCTCGTATTCTTACATTAGATTTGATACTGTTGATGATTCAATAGCTCCTATTCTGTTGCATAGCCTGTCATTGTTGCTGCAACTGTTGATACCTTTACCTGCTATCCTAATGCTTAGTATAGGATGCTAGTATTCCATCAGTGGCCCCACATCCTTGTCCGTCTGCCATGCTATACTATCGGGTCGTGATCACTTCGGGTGGTGATCACGGGTATATGCTACATACATACTTTACATGATACATGATGTGACTAAAGTCAGGTCGGCTCATTGAGTACCCGCTAGTGATTCCAATTTGGGGGCTGAAAGGACAGGTGGCTCCATCTAGGTAGTGGTGGGCCTGAGTTCTCGACGGCCCCTGAGTGGATCTTTGTGGCGGAGCGACAGGGCAGGTTGAGACACCCAGTCGAGAGGTGGCCTGCCCCTAGTCGTTGTCCGCGGTTATTTCATAATAACACGCTTAACGAGTTTGGATATTTGATCTAAGTCTGGCCGTTGGCCTATACACACTAACCAGCTACGTGGGAATAGTTATGGGCACTCGACGTCATGGTATCGGCCGAAGCCTTCTTGACGTCAGCGACTTAGCGGCGCGCGCCGGATTGGACTAGAACGCCTACTCTGGTATTAAGAGAGGCTAGGTCTGCTTACCAGCCACATACGCAATGTGCAGGTGTGCGTTGGGCGATGGGCCCGGACCCCTACACGCTTAGGAGTTAGACCGGCGTGCTGACCTCTCTGATGTGCTTAGGTAGGTCTGCGATGTGTTGATCTTTCGAGGCCGGGCATGACCCAGGAAAGTGTGTCCGGCCAAATGGGATCGAGCGTGCTGGGTTATGTGGTGCACCCCTACAGGGAAGTTAATCTGTTTGAATAGCTGTGTCCCTCGGTAAAAGGACGACCCGGAGTTGCATTCCAACCTCATGACAACTAGAACCGTATACTTGATAAAACACACCCAGATGAGTTCCAGATATAACTCGGTGGTTACTCTCTCATAGGGTGATGTGCGGGAGGATCGCCGAGTAGGTTTATGTTGTACGATGTTACTTGGTGAACTTACCTTCTACTCTCATCTACTGCTGTAAGATGGAGGCTGCCAGAAACGTAGTCTTCATTAGGATTAGCTATCCCCCTCTTATTCTGGCTTTCTGCAGTTCAGTCCACAGATACTACCCATATCATTGTTACCATTGCATATGTAGTATAGATCCTTGCTTGCGAGTACTTTGGATGAGTACTCACAGTTGCTTTGCTCCCCCTTTTCCCTTTTGTCCCTTCTTCTCGGAGGACGCAACCAGATGATGGAGTCCAGGAGCCAGAGGATCCCGAGGATATTTCTACGTGGAGTTCGGCTTCGAGGAGTAGTTAGGAGGTCCCAGGGAGGAGGCCTTGCCTTTTCGATCGTTGCTACATTTGTGCTAGCCTTCTTAAGGCAAACTTGTTTAACTTATGTCTGTACTCAGATATTATTGCTTCCGCTGACTCTGGTGTATTCAAGCTTATGTATTCGAGCCCTCGAGCCCCTGGCTTGTAATATAAAGCTTGTATTATTTTAATTTGTTTCTAGAGTTGTGTTGTGATATCTTCAAGTGAGTCCCTTATCTCGAGGGTGGGGGGCGCGCCCCCTTTCACAGGGCGCGCCCCCCTGCCTCGAGGCCTCCTCGTGTGGCCCCCGGTGCCCTCCTTCTTCCTATATAAGTCCATGTACCCCAGAAACTCCACACACAGATAGAAAACCCTAATTCCACCGTCGTAGCTTCTGTTCTCGTGGAGATCCCATCTTGGAGCCTGTTCCGGAGCTCCACCGGAGGGGGATCCATCACGGAGGCCTTCATCATCCTCATCATCGCCCTCACCATGAGTTGTGAGTAGTTTACCACAGACCTTCGGGTCCACAGCTAGTATCTAGATGGCTTCTTCTCTCTCTCCGGATCTCAATACAAAGTTCTCCTCGGTCTTCGAGGAGATCTTCGATGTAATCTCTTTTTGCGGTGTGTTTGTCGAGATTCGATGAATTGTGAGTTTATGATCAAGGTTATCTATGAAAGATATTTGGTTCTTCTCTGAACTTTTTATGTGTGCTCATAATATCCTTGCAAGTCTCTTTGAATTATTGGTTTGGTCTGGCCTACTAGATCAATAGTTCTTGCAATGGGAGAAGTGCTTGGCTTTGGGTTCAATCTTGCGGTGTCCTTTCCCAGTGACAGTAGGGGCAGCAAGGCACGTATTGTATTGTTGCCATCAACGATAAAAAGATGGGGTTTACATCATATTGCTTGAGTTTATCCCTCTACATCATGTCATCTTGCTTAAGGCGTTACTCTGTTCTTATGAACTCAATACACTAGATGCATGCTGGATAGCGGTCGATGTGTGGAGTAATAGTAGTAGATGTAGGCAGGAGTCGGTCTACTTGTCCCAGACGTGATGCCTATATACAATGATCATGCCTAGATAGTCTCATAATTATTTGCTTTTCTATCAATTGCTCGACAGTAATTTGTTTACCCGCCGTAGAGTATCACTATCATGAGAGAAGCCACTAGAGAAAACTATGGCCCCCGGGTCTATTCTCAACATATCAATCTACATCTACTTTACTTTTACCGCTTTTATTTGCTGTTTTATTAAACCAAAAATACCAAAAATATAAACTAGCATCTCTATCAGATCTCACTCTCGTAAGTGACCGTAAAGGGATTGACAACCCCTTATCGCGTTGGCTGTGAAGTTCTTATTTGTTTGTGCAGGTGCAGGGACTCGCGCGTGGTCTCCTACTGGATTGATACCTTGGATCTCAATAACTGAGGGAAATACTTACGCTACTTTGCTGCATCACCCTTTCCTCTTCAAGGGAAAAACAATGCATGCTCAAGAGGTAGCACTTGGCTTGAATATTCCAATGTAGGGCTTCCTCAAATGCCATAGGTCTTAATGAGCAAGCAAGTTGGTGCACACCCACTAGTTTTCTTTTGAGCTTTCATACACTTATAGCTCTAGTGCATCCGTTACATGGCAATCCCTACTCACTGACATTGATATCAATTGATGGATATCTCCATAGTCCATTGATTTGCCTAGTTGATGTGAGACTTTCTCCCTACTGTTGTCTATTACCACCTTCTATTCGACCCATAGTGCTATGTCCATGGCTCACGCTCATGTATTGCGTGAAGATTTGAAAAAGTTTAAGAATGTAAAAGTATGAATACAATTGCTTGGCTGACACCGAGGTGGGCATGATTTATACTTTGTGTTGAGAAGAGGGAGCATAACAAGACTATATGATTTTTTAGAGATAACTTTCTTTAGCCATGTTATTTTTGAAGCTTAATGATTTGCTTTCTAGTATGCTTGAAGTATTATTGTTTTTATGTCAATATAAACTTCTGTTTTGAATCATATGGATCTGAATATTCATGTCAAATAAAAGAGGTTGCATTGATAAATATGTTAGGTAGCATTCCACATCAAAAATTCTGTTTTTGCCATTTACCTACTTGAGGACGAGCAGGAATTAAGCTTGGGGATGCTTGATACGTCTCCAATGTATCTATAATTTTTTATTGTTCCATGCTATTATATTATCTGTTTTGGATGTTTTATATGCATTAATATGCTATTTTATATTATTTTTGGGATTAACCTATTAACCTAGAGCCCAGTGTCAGTTTATGTTTTTCCTTGCTTTTGAGTTTCACAGAAAAGAAATACTAAACAGAGTCCAAACGGAATATAACTTCATGATGATTTTTCTTGAACCAAAAGACACCTGGGAGACTTGGAGTTCAAGTCAGAAGAGTCGTGAGGCGATAACAAGGTTGGAGGGTGCCCCCCCCCCCTACCGTGTGGGCCCGTCGTGACTCCCCTGACCTACTTCTTCTTCCTATATATTCTCAAATATTCGAAAACTCTCAGAAGCATCCACGAAAACACTTTTCCGCCGCCACAGGTCTCTGGCCTCGTGAGATCCCATCTGGAGGCCTTTTCCGGTACTCTGATGGAGGGGGATTCGACCATGGAGGGCTTATACATCAACACGTTTGCCCTTCCGATGAAGCGTGAGTAGTTTACCATAGACCTACGGGCCCATAGCTAGTTGCTAGATGACTTCTTCTCTCTCTCTTTGATTCTCAATACCATGTTCTCGTCGATGTTCTTGGAGATCTATCTGATGTAACCTTCTTTTGTGGTGTGTTTGTCAAGATCCGATGAATTGTGGATTTATGATCAGCTTATCTATGAATATTATTTGAATCTTCACTCAATTCTTATATGCATGATTCAGTATCTCTATATTTCTCTTTGAATTATCGGTTTGGTTTGGCTAACTAGATTGGTTTTTCTTGCAATGGGAGAGGTGGTTTTCTTTGGGTTCAATCTTGCGGTGTCCTCGCCCAGTGACAAAGTAGGGGTAGCGAGGCACATATAGCATTGTTGCCATCGAGGATAAAAATATGGGGTTTTCATCATATTGCTTGAGTTAATTCCTCTACATCATGTCATCTTACTTAATGCGTTACTCTGGTCTTCATGAACTTAATACTCTAGATGCTGGCAGGAGTCGGTCGATGTGTGGAGTAATATTAGTAGATGCAGGCAGGAGTCGGTCTACTTGACATGGACATGATGCCCATATTATAAAATCATTGCCTTGCATACCTTCATAGCTATGCACTTTTCTATCAATTGCTCGACAGTAATTTGTTCACCCACCGTATTATTTGCCTTCAAGAGAGAAGCCTCTAGTGAAACCTATGGCCCCCGGGTCCATTTTCCATCATATTAGTTTCCGATCTACTATTTTGCGATCTTTTACTTTCAGATCTATAAACCAAAAAACCCAAAAATATTTTCTCCTTTTTTTATCTATCTCTATCAGATCTCACTTTTGCAAGTGACCGTGAAGGGGACAACCCCTTTATCGCGTTGGGTGAAAGTTGTTTGATTGTTTGTGCAGGTATTGGTGATTTGTGCATTCTTCTCCTACTAGATTGATACCTTGGTTCGCAAACTGAGGGAAATACTTATATCTACTTTGCTGCATCACCCTTTCCTCTTCAAGGGAAAAACCAACGCAAGCTCAAGAAGTAGCATAGATCTCACTTTTGTTCGTGAACGTGAAGGGATTGACAACCCTTTTTCGTGTTGTGTTCAAGTGTTTGTTAGTTTGTGCAGGTGCATATATTGGAGACTTGTTTGTGCCTCCTACTGGATTAATACCTCGGTTCTCAACAGAGAGAAATACTTATCTCTACTTTGCTGCATCACCCGTTCCTCTTCAAGGGAAAATCAACGCAAGCTCAAGAAGTAGCATGGGTCAACTCTTTTCTATAAACACTTCCTTACTTTTGACTATTGTTCACCCATGTAACTATATATTGTGGCAGATGCATCTATTCCTTTTGAAATTCTCCCATATGATGTAACATGTATGTATTTTTTATAGGAAAAGTTAGGATGCCCAAGTGATGGCCTTACAACAAATCTTTTTCCCCAGAAACAACAATCTGAACCAGTCATCGGTGCACTAGCAGTGCAACGGGAAGAACCAGTAGCAGTCGAGTATGACCTGACAAACCAGCATGACGAACTAGCTGCTATGAAGAAGGCCCTCGCATGGCAAAAACTAGAACTTGAAGATGTTAAGAAGGCCCTTGCAAAGCAGCAACAAGAATGTGAAGTTGTGAAGCATCTCCTACCATATGTGCAACGTCAACTTGAATCTGTCAACAATGCCCTTCTAGAGCAACAAAAAGTACTTGAAAATATGAAGAATGTCCTACGAGAGCAACAAGATGACATTGAGGACCTGAAAATGGGGGTGTTTGATCAGCACAACTGTATTCGATCTATCAATAATGGCCTCCAAGAGCAGCAGGAAAAACTTGCAGATGTCAATAATGCTAAGGAAAAGAAAACTACGACTATCAAAAAGAGACTTGATGAACTTGATGCCCTGGTTAGGTACATTGTTAGGGTTGCGTTGCTAGGATGTCCTGAAACTGAGTCATATGTCTACTTTTATACTGCGACTATGTACCATGGTTGGTTATTGTAATGTCTGAGAAAGTCGGTTTGACAATTGTCAAAGTTTGCGGTTTAATAAAAGCAGCGACAACTCAATTTGCATTCGAATGCAAATTTCACACAAATTCATATTAAAATTGTCAAATATGCCCGCCAATTTTTGCAATATAAAACAAATTAGCCGAACATACAAACTATGACGGATATGGACGCCGTCACGAGTGTATGGTCCCACATGTAAGAAGCCACGTCACCCACGTATTGACCCACCTACCAGAATCCACGCCAGCACAACAATGGGCCGACATGTCAGAACCGTTGACCGGTCAGACGAGACATTGTCGCTGAAAAAATGATGCCTGGTCCCACTTGTAAGCAGCCACGTCAACATCTTCTCGACCCATATGTCAGTAGCGTTGATCGTTCAAAACTGACGTTGCATTACTACTAACGGGACTGATAGCAATAAAACCCACGGTGTACCCACATGGAAGAAGCCACATCAACAATTGTTGGCTCCACCTGTCAGAATCTTTTACCAGTCAAACCCACGGACAGATCACCAATGATGGATTACCGTCGTGAAAAAAGATCTTAGGCAACAGATTGGGCTATCATACATGACATTCTGGCCGTCACCGAAAATGGCCATCGATGACATTTTTTTGTTCGTCACCTAAAATGCGATCTTGCGTGACAAAAAAAGTGGTACCATCAAAATTTTATTTTCTGTGATGGCACTTCGGTATGGCGGGGGTAACGGCCAGAAAACATCACCAACGTATTTTCCATGACGCAAAAGTGTTATACATGACACAAGTGAAATGACGCAAAATAGAGCAAACTTTGCAGTGTCTGGAGTACCCGGTCTCTAGCTCCGAGGTGAAAATTTTAGGTCTGACTCGAGTTGGTTATACTTAGCAATAGATTTATTTATTTTGTCGTTTCCTCGTTGAAGGCAGTGCTCAAATATGCTCAGACTTGTTCTGTCGGTTGTAAACCTAGAATCCGCCCTTTGATAGTTGGATCCGGTGACGGTTGCACTTGAGCGTCGTTTCGTTCATATAAGAGTTACGGTTGAAGAATCTCGTCGTCCTTATGGTGTCAAAAGATGGTTAGCGCGAATATGGTCGTTGTTGTAGTTTGTCGATCGCTTCTGTTTTTTCCTTTTTTACTTGCTTAGGCATAGCTTTGATCTTGAATGACTTTGCTATTTGCAAGTGTGTTTATTTATATGTGTTGGTGTTAGCTGTGTGGATCCTAATTGTGCAGAAGACACGTGTTTGTTCATTGCCTTTGTATCACCTGATACTTTATTTTGAGTCAATAATATTCATCATTTTTTTAAAAAGTGCCAAAATAATCAAGGGAATCATTCGGCAAAGCAGTTTTTTTAGTAAAATGCATCCACTGTCATTGAACCTGTGTCAAAAGCTCACTTTGGTCATTGTACTTAAGAATACGGTCAATACGACCACTATATATGACTTGGGGTGATTGTACGGTCACTGCCTCACTGTGTAGCTCTCTATTTGACTCTGTTGATTGGTCAAATGCCACATCTTCTGTTGGGGAACGTAGAATTCCAAAAAAAATCCTACAATCACGCAAGATCTATCTAGGAGAAGCATAGAAATGAGCGGGGAGAGTGTGTCGACGTACCCTCGTAGACCGAACGCAGAAGCGTCTAGTGACGCGGTTGATGTAGTCGAACGTCTTCGCGATCCAACTGATCCAAGCACTGAACGTACGACACCTCCGCGTTCAGCACACGTTCAGCTCGATGACGTCCCATGAACTCTTGATCCAGTTGAGCGCCGCGGGAGAGTTTTGTCAGCACGACGACGTGGTGATGGTGATGATGAAGTTACCAGCGCAGGGCTTCGCCTAAGCACTGCAACAATATGACCGAGGTGTGTTACTTTGGAGAGGGGCATCGCACACGGCTTGCAAATCAACTTGTGTGTATTTGGGGTGCCCCCTCCCCACTAATATAAAGGAGGGAGGGAGGGAGGAGGCGGCCAAGGAGGGGGCGCGCCAAGAGGGGGAGTCCTACTCCCACTAGGAGTAGGACTCCTCCTTTTCCTAGTAGGAGTAGGAGAGGGGGTAGGAAGGGAGAGGAGGAGAAGGAAAGGAGGGGGCGCCGCCCCTCCCCCCTAGTCCAATTTGGACTAGGCCTGGGGGGGGGGCGCGCGGCCCAGCCCTAGCCAGCCCTCTCTCTCTCCCCTAAGGCCCATCAAGGCCCATATACCTCCCGGGGGGTTCCGGTAACCTCCCGATACTCTGGAATTTATCCGATGACCCCGGAACACTTCCGGTGTTCGAATATAACCTTCCAATATATCAATCTTTATGTCTCGACCATTTCAAGACTCCTCATCATGTCCGTGATCATATTCGGGACTCCGAACTAAGGTGCATCAAAACACATAAACTCATAATATCAATCGTCATCGAACGTTAAGCGTGCGGACCCTACGGGTTCGAGAACTATGTAGACATGACCGAGACTTATCTCCGGTCAATAACCAATAGCAGAACCTGGATGTTCATATTGGCTCCCACATATTCTATGAAGATCTTTATCGGTCAAACCGCATAGCCACATACGTTGTTCCCTTTGTCATCGGTATGTTACTTGCCCGAGATTCGATCGTCGGTATCATCATACCTAGTTCAATCTTGTCACCGGTAAGTCTCTTTACTCGTTCTGTAATACATCATCTCGTGATTAACTCATTAGTCATTGGCTTGCAAGGCTTATTACAATGTGTATTACTGAGAGGGCCCAGAGATACCTCTCCGACACTCGGAGTGACAACTCATATTCTTGATCTATGCCAACACCACAAACACCTTCGGAGACACCTATAGAGCATCTTTATAATCACCCAGTTACGTTGTGACGTTTGATAACACACAAGGTGTTCCTCTGGTATTTGGGAGTTGCATAATCTCACAGTCATAGGAACATGTATAAGTTATGAAGAAAGCAATAGCAGAAAAACTAAACGATCAAGTTGCTAAGCTAATGGATGGGTCTTGTCCATCACATCATTCTCCTAATGATGTGATCCCATTGATCAAATGACAACTCATGTCTATGGTTAGGAAACATAACCATCTTTGATTAAAGAGCTAGTCTAGGAGAGGCATACTAGGGATAATCTGTTTCGTTTATGAATTCACACATGTATCAAGTTTCCGGTTAATACAATTCTAGCTTGAATAAAAGACATTTATCATGATGTATAAGGAAATATAAATAACAACTTTATTATTGCCTCTAGGGCATATTTCCTTCATCTTCCTCTGTACCTTACACCGGTCCCACCTATCAGTGAGAAAATAATGACAAACGATCCAGGGATCTCCCGCTCCACCGCTAAACCTGCTAGCCATTTGACCGTAGAATCCTTGCATGGACATTTAGAGCGACACCTCTACAACGCGACCTCTCTGCGGGGCTACTCTGAAAAACTATATCAAGTTCGTAAACAATAATATTCACAGTTTTATTTTATTACCATCATTTGTGTTGAGTTTCATTCATATATATATGTATTGACCCCCTTCTTTAAATTAGGTCTGGCAGCTGCGGGATGAACTCCCACCACATGATCGCATACGAGCAATTCAAGAGGAATTGGCTGGATTCTTTCTTGACCACGTCATACATAAAGCCGGAGAATACCATATGGAAATTGATATAGACATGAGATGTTAGGGATTGTAAGAGATCTTATATTGTACTCCCTCCGTTCCAAAATATAAGTCTTTGTAGAGATTTCACTATAAACCATATACGGATGTATATAGATGCATTTTAGAGTGTAGATTCATTCATTTTGCTCCGTATGTGGTCCATAGTGGAATATCTCCAAAGACTTATATTTAGGAACGGAGGGAGTATATATGTAGCTAGTAGAGTCGGATAGATATACGAAAACTTGTTGTTCGACCAATCTCTCGGAGAAAGAGAGGTCACTCCTCTCTGTATATGTTCATGACGATCTTGTGTAATTAATGGTTCCTTCATTTGCATACTAGCTAGCGTGTCGAGTTCTCTCTACATGTATATAGTAGCTACCGTCCACCAAGCACGGAGAAAGAGAGGACACTTATCTCTATTTGCTAGCTAACACAATATATGAAACCCCACCATTAACCCTCCAAA
>LR738712.1:663066672-663092141 GCA_902687465.1 Secale cereale
CCCCCCTCAAAAAAACAAAAACCCCAGCTCCTGCTAGCTGCTGATGCGTGGATGCCTTTTGATCCCGGATGGTGTTACCAACCGGGACTAAAGGTCCTCTTGCCTGGGCGCCCCGAAGCGGCCACGTGGAGCCCCTCCTGTCCCGGTTCGTAAGCGAACCGGGACTATACGTTTTGGGCTTTAGTCCCGACCCTTTAGTCTCGGTTCCAGAACCGGGGCTAAAGGGCCTCTGGGACCGGGATAAATGTACCGTTTTCTACTAGTGATGGTTAGCGTACCTGTGTTTCAGCAGGGAATCCCTAGTTCCATCCTTTTTTTTCACTCACAGGTGAGACCAGCATAAGGTAGAGAGAAAATTATATGTCGTTTGACCAGTCAATAGAGTAAAATACCGAGCTATGCGATGAGGTAGTGACCTAATCACCTCAAGTCGTATATAGTGATCGTATTGAGCGTATTCTTAAGTACAATGACCAAAGTGAACTTGTGACACAAGTTCAGTGACCGTGGATGCATTTTACTCTCTCTCTTTTTACATCCAATAAGTGGAGATACTACCCCGCAAAAGGAAAAATGTAAAGGTAGATGCATTAAAGGAATGCAGCGGAGAGAGGCTGACACTCTATGGAAAAACAGTGACTTAATTGTCGCACGTACATTGGGGCCGGTCCTGGTAGAGACAGAGGCACAGGAAGATGGCGAGATGTGCCCCCAATAATTTATTGGCCTCGGCGGCAAATATCACTATTCTGACCTGCGGTCGAAATCAATTCACAGACTGAATTGTTGATAAAAAAAATCATTCCCCCGACTCTTTCGTGTTACACCCGACAGTCAGGCGCCACACTACACTGTCCAGCGCCTGATTGACAGGCGTTGCACGCCTGGCCAACGTCGCACCCGGGTAATACAAAAATTGTTAAGTCAATGTGTAGCGCCTAGCTCTTAGGCACTGCACACTGATTTAGTAATTTTCAAGCAGTTCGGGATGTGACGCTGGCCAGATATGTAACGCCTGTCCACAAGTCAAATTTGTTGTTTTTGCCGCTACGGGCGAGATCGGTAGATGCATGTTGAAGCGGAAAGGTAGATGCATCAAAGGAATGCAGCGGAGAGAGGCTGAGGAAAACAGTGACTTAATTATCGCACGTACTACTACATATTGGGACAGGTCAGAGGCAGAAGAAGATGGCGAGATCTGACCCCAACAATTTAATGGACGTCGGCGAGATCTGTGTGGCTCTAGTCCCGCGTCGTGGCCTGGCAACGCCGATCGGCCGGAGCACAAACCGACGACGGTGGGTCGACTTGCATGCCACATGTTCCTGGATCCAATCTTCCCATTGCGTGGCACCTGCCAAAGTGGTCACCGAAATGGCAGCTGCCATGGCGGAGCGGTCGCACGTACAGCCGGAAGCGTGGCGGATCTGGATGAACAAGAGTCAGGGGTAGATGGCGCCATCCATGCATTTCTGGCTCTGGTCCTGCACCGCGGCCACGCCGGACGGTCGGGGCAACACGAAGATGGCCGTCGCACATGTGGAAATGTTGCTCTGATTGCCATCGCTAATGGTCTGTGTCGGCTACGTCGTTGGCACGCTCTCGTCCTACATTAAAGCTTCTCCTCGTACAGTAAAGCTCCTGGCTATACCTGGCCATGGGCACTGCTCCTTCGATCGCCATCCGTCGTTATTGCGCTCCGTGGTCCATGTCTCTTGGCCGCCCATCGTTATTGCTCTCTGTGGCCCATGTTACCGGCTGCCTCGTTGCATTTCTTGTCGGGTTCTTTTTTAGACAATTATAGGATGCGTTTGATTCGCTGGGGGATATGGGTATCCACAACCACATGGTCAGGGATAGCCTTTTTTTATGTTTGGTTGGGCAGGATGAAGAGTGGTTGAAGATAATCATATACTCCCTCTGTAAACTAATATAAGAGCGTTTAGATCACTATTTTAGTATTCTAAACGCTCTTATATTAGTTTACGGAGGGAGTATGTGTTTTGTTTGTGGGATGAGTAGTAGATAGAAATTGTGACGAACACACACATTGCAGCAATATGTGACTATGAAATTATTACGGCACTAGCATCAATCTGTGAACGTGGGGACACGCTACGAAATACTCTAGTTTGCAATCACCATGTACACACGGATGGCTCGATCAGAAAATCGGTGGACTGCGTCTTCCCGGAGGCACCTCCCCACGCTGCCATCCTCACAGCAGACGGTGCGTCCCCAACGCTGATGCAACCCTGTTTTGTGGAGAGGTAAAACGACGAGATGGCACAGCTCCTCCCCTGACCCCGATGCCAGCCTTGACTTCCCCGAGACCGGCCATGGCGTCTCCGTCGTCGTCTTCGTCCCGGGCGTCTTCTTCCTCCTGGCCCGGTGGCCAGTGGCGGAGCCGGATACTTAATATAGATGGGGCCAAACAGATTGGTATAATGTTAAATCAACTAAATCTTGCTAATTGTGTTTGACAAATGAAGAATTATCAGCACATATAGTTGTATTTGAGAGAGCATAGGGGGGCCTTGGCCCCTACCAGCACCCCCTGCATCCGCCACTGTCGGGGGCCAAGATGCCACACCAAGCTAACCTGCCGTACCTGATGGCAGTCAGCCAAGTTCCGGCCGCCGCTCCTAGATCCCCCGCCGTTGTCGCACTCAACGAGAGGAAAACTGGAGGGAGATAACGAGCGAGAAGAAAACGTTTCGGTGAGGCTATCGCACAGAACGAACGAGATGCCCATATCCGTGAGTTTTTGGCGAGCGAGCGGGCCTGACTTTCGTGGAATATTCTGAGAATCTGGTTGTTGATATCCTTCCTCGTCCATAAACCAAACACCTGGCTTCCCCTTTAAAACAGCTATCCCTATCCCATGGAGGGATATCTTCCGAACCAAACACATCCCTAGCCGCCGCCGGGAGAGTCCAATCTTCCAGCGCCGTTCTCCGGTGACTCTCCTCCGCCTGGGACCTCGGTCGTTGGTGGTGAGGGAGGTCGCCGGATCCATGTGTGTGGATCGTTTTTACTCTCTCGTATTCTAGGTTTTTAGATTGTTCATCGTCTTGGCTTCGGTGACGACGATGACATCGCTGAATAAAGATTCTTCGGATCCTTCCCTTACAAGGCCATCGGTCCTATGGTTGGGGTGAATTAGGAAACCAGTATGTTCAAGTAAGGATGACGTGGTGGCGACGGCATCCTCGTGGTGGACGTGTGTCCTCGGGCTCCGTCGTTGCGACGACGTTTGCTTCAGCGTCGGCATGGAGCTTGGGAGGTAGTTCAGGAGCGGATGCTGATTGTGGTCTGCATCAACGACATCCGGAAGAAGGAACGTGTGTTGGGTTCGCGGTTCATGGATGGCAGGTATGATTTCCTCCTTCGGCATCTTAGTCGTGGTGGGATGCCAGATCTGGAGTTCAATGGTGTGTCTGGGGTATTGCCACAGTCTAATTCGTTCAACGACAAGGGCTTCACTTCTAGTAAGCCACCTTGGAGGTCCCAAAAGTTGCATATCAACGATGGAGCCGCGTCAAGCTCGGGTGAGGAGGTGATCCATCATTCTTTTCTTTGGTGGCTGCTATGGTGGTGCCGGAGGCAGATGATAGATGTTGGTGTCAAGCTCAGAGATGTTCTATTATCTTTTCGGTTTTGTCATGTCGGTCGTTACGTGACTTGTACATTGATCTTTATGTTTATAATATGAATGAGACACGTATTACCATGGAAATGAAAAAACATGGTTTCACGAGCGGCGATGTAAACAGTAAAATCAGGGGGGAATATAAAGTTTTAGAAAATTCTGAAATTTTGGGTACCAAACTTCTTCCCCCATTCTACTCGTGTGTAAAACTTCGTAAGGAAATGACACATGTGATATTCTTGATGAAGAAAATACTACCCTGTTTTAGCCAAAAATACTCCACAATTTGAGCTATAGTATTGGTTAATCTTTTCTGTTCAATGGATAAATTGGATGGCTCTTATTACTTTGATGTACTGTAAAAGGTCTCTATTTTTTATAGCATCAATTTTGTCATTTGGTTTCCTAGAATACCATGCATGCCATTACCTCATGAAACTTCATACGCAGGTATATCGGTTGGATATATATCTTACAAAAAAGACTCGGTATTTTTCTAGTTATTTTTTGAATTTTCTATTCATAAGGGGGTTCCCGCGGAACCATGTTTCAAAATTTTGCGTTTGTGTACCATGGGGCTATGTTAGAAGTGCCATGTAGGACAGATGTTGAGGCCGGAAGAGAACCCACACAATATCTCTAATCACATATTTAGAAGTAGCTACCTGTTGAACATATAACTAAAAAATAAATCATTGTGTGCATGTTTTTATTACTATCTCTAAATTACGTTGGGATGCTTAAGATAAGACTCTCTTATCAACCATTTTAATTTTCATGTTCTAAAAGCCTTATATCTCGCATACGTGACACCTTTGCTTATATGAAGCGGAGAGACACTAAAAAAGTAAAGGGATTGGGCTCTCACTCAAAAGCCCATGCTCTTATAGAAAACCTAACTTGATCCTAGTGTATGGGCGTCCACCCCAATGCTATGTCTCGCTTACTGTGAGACAGAGAGCACGCCTTGTCTACAAGGGGTCATTAGAAGTAGGCCGGTCCAATAAGTGGTAACGAGTCAGGCTGGCAATGGGGATTACCCACACGGGTATTGGACTCCCATCCCTGTCCCCGCGACAGCCTTACCATGCCCGTCCCCGTCCCCATACCCATCTGTGGGGATAACAATATTCCCGTCCCCATCCTCGTCGGGTTTTTTTTACCCGTGGGGAAACCCATATACGCTATCAGCAATAATCTCATATAGCATTTTAGTAGTAAAAATAGCATTTCAGCGCAATAAATAGTATGTTGTGTATACGTTAGGGTTTTCCTCAGGATTTTTTGCCAAAGGGGTGGGATGGGTGAAAATATCAGTGGGTAAGGGCATGAATTACATGGGGTCTACTAATTTTTTAGCCTGCATGTAAGGCCTACACGGGTAAGGCGGGTAACGGGCATGGGTAATGCTATCCCATCCTCATCCCCGTCATACATACTGGGTAAGGTATTTGACCCACAAGCTTCCCCGTGGGTATTAAAGCTCACACATCCCCGTCCCCCTAAAGAGTAATTACCCACGGGAACACGGGTAACGATTAACCATTGCCAGCTTGAGTAACGAGTGGTTTTTGCATGTTAACAAGGGGCAGTTCACGAGACCTTCTGCCCAGTTTTGAGAACGTTCCACGTGGTTTTCTATTTTGTTTCTTTTAAGTGTTTTCTTGAACGCTTTTCAATAATTCATGTTTATTATTTATTTATTTATTTATTATTTTCATTTCCATTACTTAGATACATGTCGAGTTTTTATAACACATGCTGAATATTTTCGTAAACAAATTTAAAAAATTAAATGCACGGTAAAACATTTAATGCACATTGAATATTTTTAAATACCCAATGAACATTTTTCAATACAAAGTGAAAACTTTGAAATGGCATAAACTTTTTTCTATAACGTGCAAACAGTTGTAAAAAGTTATAATATGCTTAAATATGTCCCAAACATTTTTAAGTTATGATTTTTTTCTTAAAATTGTACCAATAAATTTCAAATTACACTATTTTTTTAATGTCTCAAAACATACTTTTTAACACATGGACATTTTTTAATGTCATGAACAATTTTTAACGGTACAAAAAATTGTAAAAGAATATGCAAATACTTTTATGAATTTACTTTAATTTATTAAGAAATGTCATTAATAACATGTTAAACATGTTACATATTTCCAATATCATGAATACTATTTAATGATAAGGAAATTTTTCGAAATTACATAGTTTTTTTTTTGCAATGCATAATTTTTTTATTAATGCATTATGAATGTTTCTAGAAAAACGTATAAAAATATTTTTTCTAATATACGTTTTTCAAATATTTAAAAATACCAAAACAAATAAAAAAGAAAAATAGAAGAAAAAAATAATGAAGCACGCTACTAGACCAGACCACTACCGCACTTGAGGCGAGGCGGTGTTCTGTCCGCTAGGTCTATTTGTGGCCTGGAGCGAGAGATACTTCTGTCGGGGGATGAACCCCACGCACGCAATGGAAGCCGGATACTTTTCAAAGACGACGGGGCCAGCATCGCCCTGCAATCCGCCTCTTACTTGGCCGGGTCGCTCGACCCGGTCAGGACCCACGATCCAAAAAGACTCTCCAGTTTGGCTGGCTCCCGCGATCCGGCCCCAATGGCCCGCACGAGGGATCCGGACCTAGCACGCCAAGACTTCTCCAACAAGCGAGACCGACCCGTGGCGTGTTCCCCAATCCGGCCACGGGTCAGCTCCCATCCCATCTCAACCGTACGATGGGACGAGACGCACCTACTGATGACCTAGGCAAAAGTGCCTCGCCCATACCCTAGTCAACCGGGGTGTGACTATAGTGTAATCATCACAACCCATGACGCCGGCAGACGATGACATGACGGAGCATACCATACCCGACTTAGCTCGGCCAATCCTTGGCGACCGACAAGACGGCACACCGTGCCCCCATACCCGGCGGGCCCCGCACCCGGAGAACCCGGTGGGTCCCAGCGCCGGCTTCCCGGACAATGACAATCCGTCCCCATGGTCGTGTAACTTTATCATTGTATCCCTGGGGTTGGCCTATATAAACCCCCCACCAGAGCCCTCATGCGGAGGAGGGATGCATACTAGAGAGAACAGGATAGACACACCTCAGGAGAGGCAGCCTAAGCCGTCGCCTGTCTTTCTCCTTCCACCACACAGCTCAAGGAGCAATTCTGTATTGGCAAACATCAACCACGTTCGGCAGGATTAGGGGTATTATCTCCCCGGAGAGCCCCAAACCTAGGTATGTCTTGCGTCCCGCACTCGCTCATGCCAACCCCGCCTCTGGAGTCCACCAGTGCCCTCGAGCCGCCTCCTATCTTTAGCCATCCCTTGGCATCTGCCGTGCGCCCACCACGACAGTTGGTGCCCACCGTGGGGCAGCTCAAGGTCCTGGCCGGGAGCATGCTTCAGACGGGGCCCCGCTCCTACAATGATGAGCTCGTCGTGCTGACGGACGACGTCATCGACGCCCTTGCCGTCTCCTTCACCGCGCTGCGCATCTCCGATGCGCCAGCTGCCGAAGAGTACCCCAGCGAGGTACTTGACTTCTCCAACTCCCCCATCACTCCCGGCGGCAGCACTCCCGACGGAGCGATGGACCTTTGCGTAGAGGTTTTCGTCACTGGCACCGGTGCCACCTCTTCGTCAAACGTGGCGAGGAAGGCCGCCGAAGCTAAGGCCGCGGCGGAACGGGTCGGCCCGCCCGACCCGCTGCACGCCACGATCCAGAGCCTCCGCGTTCCCATCGGCACCGACATCGACGCCTCCAACATCGCCGAGGCATGGACTCGCCTCGCCGGGGACCGTCAACGCCTGCTGGACCTCACCCAGTCGCTCGCCGCAACGGAGCGCCGCCTCGCATCCGGTCAGATGGAGCGCGACGCCGCCTACGGTTTCACGCCAGGTGCCGCCGAGCCAAGCCGGGTCGCGGACGTGCGGACCCGGGGCGGCGCGATCGGACTCGCCCTTGGCGCCCTCCCTCCCATCTACGAAACTCCCTGAAGAACATGTGCGCTGCTCAGGCTGCCGCGGTCGGCCTGGAGCAGCTCGCAGGCGAAGAGCTACATGAGCGCCTCAAGAGGGTGAGCGGCCTCCTCACGGCGGCCAACGCGCAGCAGGACCGCCTCAACCAGCTTGCCAAACTAGCTGGATCCGGCTCCGCCCACGTCGTTGGAGCCGACGACGACCAGCACACGACGTGTTCCCCACCCGGCGAGGCGCACTCCGGCCGGACCCAGACCAGGCGCAACCCCGCCCCGACGACCACTGGCGGCTTAGGCGACGAGTCGCCTTACGAAGCCCAGCGCCGGCTCAACCCTGCTCCCCAGCCGACCCGGCAGCGAAGTACGGTCGACCCCGGTCCCCGAGACGCGGTCACCGACCGGCTGGGCCCGCACGCCATCGACACCGCCGACGCTCGCCACCGCCTCGATCTGCTCGCCCGCTCCCAGGAGCTGGAGGAGACCGGCGTGGTGGGTCCGGCGTGCTTCGGTCCACGCATCCGGAGCGAGCCCTTTGCCAAAGGGTTCACGCTTCCCCGCGACACGCCTAAGTACAACGGCACCGTGAAGCCAGAGGACTGGCTCACCGAATACACCACCGCCATCGGCATCGCCGGCGGCAACCACCGCCTCACCATCCGCTACGCACCACTCATGCTCCATGAATCAGCCCGCACGTGGCTGAACAGTGTGCCGGTGGACAGCATCAACACGTGGGTCGATTTCAAGGAGGCCTTCGTGCGCATATTCACCGGGACCTACCTGCGACCCGGCCGTCCCATCCAGCTCGCCATGTGCGTACAGGGGCCGATGGAAACCGGCCGGGAGCACCTAGCACGCCGGACCGAGCACCAGAACAGCTATGAAGGAGTCCACGAGTGCTACCTCTTGAGCTTGCGTTGTATTCCCTCGAAGAGGAAAGGGAGATGCAGCATAGTAACGTAAGTATTTCCCTCAGTTTTTGAGAACCAAGGTATCAATCCAGTAGGAGACCACGCGCCAGTCCCTCGCACCTGCACAAACAAATAAGAACTTCGTAGCCAACACGATAAGGGGTTGTCAATCCCTTTACGGTCACTTACGAGAGTGAGATCTGATAGAGATGATAAGATAATATTTTTGGTATTTTTGATATAGAAACAAAAAGTAAAGAAAGCAAATAAACAACGGCGACAGAAATTTGCTACTTGATGGGAAAATAATATGATAAAGATAGACCCGGGGGCCATAGTTTTCTCTAGTGGCTTCTCTCATGATAGCGGTATTCTACGACGGGTAAGCAAATTACTGTCGAGCAATTGATAGAAAAACGAATAATTATGAGACTAAGGCATGATCATTGTATATAGGCATCAAGTTCGAGACAAGTAGACCGAAATGATTCTGCATCTACTACTATTACTCCACACATCGACCGCTATCCAGCATGCATCTAGTGTATTGAGTTCATACGAACAGAGTAACGCCTTAAGGAACATGACATGATGTAGAGGGATAAACTCAAGCAATATGATGAAAACCCCATCTTTTTATCCTCGATGGCAACAATACAATACGTGCCTTGCTGCCCCTACTGTCACTAGGAAAGGACACCGCAAGATTGAACCCAAAGCCAAGCACTTCTCCCACTGCAAGAACTATAGATCTAGTAGGCCAAACCAAACAAATAATTCGAAGAGACTTGCAAGGATATTATGAGCGCACATAAAAAGTTCAGAGAAGAACCAAATATCTTTCATAGATAACCTTGATTATAAACTCACAATTCATCGGATCTCGACAAACACACCGCAAAAAAAGATTACATCGAATAGATCTCCTCGAAGACCGAGGAGAACTTTGTATTGAGATCAAGAGAGAGAGAAGAAGCCATCTAGATACTAGCTATGGACCCGAAGGTCTGAAGTAAACTACTCACAACTCATGGTGAGGGCGATGATGATGATGATGAAGGCCTCCGTGATAGACCCCCCCTCCCGAAATAGGCTCCAAGATGGGATCTCCACGGGAACAGAAGCTACGGCGGTGGAATTAGGGTTTTCTCTCTGTGTATGGAGTTTCTGGGGTACGTAGGTATATATAGGAAGAAGGAGGGCACCGAGGGCCGTGTGGGCCAGCCTCGAGGCAAGGGGCGCGCCCTGGGAAGGGGAGCGCGCCACCAACCCTCGAGGGCTGGCCCTACGTCCCCTGACTTGGTCCTGACGTTTGCCGAGCGTGATTTCCTCCAAAAATATCTCTCGCGAAGGTTTCATTCCGTTTGGACTCCGTTTGATATTCCTTTTCTGCAAAACCTTGAAATAGGCAAAAAAAACAGCAATCTGAACTGGGCCTTTGGGTTAGTAGGTTAGTCCCAAAAATGATATAGAAGTGAATGATAAAGCCGATTAAACATCCAAGACTTCATAAATAATAGCATGGAACAATCAAAAATTATAGATACGTTGGAGACGTATCAAGCATCCCCAAGCTTAATTCCTGCTTGTCCTCGAGTAGGTAAATGATAAAGAAAGAATTTTTGATGTGGAATGCTAACCAATATAGTTTTTCAATGTAATTCTCTTAATTGTAGCATGAATGTTCGGATATGAAGGTTTCAAGATAAAAGTCTATATTGACATAAGAAATTACAATACTTCAAGCAATACTAACAAAGCAATCATATCTTCGCAAAATACCATGGCTAAATAAAGTTATCCCTACAAAATCATATAGTGTTGGCTATGCTCCCTTGTTATCACACAAAATATTCATATCATGCACAACCCCGATTTCAGCCAAGCATTTGTTTTCATACTCTATCTTTTCAAACCTTTCAACTTTCACGCAATACATGAGCGTGAGCCATGGATATAGCACTATGGGTGGAATAGAGGTGGTTGTGGAGAAGACAAAAAGAGGGAGATAGTCTCACATCGACTAGGCTTCTCAACGGGCTATGGAGATGCCCATGAATAGATATCAATGTGAGTGAGTAGGGATTGCCATGCAACGGATGCACTAGAGCTAAATATGAATGAAAGCTCAACAAAATAAACTACTGGGTGTGCATCCAACTTGCTTGCTCACGATGACCTAGGGCATTTGAGGAAGCCCATCGTTGGAATATACAAGCCAAGTTCTATAACGAAATTCCCACTAGTATATGAAAGTGACTAAACATGAGACTCTCTGCAATGAAGAACATGGTGCTACTTTGAAGCAAGTGTGGAAAAAGATAGTAGCAATTGTCCCTTTTTCTTCTTTCTTTTTTCATTTTTTTCTTTTTATTCCTTCTTTTTTTGGGCCTTTTTTTTTCTTTGGCCTTTTTATTTTGCGGAGGGGCTTTATAGATTCAGCCTTTCCTCCCATGGGACAATGCTCTAATAATGATGATCATCACACTTTCATTACAACACAAAATTACAACTCGATACTACAACAACAAAGTATGACTCTATATGAATGCCTCCGGCGGTGTACCGGTATGTGCAATGAAACAAGAGTGACATGTATAAAAATTATGCATGGTGGCCTTGCCACAAATACGATGTCAACTACATGATCATGTAATGGCAATATGACAATATGAAGCGTGTCATATAAACGGAATGGTGGAAAGTTGCATGGCAATATATCTCGGAATGGCTATGGAAATGCCATGATAGGTAGGTATGGTGGCTGTTTTGAGGAAGGATATATAGTGGGTTTATGGCACCGGTGAAAGTTGCGCTGTACAAGAGAGGCTAGTAATGGTGGAAGGGTGAGAGTGCGTATAATCCGTGGACTCAACATTAGTCATAAGAACTCATATACTTATTGCAAAAATTTACGAGTCATCAAAACAAAGCAATCAACGCATGCCCCTAGGGGGAGGTTGGTAGGAGTTAACCATCACGCGCCTCCGACCTCCACACAAAGGTTGACACTCTACAAATACCTCATGCTTTAACTTAGTCACACAACGGTTCACCATACGTGCATGCTACGGGAATCACTAACCTTAACACAAATATTTCTCAATTTCATAATCACTCCACTAGCATGACTTTAATATCACTATCCTCATGTCTCAAAACAATTATCAAGCATCCAACATCTATTTCTATTCAAAGCACTTGATGTGATTTTTTTTTACTACATTGACATTGGATGTTTATCATGTGAAGACTAGTTTCTTTAGCCTAAACACTTCACCATGCTGTTTTAATAGACTCTCAAATAGATATAAGTGAAGCATGAGAGTTCAACAATTTCTACAAAATATTACCACCACCATGCTCTAAAAGATATAAGTGAAGCACTAGAGCAAAAACTATTCAACTCAAAAGATATAATTGAAGCACATAGAGTGTTCTAACAATTTCTAGGACATATTTAACTCTCTCAAATAGGTGTTTCCAGCAAGGATGATTGTGGCAAACTAACAAGCAAAGACTCAAATTATACAAGACCCTCCAAGAAAAACACATAACATGCTGCGAATAAAAATATAGCTCCAAGTATAGTTACCGATGGATGAAGACGAAAGAGCGGATGCCTTCCCGGGGCATCCCCAAGCTTAGGCTTTTGATTATCTTGATTTTACTTGGGGTGCCATGGGAATCACCAATCTTGGGCCTTTGCTACTCCTTGTTCCATAATCTATCAAAGCAATACTCAAAACTTGAAAACTTCACAACACAAAACTTAGACAAAAATTCTCGTGAGCTCCGTTAGTAAGAGAAAGCAAACCACCACTCAAAGATAAAGCAAGGAATTCATTCGTTGTTTATATTGGTGTTAAACCTACTGTAATCCAAGTTTTCTATGGTTCATATCCTCCAATATTACTCATAGATGCATCGGAATAAGCAAACAACACACGAAAAACAGAATCTGTCAAAAACAGAATAGTCTGTAGTAATCTGCTGGGTTCGCCTACTTCTGGAACTCCAAAAAAATTCAAACTAAATTGTTAAATTTGCGAAATTTGTCTAACAATCAGCAGAAAAAAGAATCAACTAAAAATCACGCTCCAGTAAAATCTGAAGACTACTTTAGCGAGCACTAACGATTCTGTTTTTCACAGCAAGATCAAATAAACTTTACACAAGTCTTACCAAAGGTTCTAGTTGGCACAAACACTAAACAAAACATGAAAACACATCTAATCAGAGGCTAGATGCAATACTTATTCCCTAACAGCAACAAAAGCAAAAAAAACATGGGTTGCCTCCCAACAAGCGCTATCGTTTTACGCCCCTAGCTAGGCACGATACAAGATAGATCTAGGGATGGCCATAGTGGTACGATATGTCGCGAAAGCTCATCTCATATTCCCTACGTTCAGCAGCGAGCTTCCTTTGTGGCAAACAAAAGTAATCAAAAGGACTACATTTAATGGGACAAAAGTCCCCTACATCAATCTCGGGAGGAACAGGTTCCTCCTTTGGCCCTTTGTAGTGGATGACCAATTCATCGGTATATGCATTCTTTTGGCAGAAGGCCATAAGCCTTCGTTCAAGGAAGAAACCTAACCCATTATTTTGAACAGTAAGGTCATCGTTTATCTCAGAAATTCTGTCAATCAAGATCTCAACAGGAACCTTTTTTCTAAGGTTTTCATTAAAAGCAACATGATCAGGAGATTGCAAACGCATAAGGTCTTCTTGATTGAACAAGATAACCTCTATAGGAGGTCGACCGGCATCTACTCCATAATGAGCAAAGATTTCTCTGGCCTCTTTCATGATATATCTAAACTCATGAGCCAAAAAGATAGTAGCTGCACGATTAACGGAAGAATGCTCAATATTGGAGAATTCCAAAATTACTCTCTGAATGCAGGGATGCATATGGATAATTTGCCTTTCAATTTCTACTATGAGCATAGATACAACATCCGCAAGGCTACTAGTTCTGTGAAGAATAGAGCCACCCATAGTGGGCAAAGCACCAGCACAAGTAAAGAAGTCTTGAAGAACCCCTTTTCCAATAATATTGCTAGTACCAACCCGGAATTTCTTAACATGTAAAGTGGTAGATTCATCCGGGGGGTCAACATGGACGTTGCCCTCGGCATTGCTAGCCTTCTCGATAAAATTGTCCCCCATCTCAGACATGAGGGCAAGCAAGCACGCAACACACAAGCAAACAAGAAGCAAGCGAACGAAAAACACGCGGCGGAAGAAGGGCGAATAAAACGGCAAAGGTGAAGTGGGGGAGAGGAAAATGAGAGGCAAATAAATGTAATGCGAAGGATAAGGGTTTGTGATAGGTACTTGGTATATGACTTTTGCGTAAGCCTCCCCGGCAACGACGTCATAAATTTTTCTTGTTACCTCTTGAGCTTGCGTTGTATTCTCTCGAAGAGGAAAGGGAGATGCAACACAGTAGCGTAAGTATTTACCTTAGTTTTTGAGAACGAAGGTATCAATCCAGTAGGAGACCACGTGCCAGTCCCTCGCACCTGCACAAACAAATAAGATTTTCGCAGCCAACGCGATAAGGGGTTGTCAATCCCTTTACGGTCACTTACGAGAGTGAGATCCGATAGAGACGATAAGATAATATTTTTGGTATTTTTGATATAGAAACAAAAAATAAAGAAAGCAAATAAAGAACGGCGATAAAAATTTGCTAGTTGACGGGAAAATAATATGATAAAGATAGACCTGGGGGCCATAGTTTTCTCTAATGGCTTCTCTCATGATAGCGGTATTCTACGGCGGGTAAGCAAATTACTGTCGAGCAATTGATAGAAAAGAATTATGAGACTATCTAGGCATGATCATTGTATATAGGCATCACGTCCGAGACAAGTAGACCGAAACGATTCTGCATCTACTACTATTACTCCACACATCGACCGCTATCCAGCATGCATCTAGTGTATTGAGTTCATACGAACAGAGTAACGCCTTAAGAAAGATGACATGATGTAGAGGGATAAACTCAAGCAATGTGATGAAAACCCCATCTTTTTATCCTCGATGGCAACAATACAATACGTGCCTTGCTGCCCCTACTGTCGCTGGGAAAGGACACCGCAAAATTGAACCCAAAGCCAAGCACTTCTCCCATTGCAAGAACTATAGATCTTTTAGGCCAAACCAAACCAATAATTCGAAGAGACTTGCAAGGATATTATGAGCACACATAAAAAGTTCAGAGAAGAACCAAATATCTTTCATAGATAACCTTGATCATAAACTCACAATTCATCGGATCTTGACAAACACACCACAAAAAGAGATTACATCGAATAGATCTCCTCGAAGACCGAGGAGAACTTTGTATTGAGATCCAGAGAGAGAGAAGAAGCCATCTAGATACTAGCTATGGACCCAAAGGTCTGAGGTAAACTACTCACAACTCATGGTGAGGGCGATGATGATGATGATGATGAAGGCCTTCGTGATGGATCCCCCTCCCGGAATAGGCTCCAAGATGGGATCTCCAGAGGAACAGAAGCTACGGCGGTGGAATTAGGGTTTTCTCTCTGCGTATGGAGTTTCTGGGGTACGTAGGTATATATAGGAAGAAGGAGGGCATAGGGGGGCGTGTGGGCCAGCCTCGAGGTAGGGGGCGCACCCTGGGAAGGGGGCGCGCCCCCCACCCTCGAGGGCTGGCCCTACGTCCCCTGACTTGGTCCTGATGTTTCCCGAGCGTGATTTCCTCCAAAAATATCTCTCGCGAAGGTTTCATTCCGTTTGGATTCCGTTTGATATTCCTTTTCTGCAAAACCCTGAAATAGGCAAAAAACAGCAATCTGGACTGGGCCTTTGGGTTAGTAGGTTAGTCCCAAAAATGATATAAAAGTGAATGATAAAGCCCATTAAACATCCAAGACTTCATAAATAATACCATGGAACAATAAAAAATTATAGATATGTTGGAGACGTATCAACGAGGTCCAGGCAATCCAGTACTTCATCAACGGGTGCCGGGACGGTACCCTCCTCAAGCACAAGCTGCTATGCTCCGAGCCGACCACCATGTACGCGCTCATAGGGACGGCGAACATGTACGCAAACGCCGACTCCGCCATGAAGATCCAGGTGGCCCAAGACAAAGCCGGCAAGACCAAGCCGGATGCCCCTACGAAGTCGGCTGGCGAAGGAAGCCGACAGCATCAGCACAATCAGCAGCAGCACAAACGCAAGGCCGAACCGCAGCCCAGCGACACGACAACCAGCTCGTGGCGGCCGCCGAGCAGGCGCCTGCAACCAAGCCGGCCGCCAAGCGCCGACAGACCGGCAAGACAACATGGCAACCCGCCATGAGCTTTGAAGAGATGCTCGACGCTCCCTGTAAGCACCACAGCGGCGCGAGGCCATCCACGCATACGCTCCGGCAGTGCGCCATCACCAAGCGCATCATGAGGGGCTACGTCCCGCCGCCCCCAGCCCCGACTCCAGGAGCAGGGCGGCAACCTCCGCCTCCCCCACCACCTCCGGCTGGTAGTGCCATGCGCAACGACGCCTACCCGGACCCGAACGCGGCTTACGTCGTCCTCACCAGCCTCAGCGACGACAAGCACAGTGAGCGCCTCATCCAGCAGGAAGTAAACACTGTCACCCCGGCCAGGACGGAATACATGCACTAGTCAGAGCGCCCGATCACATGGACGCTGGAGGATCACCCGGCCATCATGCCAAACCCAGGTGGATACGCCCTCGTCCTCAACCCCACCATCGTCGTGCCTCGACGCACATGCAAGTTCTCCCGAGTTCTCATCAACGGCGGCAGCAGCATCAACATCCTCTACCGGGACACCATGACCAAGCTCGGCCTCAAAGCCAAGGACCTGGAGCCGACCAAGACCGTCTTCCACGGCATCGTGCCCGGCCACTCCTTCTCTCCGATCGGCCGGATCCGGCTTGACGTCCTATTCGACGATAGCAGCAATTTCCGACACGAGCCGATCTGGCTCGAGGTGGTGGACCTGTCCAGCGCATACCACGCGCTGCTCGGCCGGCCCGCGCTTGCCAAGTTCATGGCAGTCCCCCACTACGCCTACCTGAAGATGAAGCTGCCGAGTCCAAAGGGCCTCATCACCATCACTGGCGACTACCGCAAGTCTCTGGAGTGCGCCCGAGACGGATCCAACCTGGCCGAGACGATGGTCGTCACCGAGGAGCGGCGCCAGCTCGATCGGATCGTTGCCCTCGCTGGCAAGGTAGCAGCCGTGCCAGTCCCGTCCAAAGAGCCGGCCAACGAAGCCTCGTTCAAACCCTCCAAGGAAACCAAGAAGGTGAAGCTGAACCACAAGACCCCAGCTGCAGCAAGTACATCATCGCGGGCACTCGCCTCGGCGACAAATAGGAAGCCAAGCTCGTCGAGTTCCTCTATGAGAATCGGGATATCTTTGCATGCCCCCCCAAAGAACATGTCGGGCATCCCGAGGAAGTATGCCGACC
This sequence comes from Secale cereale, assembly GCA_902687465.1. Taxonomy (NCBI): domain Eukaryota; kingdom Viridiplantae; phylum Streptophyta; class Magnoliopsida; order Poales; family Poaceae; genus Secale; species Secale cereale. The sequence continues at coordinate 663,083,733 of LR738712.1, forward strand.
ACAAACTTCACGTCCGCAAGGACGCCAAGCCTATCCGCCAACCCCTACGACATTTCTCCGAAGAGAAAAGAAGGACTATCGGTGAAGAGATCGCCAAGCTTTTGGCGGCCGGCTTTATCATGGAAGTATTTCATCCCGAGTGTCTGGCCAACCCAGTCCTCGTCCTGAAAAAAAACAACACCAGGCGCATGTGTATCGACTACACCAGTCTGAACAAGGCCTGCCCCAAGGATCCATTCGCCCTCCCGTGGATCGACCAAGTTATCGACTCCATCGCCAGGTGTGAGCTCCTGTCCTTCCTGGACGCTTAATCCGGCTACCATCAGATCAAGCTGGACCCGACCGACGCCCTGAAGACGTTCTTCATCACGCCCTTTGGGACGTATTGCTACATCACCATGTCGTTTGGCCTAAAGAACTCCGGAGCCACCTTCCAGCGGTGCATGCAGAAATGCTTGTTGCCACAGCTCGGCCGCAATATCCACGTCTACGTGGACGACATCATGGCGAAGACCAAGCAGCACCTAACGCTCCTCGACGATCTGAAGGAAACCTTCGCCAACCTGCGCGAATACAAGGTCAAGCTCAACCCAGAGAAATGCGTTTTCGGCGTCCCAGCCGGAAAGCTACTCGGCTTCCTCGTCTCGGAGCGCGGCATTGAAGCAAACCCGGAGAAAATGAAGGCCATCGAGCACATGCTCAAGCCGGCTCGGCTGCGTGATGTCCAGAAGTTGACCGGCTGCTTGGCCTTGGTTAGCCGGTTCCTCAGCCGGCTAGGTGAGAGCGCCTTGCCCCTATACCAGCTGATGAAGAAGACGACGCCATTCGAATGGAACGACCAAGCGGACGAAGCTTTTCGGGACCTCAAGCGCATGCTCTCCACCGTACTCGTCCTGGCCGCCCCAGCCGAGAAGGAGCCGTCGTTGCTCTACATAGCCGCAACCTCGCGCTCGGTCAGCACGGTGCTCGTGGTCGAGCGACCAGAGAAGGGCAAGATCCAAGCCGTCCAACGTCCCGTCTACTACCTGAGTGAGGTGCTCTCCGCCTCAAAGCAGAACTACCCGCACTACCAGAAGATGTGCTACAGCGTGTACTTCACCGCCAAGAAGCTGAAGCAGTACTTCCAAGAGCACAAGATCACTGTGGTCAGCACGGCCCCCCTCGGCAAGATCATCGGCTGCCAAGACGCCTCTGGCCGGGTAGCCAAGTGGGCGCTCGAGCTAGCCGGCCACACCATCCTCTATGAGCCTCGTACCACGATCAAGTCCCAAGCTCTGGCCGACTTCCTCGTCGACTAGACAGAGACCCAGTATTTGCCGCCGCCTCAGGACTCGAGGCACTGGCACATGCACTTTGACGGCTCGAAAATGCGTCTCGGCTTGGGAGCCGGCATAGTACTGTCATCCTCAAAGGGCGACCGACTCAAGTACGCACTCCAGATCCACTTCGCCACCTCCAACAACATCGGCGAGTATGAAGCCCGTGAGCACAGCCTCTGGTTGGCCAAGGAACTCGGCATCCGGTGAATCCTGTGCTATGGCGATTCGGACCTGGTGGTGCAGCAGTGCTCTGGCGAGTGGGATGCGTGGAACCCCAACATGGCAAGTTACCACTTCCTCGTGCAGAAGTTGTCCAGCTTCTTCGCAGGCTGTGAGTTCCTCCACGTCCCATGAGCAGAAAACGAGGCGGCCGACGCACTCGCCAAGATCGCCTCGTCTCGACAGTCCATTCCGTCTGGCGTCTCCCTCGAGCACCTACGCAAGCCATCCGTCAAGCCGTCTCCGGACTCAGAGTCCATCCACGTGCATGGACGAACCGGGGACTGCCCGGTCCGGCCCGGCGATTGATCAACACGGCCCGGGGACTGCTCAGTCCGACCCGAGGACTTCTCAGTCCGGTCAGGGGACTACCGACCTCGGCCCGGCGACGGAAATCCTCAGTCCGGCCGCCCCCGCACCCAACCCGGGGACTGCCGGACCCAGCTCGGATGCCGCCGCCCCTGAACCCATCATAATGGTTGTTCTCACCGTGGTGACGGCGCCATCTTGGGCCCTGCCCATCTCGGAGTTCCTGGAGAGCGGGACCCTCCCCGTCGACGAGACCGAGGCTCGGCAAGTGCAGCGCCGAGCATCCGCCTACAGCATCATCAGCAACGAGCTCGTCAAGCGCAGTCCCACCGGCGTGTTTCAGCGCTGTGTCGAGCAATACAAGGGCATGGACATCCTCCCCAACATACACCAGGGAGTGTGCGGGCACCACGCCGCGTCACGATCCCTGGTGGCCAAGGCTTTCCGCCATGGTTTCTACTGGCCCACAGCCCTCCAAGATGCCGAGTCGCTCGTCCTCAAGTGCGAGGGATGCCAGCGCTTCAGCAAACGCACCCACCAACCAACGTCGGTGCTCTGGACCATACCGATCGTTTGGCCTTTCGCGGTCTGGGGGCTCGACATGGTGGGACCTTTCAAAACAGTCCGAGGCGGCATGACGCATTTACTGGTAGAAATTGACAAAACAGCCCGAGGCGGCATCCGCCTCGACCTCGCGTCCGTTGCGCACCCATAGTCCAACAGCCAGGTCGAGCGGGCAAACAGCCTCATCCTATCCGGCATCAAGCCGCGGCCCGTCGAACCACTCACCCACTCACCCGGCAGCTGGCTCGACAAGCTGCCGACTGTCCTCTGGAGCCTCTGAACAACGCCAAACCGGCCGACCGGGTTTACCCCGTTCTTCCTCGTCTATGGAGCAGAGCCGTCATCCCGACCGACGACGAGTTCGACTCGCCGCGTGTCACGATGTACACTGAGGCCAAAGCAAAAGAAGCCCGCGAGGACGGTCTCGACCTACTCGAAGAGGCGCGTCTCCTAGCGCTCAGCCGCTCAGCCATCTACCAGCAAGGCCTCAGGCACTACCACAGCAAGAAGATCAAGCCCCTCGCTTTCCGTGAGGGAGACTTCGTCCTCCGACTCGTCCAACAGCAAGCCGGCCAGCACAAGCTATCCTCCCCATGGGAGGGCCCCTTCATCATCAGCAAGGCTCTGTACAACCGCAACACCTACTACCTCATCGATGTGCGCAAGTCAAACAAGCGCAAGAGGGACACGGCCGAAGAAGAAACAACTCGGCCCTGGAACGCGGAATTCTTCCGTCCGTTTTACAGTTAGCCGTGTATGTGTATGTATCGCTGCCTTTTGTGCTCAATTAAAAACTATGGGGTCCCCGAACGATGCTCGGGGCCACCCTTTCGGACCAAGTTATTTGTGTCTCTAGCATTTTATGCTTTACCTATCTCTTCGTCCAAACCCGGCCACCGGTTCGACTCGTTCGACCCGGGGACTCGGGGGCTGGCCGGCTCGGTCACTACCCGTCGCATCGCTTAGCGTTTGTTGGCGTGTTGAGATCGCCGCGGTCTCCTGCTCCGCCTTAAACCACAGATCCGGCTTCGGCTGTTGGTCGGCGAGCACGCAAAGGCCAGAGCACCAGCACGCCACGAGAACTAAGCCAAAGACTGTCGGGTCACCCAACCCGACCACGCCACGAACAGTCAAGTCACTACACGGCCGGCTGATCGTCACCCGGCCACGCCGGATCGCCGCCAGCCGGCCCAGTGGGTGTTTTGCTCACGCTCAATGTTTCGAACGCCTAACTATTGCGCGTCATCTCCCAAAGGCCAAACCCCGTGTCACGGACCGGAGCCTTGGCTGTCAGACTCGCGGGGGGGAGGCCCGAAGGGGGACAAGCACAGGAAAATGGCTCGACAAACAAATAAGCAAGAGCACAAACATCTACGACATTCATACAAATGTTTAAATTCATAATGTCTCAAAGCCAGAATTCATTACACCCAATGCACCCAGTGGGTGGGGTGGACCTCCTGTCTAATAAAGATATCTACAAGGATTAAAAAAACAGGGGCTCCAGGCGTCCGCCTTCGCACCCGCCGGGCCCGCTGAGGTGCTGGTGTCTTCATCGTCGACACCCATGTCGCGGTAGACACACGTCTCCTTGGAGCTGCTGTCTGGATCGTTCAGGAGCAAGCCGAAGTCGTGAGCAGGCAGGACTACGCCGTCTTCCATCCGCTCCGGCTGGAACTCATTGTGGTAGGAGAACCCGGCGATGTAGCTAGCCCGGGCGGCAATCTCGCCGGCCTGCGCCTGCAGCTGGCTCTCCGAGCCGGCTCGCTGGCCCATCAGCGCCTTCAACGACAAGTCCGAATGCCAAGACATCACGACCCTGAGCGCCATCTCGGCACTGGCACGGGCGCGGAAAGGCACCTGTCATGGAGCCGATCCGACCCCGCCTCAAGCCACCACGCAAGCCGCGAGAAGCTGGTCGGCCCACTAGAGCCCGGCCAAAGGGTCGCCGTCATCACTGCGCCGGCCTCGGAGAGCTGCGCCATCTGCCCGCCCAAGGCTTGCAGACGAGCCTCGGCAGTGGTCATGAGCTCCGAGAAGGTCCGGGCCACATTTGGATCAATCCCGGAACCGACTTCGCCCCCCGGATCACGCTGGAAGCGGACCGCCTCCTCTGCCAAATCCTGCGTCTCCGGGAAGACCCGTGTCAAAAAAAAGAATCAGAAGAAAGTCGCAACGAAAAGATAAGCCGGAACCTCAGCCCGGCAAAAGACTCAAGAAAAGCACTTACTGGAGAAGGATTCTTCCAGGTGCTGCGTCTCAAGCAACGTACCGTGCCATTCCTGGTCGAGGGCGTGGTCGCGATCCTTGACCGTCGCCTCCAATTGGGTGACCACTGCTTTGGCCGCCTTCAGCTCGGCGTCCTTGTCCATGGCCGCCTTCTCAGCCTCCTCGCGGCACCGGGTCTCCCCCCTGCTTGGCCTCCTCCGCTGCGGCCACCAACCCCTTCAGGCGCTCCACCTCAGCTTGAAGCTGACCCTTGTCGTTGGCCAGCTCGCCGCGCAGCTGGTCCGCCTCGGCAAGGGCCCGCTGCGCCTCCATGACCTTGGCAGTTTCAGCTCGGAGCTGCTCCACCTCGGCCTCAAGGCGGCTCTTGTCGTCCGCCAGCTGTCTCTGCAGCTGGCCGGCTTCGTCAAGCGCCTGCCGGGCTCCTATCGCCTCTTGACTCGCCCACCCCACCGCGGCTGCGGAGGAAAGACTCAGAAACAAAGCACCCCGAAGACTCGCAAGAGAGAAAGGGAAAAGAAAAGAGAAAATACCTGTCACAACGCGGAGCTCCTCCTCCTTGGCGTCCAGCTGCTCCTTGAGCCACTCATGCGCATCAAGGAGCCGGTTGAAGACACCGACCCGATAGGAGTCCAGTTGCTGTGCAACGAAACAACAATCAGCAAAGAAGACAACAATGAGTCGACCCAACTGCTACGTAGTTGGCCCAAATCTCGGGGACTACACCCAGTGGGTGCGCTGGCGCACCCCCACTAAAGAGAAACAAGCAACAATAAGAAAAGACTTACGAGCACGGCTTCCTCCAGCTCCCGCGCCTGCTCCAACTCGGCCTGGGCGTAGGACTCGACCCGGTCCTTCCGCCCTTGCAGGCGCCGAGTCACGGCGACCATGGCCGCCTCCTCCTGGGTCGGCGCCCCGAAGGAAACCTCGCCGGCTCCGTGTCACGGCGGCTGCGGCCCTAGGGCTGAAGCACCAAGGCGTTCTCACCGCTGGCCGCCTCCCCCACGGCCGGCGTCCTCTCAGGCGCCGCCATCGACGGCGCCCCCAAGACGGCGTCACCACCGCATCCACTGGCCCCCGCCCGCTCGGCCGCATCGGCCCGCGGCGGGGTCCCGTCCTCGATGACCACGACCTCCCGGTCGAGGTCCATCGCATCAACACAGCCACCCCGGTCGTGCCCCTCCCCCAACGGCGGGACGAAAATCGTCGTTGCCACCATCGTTCTGACCGGCATCTCCGGCCACGCCGGCTCCTCGCCGGCTCGCGCCCACACCTCTGCGGCCGTGGTTAATCCCGGGTCGACGCCGCCTTCAGCGCGGCCTCGGCCCGATCCCGGTCTCGCCAGGCCCGGTCCTCCGTGTCGGACGGATCCAGACCAAGGTCCGGATCTGCCCGCCCTTCCTCCTCGCCCGGATCGACGGTGCTGGACCGGCTCTTCTGGAACCCAGCACCATCAGGGGACGCGGCCTCTGCCGCCGCCAACGCCAGCGAGATTGGCGATCTGAAGAATCAGGACAAGTTAGTAAAAAGGGGGCTGAACGAAGCCGCCCGACTCGGAGCCAAAAAAGAAAAACTTACCCTGGCAGCACCAGCACGGGGCGCCTCGACGGCTGGGTGACGCGCCTCGTCTTGGCGGCCGGCTTCACGCCCCCAACCGCGCCCGCGACGCGCTTCGTGGGTGGAGCCGGTGGAGCGGCGCTGCCCTTCCCGTGCGGTCGGCCCGCCGCCGGCACCACATGAGATGATCCGGCTCCAGCCGCGCCACCACCTCGTCCTCCCGCCGCCGTCGTCACTGCCCGGGACGACCCGGCCCCGGCCGTGCCGCCGCCCCGTCTGCCCGGCGCCGCTACACCAACAACTCGCGTCAGCACCTCCTACGTCGTCTCGTAACCGAAACACAAAAGAAAATGATAGGTGCACCTGCTCGGCGCCCCACGCCGGCCTCGGCGACCGCTCCCTCCCCTCCGTCGTGGGCCTCGGGCTCCTCCGAGGCGGCGCGCACCACCTGCGTCCCCGTCCGGTCGTAACGATGCCGGATGGCGTTCAGAAGCACCTCCCGTGTTGCGTCCGGGCGGACAAGAAGATGAGCGGCGGCAAAATATGGAGAGAAGGAACTCACCATCGGTGCCGGGTCCGCGTGGCTATACGGGACCTTCCCGTATTGCCAGTCGTCCGGCAGGTTGGCCTTGGAGATGTCATTGACCCGGTGCGCAACCTGGTCCAGCCTCAGCCACAGTTTGGATATGCGGTCGGGGTCGTCAAGGCCTTTCAACTCGCCAATGAGATGAACGTGCTGCTGCAGCGGCAGCACCCGCCGCGTGATGAAGGCGGTGATGAGGTCGCTGCCGTCGAGCCCTTCCCGCCCCTTCATCACCACCACCCACTCGCATGGGTTGAGCACCGCCCGCGACGGCCGCTTGGGGTAGTACGACTAGTTCCGCTTTTCCCACGGCGGCGCATCGACGAACGGCGGCAGATTGATGTGATCCGCGCCCAAGTTGCGGATGTAGAAGAAGGAGTGCTGCCACTTCTTGGGAGAATCCTCCAGCGGCACCTTGGGGCGCTCATCTCCCGGCCTCCTGCAGATGACGGCGGCTCCGCACTCCGACATCTCCCCGGCATTCGGCCCCTACTGCTTGAGGGAGAAAAGGCGCGCGAAGAGATCGATGGAGGGCTTGACTCCGAGGTACACCTCACAGAGCGTGACAAAGATGGAGAGCTGCACGATGGCGCCGGCTCCAAGATGATGGGGCTAGAGCCCGTAGAACTCTAGGAACTCACGGAAGAAGTCGCTCGCGGGCATCCCAAACCCGTGCTTGAAGTGCGTGAAAAATACCACGCGTTCCGAGCCCTCGGGGCGTGGCTCCCGCTCGGCTCCTGGCAAGCGCACGACAACCTCCGTCTCCGGCGGCAGGCGCTTGGTGGTGCAGAGGTAGGCGATGTCGTCCTCGGAGACGGTCGAGCCATCCACGAGCCCGACGGCAGCGCCATCGACAAGAAGTGTGGAAGAGAGAGAAGAAGAGGCTGGCCTCTGCTCGAAAACGACGGGCGTTGCGGTGCGCAGCGGTCACAAGAAGCAGAGAAGGCAAGGAAAGGCAGGAGGGCGCGGGCGAGAACAATCTCCGCCAGCCCCTCAGCCCAATTTATAACCCACAGTTCGAACCTGGGGGAGTAGGATCGATTGCGCCCGCTTCTCCCACTTCCCCGCAATAAATGTGCACGTATGTGCACAATAATTGCCCCCAGAAGGGCAACTGGTTCGCGGACGCCGCAATAAATCCACGCGCACAGGACGAGGTTGCGCGGCCGCGGGCCCCAGCACGTCGCCCCGTCCCATCGTGCGCCTGGCCTGTCAGGCCTCTCTGGCTTCCGGGCGCCACGTGGTGCCCGCACGGAACCCGAAAGATCGTTCAAGATTCAGCGGACTCCTCGGTTTCCCGCCGTCGCCGAAACACTGCGATCCGGCTTCTAGAAGCCGGCACACAGTGGGTGTTGCCGAGCTCGCACTAGTAGAAAACGGGCCTGTTGTCCCGGTCCGTAAGGGCCTTTTGTCCCGGTTCTTGAACCGGGACTAAAGGGTCGGTACTAATGCCCTAGCCCTTTAGTCTCGGTTCAAACAAGAACCGGGACAGATGGGCCTCCACGTGGCCTGTGCGCGGAGCCCAAGCAGGAGGGCCTTTGGTCCCGGTTTATGGCACCAACCGGGACCAATAGGCATCCACGCGTCAGCATTTCTGTGGCTGGGGTTTTTGTTTTTTTAAGGGGGGGGGGG
>LR738712.1:663099676-663139732 GCA_902687465.1 Secale cereale
TTTTTTGTTTTCTTTGTTGCTTTATTTATTTTGTTTTGTTTCTACTTACAACAAAATACTTATTGTTGCTATTTTTAATTTTTTTTCCAGTTTTTTGTTTTGTTTTCTGCATTATTTATTTTCTTTTGTTTTTTGCTTTATTTTTTTATTCTTTTTGCTTTTAGGTCAGCAAAATTATAAACTTTCTATTAGTACCATTAGTTTTAGAAAAATTATAAACTTTATGGTAGTGCCATTAGTTTTCAAATTTGAATAGTTAAAATTTGAATTCTTTGAAATTTGTGTGAATCACAAGTTTGTGATTAACTTTACTAAAGAATGAACATAGATGCTCCTATAGAGAAAATTCAACCTAAATTCATAGTAAATTTCTATGAATTTCAGAGAAATTCACTATGAATTTAGGTCAAATTCCCTGTATAGGGGCATCTATTTTCACTTTGAGAGGAGCTCAACAAGGCAGAGAGGGACGGGCTTATAAACCGGTGTGAGCGCCCTTCGGTTGGCGAAGTGGGACTAAACTCTGACCGCAACGAGGACCAACCCTTTAGATCCCGGTTTGTGGCACAAACCGGGACTAATGGTCATGGGCCAGGGGCGAGGCGCATTGGTCCCGGTTCGTGCGTGGAATCGGGACCAAAAGGTGCAGACGAACCGGGACCAATGGCCCACGTGGCTGCCCTCTTGAGTGTTCTTGGTGAGAACATAGTTGACAAGGAACGAACCGGGATTAATGGTATTACGATTGCCGAACCATAAGACATTAAAGCATTTCAAATTAACTCTGAAAAAGTTGAAAGTTGGCATGGTATCATAATTTCACACACATAGCTTGGGTCAATGGTATCATACTCGTCTGTTACAAAGTTGGCATGGTATCATCATAATAGTTGTGGAAGAAAGTCTTCACTTTTTCTTCGCTTGTGTCATTTGCTTATTGCGCCGTAATGATGGATAATCTTCATCGTTTATCAGGATACCTGGGTCAGCCTTGACTTTGAAGGGAGGAATTTCATGAAACTTTTCATAATCTTCAGACATGTCTGTCTTGCCCTCCATTCCCACGATGTCCGTTTTTCCTGAAAGAACTATGTGGCCCTTTGGCTCATCGTATGATGTATTCGCTTCCTTATCTTTTCTTTTTATCGGTCTGGTAGACATGTCCTTCACATAGATAACCTGTGCCACATCATTGGCTAGGACGAACGGTTCGTCAGTGTACCCAAGATTTTTCAGATCCACTGTTGTCATTCCGTACCGTGGGTCTACCTGTACCCCGCCTCCTGACAGATTGACCCATTTGCACTTAAACAAAGGGACCTTAAAATCATGTCCGTAGTCAAGTTCCCATATGTCCACTATGTAACCATTATATGTGTCATTTACCCTCTCGGTTATTGCATCAAAGCGGACACCGCTGTTTTGGTTGGTGCTCTTTTGATCTTGGTCAATCGTGTAAAATGTATTCCCATTTATCTCGTATCCTTTGTAAATCAATACAGTCAAAGATGGTCCCCTCGACAACAAGTACAGCTCATCACAAACAGTATTATCACCTCTGAGACATGTTTCCAACCAACTGCTGAAAGTCCTTATGTGTTCACATGTAATCCAGTCGTCGCACTGCTCCGGGTGTTTGGAGCGCAGACTGTTCTTGTCTTCATCGACATACGGGGTCACCAAGGTAGAGTTCTGTAGAACTGTGTAGTGTGCTTGAGACCAAGAATATCCGTACCTGCATATTATTGAGTCCCTTCCAAGTGTGCCTTTTCCAGTCAGTCACCCCTCATACCGCGATTTAGGGAGACCTATCTTATTAAGGCCAGGAATGAAGTCAACACAAAACCCGATGACATCCTCTGTCTGATGGCCCATGGAGATGCTTCCTCGCCTAGCACGGTTATGGACATATTTCTTTAGGACTCCCATGAACCTCTCAAAGGGGAACATATTGTGTAGAAATACGGGCCCCAGAATGACAATGCGTCATGATATTGAAGAAGGATGGTTGGAACACCAGCTCGAAACTGACAAGACATTGCGCCACATCACTCCTTAGCCTTGGTACGATTTCTGGATCGATCAGCTTCTGAGAGATTGCATTGAGGAATGCACATAGCTTCACAATGGCTAATCAGACGTTTTCCGGTAGAAGCCCCCTCAATGCAACCAGAAGCAGTTGCGTCATAATCACGTGGCAGATATGAGACTTTAGGTTTTGGAACTTTTTCTCTGTCATATTTATTATTCCATTTATATTCGATAAGAAGCCAGTCGGGACCTTCATACTGAGCAGGCATTCAAAGATGATTTTTTCTCTTCTTTCGTAAGAGCATAGCTGGCAGGACCTTCATACTGCTTCGGAGGCATGCCGTCTTTTTCGTGCAAACGTTGCAGGTCGTCCTGTGCCTCAGGTGTATCTTTTGTCTTTCCATACACGCCCAAGAAGCCTAGCAGGTTCACGCAAAGGTTCTTCGTCACGTGCATCACGTCGATTGAAGAGCGGACCTCTAGGTCTTTCCAGTAGGGTAGGTCCCAAAATATAGATTTCTTCTTCCACAGCGTCATTCGGAACAGCTAGTGCGCCGGGACCCTTTCCAAAGATTATGTGTAAATCATTGACCATAGCAAGTACATGATCACCGGTACGCATGGCGGGCTTCTTCCGGTGAACTGCCTCGCCTTTGAAATGCTTGCCTTTCTTTTGACATTGATGGTTGGTCGGAAGAAATCGACGATGGCCCAGGTACACAATCTTCCTGCATTTGTCCAGGTATATACTTTCAGTGTCATCTAAACAGTGCGTGCATGTGTTGTATCCTTTGTTTTTCTGTCCTTAAAGGTTACTGAGAGCGGGACAATCGTTGATGGTCACGAACAACAACGCCTTTAGGTTAAATTCCTCCTGTCTGTGCTCATCCCACGCACGTACACTGTTTCCATTCCACAGCTGTAAAAGTTCTTCAACTAATGGCCTTAGGTACACATCAATGTTGTTGCCGGGTTGCTTAGGGCCTTGGATGAGAACTGGCATCATAATGAACTTCCGCTTCATGCACATCCAAGGAGGAAGGTTATACATACATAGAGTCACGGGCCAGGTGCTGTGATTACTGCTCAGCTCCCCGAAAGGATTAATGCCATCCGCGCTTAAAGCAAACCATACGTTCCTTGGATCCTTTGCAAACTCCTCCCATTACTTTCTCTCGATTTTTCTCCACTGCAACCCGTCAGCGGGTGCTCTCAACTTCCCGTCTTTCTTATGGTCCTCACTGTGCCATCGCATCAACTTGGCATGCTCTCCGATTCTGAACAGACGTTTCAACCGTGGTATTATAGGAGCATACCACATCACCTTCGCAGGAACCCTCTTCCTGGCGGGCTGGCCGTCAACATCACCAGGGTCATCTCGTCTCATCTTATACCGCAATGCACTACATACCGGTCATGCGTTCAGATCCTTGTATGCACCACGGTAGAGGATGCAGTCATTAGGGCATGCATGTATCTTCTGCACCTCCAATCCTAGAGGGCATACGACCTTCTTTGTTGCGTATGTACTGTCGGGCAATTCGTTATCCTTTGGAAGCTTCTTCTTCGATAGTTTCTGTAGCTTCTCAAATCCTTTGTCAGCCACATCATTCTCTGCCTTCCACTGCAGCAATTCCAGTACAGTACTGAGCTTTGTGTTGCCATCTTCGCAATTGGGGTACAACCCTTTTTTGTGATCCTCTAACATGCGATCGAACTTCAGCTTCTCCTTTTGACTTTCGCATTGTGTCCTTGCATCGACAATGACCTGGCGGAGATCATCATCATCGGGCATATCGTCTGGTTCCTCTTGATCTTCAGCAGCTTCACCCATTGCAGCATCATTGGGCACATCGTCTGGTTCCTCTTGATCTTCACCAGCTCCCCCCATTGCAGCATCACCGTATTCAGGGGGCACATAGTTGTCATTGTACTCTTCTTCTTTGCCGTCTTCCATCATAACCCCTATTTCTCCGTGCCTCGTCCAAACATTATAGTGTGGCATGAAACCCTTGTAAAGCAGGTGGGAGTGAAGGATTTTCCGGTTAGAGTAAGACATCATATTCCCACATTTAGTGCATGGACAACACATAAAACCATTCTGCTTGTTTGCCTCAGCCGCATCGACAAACTCATGCACGCCCTTAATGTACTTGGAGGTGTGTCTGTCACCGTGCATCCATTACCGGTTCATCTGCGTGCATTATATTTAATTAAGTGTGTCAAAAACCATTACAGAACATAAATAGATAATTAAGTGACCAAATTAATAGAAGTTCATCATCACATTAAAACCAAAGTACTTACATAGTTCTCATCTAACAACATATAGCTCTCCAGAGCATCTAATTAATTTTCACCATACATTGAAACTATGTAAAACATTTCAATGCGAAAACAAATGCGTTCATAATCGCAACCAAGGTAACAATTGATCCAACGACATAATTATACCAAGCCTCAGTATGAATGGCATATTTTCTAATCTTTCTAATCTTCAACCGCATTGCATCCATCTTGATCTTGTGATCATCGATGACATCCGCAACATGCAACTCCAATATCATCTTCTCCTCCTCAATTTTTTTTATTTTTTCCTTCAAGAAATTGTTTTCTTCTTCAACTAAATTTAACCTCTCGACAATAGGGTCCATCTAGATCTTGTGATCATCGACGACTTCCGCAACATGCAATTCCAATTCCATCTTCTCCATCTCCGTTTTTTCCAATTTTTTCTTCAAGGAAATGTTTTCCTCTTCAACTAAATTTAACCTCTCCACAAGAGGGTCGGTTGGAATTTCCGGTTCAACTACCTCCTAGACATATAAAAACATCTATGCATGTCAGGTTGGTCGGCATAATTGTCATAAACACTAAAACAAATAGTTATAAATAAAAGATAATATACCACATCCGAATCGTAGACAGGACGAGGGCCCACGTGGGCGGATATCAAAACCATTGCACTATATAATAACTAGCAATAATAAACGTAAGAAAATTAGACAAATATCTATCTAAAGCAATAATAAAAAGCAATAATAAAAGTAAGAAAAGCATGGACATAACAAGAGGCTCACCACGGTGGTGCCGGTGAAGAGATCGGCGGGGGCGATCGACGGCGGCGAAGACGGGGATGGGACGTGACGGACCGCTAAACCTAGACAAATCTCGGAGAAATGGAGCTTGGAGTTCGAGCTTCGAGAGGAGAAAAGCTTAACTAGTGTGGCATGGGCATTCCATTGAACACGTTGTGTGCATAGGAGGTGAGCTAGAGCACCACCAAGCCCTCTCCCCCTCGACCGGAAAAAACATAGAAGTGTGCTCTGCTCTTACGCAAGGGGATATATATAGGCACCTCATTGGTCCCGGTTGGTGACATGAACCGGGACTAAAGGGGAGCCTTTGGTCCCGGTTCAAGTCACCAACCGGGACCAATGGTGGTGGGCAAGGAGCAAGGCCCATTGGTCCCGGTTCGTCCCACCAACCGGGACCAATGGCCCACGTGGCCCGGCCCGCCCCCTGGGCTCACGAACCGGGTCCAATGCCCCCATTGGTCCCGGTTCTGGACTGAACCGGGACTATTGGGCTGACCCGGCCTAGACCATTGCCCTGTTTTCTACTAGTGTCGGCCCCAAGCTCGCCTCCAAGGGAAGGAAACTGCGAAGGCCCTTTCACCCGAAGACGGCGGACCTTCATAGCTTCGGGGACTACTGTCGGGGGGATGAACCCCAAGCAGGCAACGGAAGCCGGATCCTTTTCAAAAACGACGGGGCCAACATTGCCCCACAATCCGCCTCTAACTTGGCCGGCTCGCTCGACTCGGCGAGGACACACGATCCAGCAAGACTCTCCAGTCCGGCCGGCTCCCGCGATCCGGCCCCAACGGCCCGCACGAGGGATCCGGACCCGGCAAGCCAAAACTTCTCCAACAAGCCAGACCGACCCATGGCGTGTTCCCCAATCCAACCACGGGTTAGCTCCCGTCCCATTTCAACCGTACGATGGGACGCGACGCACCTACTGATGACCTAGGCAACAGTGCCTCGCCCATGCTCCTAGTCAGCCGGGGTGTGGCTACAGTGTAATCATCACAGCCCATGACGCCGGCAGACGATGTCATGATGGAGCATACCATACCCGACTCAGCTTGGCCAATCCTTGGCGACCGACAAGATGGCACACAGTGCCCCCATACCCGGCGGGCCCCGCATCCGGAGATCCCGATGAGCCCTGTACCAGGCGGGTCCCAGCGCCAGCTTCCCGGACAATGGCAATACGGCCCCACGGTCGTGTAACTTTACCATTGTATCCCTAGGGGGTTGGCCTATATAAAACCCCCCAGAGCCCTCATGCGGAGGGGGGTGCATACTAGAGAGAACATGATAGACACACCTCAGGAGAGGCAGCCTAAGCCCTGGCCTGTCTTCCTCCTTCCACCACACAGCTCAAGGAGCAACTCTGTACTGATAAACATCAACCACGTTCGGCAGGATTAGGGGTATTATCTCCCCGGAGAGCCCAGAACCTGGGTATTTCTTGTGTCCCACGCTCGCTCATGCCAACCCCGCCTCAGGAGTCCACCAGTGCCCTCGACCGCCTCCTATCTTTAGCCATCCATTGGCATCTGCCGTGCGCCCACCACGATAACTTCCTTCTCGCCTCTGGGACACTAAACGAGCGATTCCAACACCGTAGGTCTTTAGCCGATTTACGAAGGTTCCGCTAAGATGCGTGCTAAATGAGATTATTTTGTAAAAGCGTGTTCTTCTAGTTTTTGTGAAAATAATGATGAAGATCTTAAAGTGATTGACGTGACTCCTATTGAATCTTTGTTTTCTAATATAAATCTTGATAAATATGGGACTGAAGATGAGTCAACTTTAGTTAAAAGGCGTCCCAATGATTCGGAGTTTATAGATCTTGATGCAAAAATTGATAAAAGTGGGATTGGAGAGGTTAAAACTTTAAGTAGCGATGAACCCACTCTTTTGGATTTCAAGGAATTTAATTATGATAATTGTTCTATAATTGATTGTATTTTCTTTTTGCAATCCGTGTTGAATTCTCCTCATGCATATAATCAAAATAAAGCTTTTACTAAACATATCGTTGATGCTATGATGAAATCTTTTGAAGAAAAGCTTGAATTGGAAGTTTCTCTCCCTAGAAAACTTTATGATGTGTGGGAACCTACTATTAAGATTAAGATCAAAGATTATGAG
Organism: Secale cereale; assembly: GCA_902687465.1. NCBI lineage: Eukaryota > Viridiplantae > Streptophyta > Magnoliopsida > Poales > Poaceae > Secale > Secale cereale. Next base: position 663,106,933 of record LR738712.1, read on the forward strand.
TGCCATGCTTTGTGTGATTTGGGTGCTAGCGTTTCCACGATTCCAAAAACTTTATGTGACGTGCTAGGGTTCCGTGAATTTGATGAGTGCTCTTTAAATTTGTATCTTGCGGATTCCACTATTAAGAAACCTATGGGAAGAATTAATGATGGTATTATTATCGCAAATAGAAATTATGTGCCCATAGATTTCATTGTTCTTGATATAGATTGCAAGCCTACATGTCCTATTATTCTTGGTAGGCCTTTCCTTAGAACAATTGGTGCAATTATTGATATGAAAGAAGGAAACATTAGATTACAATTTCCGTTAAGGAATGGCATGGAACACTTTCCTAGAAAGAAAATCAGGTTGCCTTATGAATCTATTATGAGAGCTACTTATGGATTAAATACCAAAGATTACAATACCTAGATCTATGTTTTATGCCTAGCTAAGGGCGTTAAACAATAGTGCTTGTTAGGAGGCAACCCAATTTTATTTTTGTTCTTGCTTTTTTTGGTTCTATTTTTCAATAAGTTTTTCATCTAGCCTCTGATTAGAGAAGTTTTTAAAGTTTTTATTAGTGTTTGTGCCAAGTAAGACCTTTGGGATGATTTGGAAGATAGTAGATTGGGTTTGCTGAAAAACAAAAACTTTTGCGCCCAGTGTTAGAATTTTTTTTATTACTGGAACGCAATAAATTCTTCAATTGTTTACACATCTCTTACCTACAAATTTCCAACGTTGTCATAATTTTTCAGAATTTTTAGATATACAAAGGTTTTACATCAATTCGCATCTTTACACACTACTCTGTTTAAGACAGATTATGTTTTCCTGTGTTGTTTACTTATTTTGATGCAGCTATGGCTAGTATCGAGGGGTATGAACCATGGAAAATTTGGAATATAGTAGATATTACACCGATATAAAATAAGAATGAGTTCACAACAGTACCTACTTTTAAGGATTGGTTTTTTTACTAGGGGATCACATGAGTTTTTTGTTGAGTTTTGTGCTATTAAGTTTTCAAGTTCTGGGTAAAGATTTGATGGACTATGGAATAAGGAGTGGCAAGAGCCTAATCTTGGGGATGTCCAAGGCACCCCAAGGTAATATTCATGGACAACTAAGAGCCTAAGCTTGGGGATTCCCCGGAAGGCATCCCCTCTTTCGTCTTCGTCTATCGGTAACTTTACTTGAGGCTATATTTTTATTCACCACATGATATGTGTTTTGCTTGGAGCGTCTTGTATGATTTGAGTCTTTTTTTAGATTGCCACAATCATCCTCGCTGAATACATCTTTTTGAGAGACACGCATGAATTGTGATTTATTAGAATACTCTATGTGCTTCACTTATATCTTTTGAGCTAAGAAATTATGCTCTAGTGCTTACTTATATCTTTTTAGAGCACGGCGGTGGCCTTATTTTATAAAAATTGATGAACTCTCTTGCTTCACTTATATTATTTTGAGAGTCTCTAAACAGCATGGTAATTTGCTTAGGTTATGAATTTAGTCCTAATATAATGGGCATCCAAGGGAGATATAGTAAAAACTTTCATATATAGAGCATTGAATACTATGAGAAGTTTGATTCCATATGATTGTTTTGAGATATGAAGATGGTGATATTAGATTCATGCTAGTAGTAAATTCTGGAGTCAAAGAAATAATTGTGTTAAGGTTTGTGATCCCCGTAGCATGCACGTATGGTCTCCTAACTATGTAACCAAATTGAAGCACAATGTGTCTTGATTGTTTATCTTTGCGTGAAAGTCGGGACGCGCGATGGTTAACAACTACCAACCTCTCCCCTAGGAGTATGCGTAGTAGTACTTTGCTTCGAGGGCTAATAAACTTTTTGCAATACGTATGTGAGTTCTTTATGACTAATGTTGAGTCCATGGATTATACGCACTCTCACCCTTCCACCTTGCTAGCCACTCTAGTACATCGCAACTTTCGCCGATGCATCAAACCACCATATATCTTTCCTCAAAACAGCCACCATACCTACCTATTATGGAATTTTCATAGCCATTCCGAGATATATTGCCATGTAACTCCACCGTTCTGTTTATTATGACACACACCATCATTGTCATATTGCTTTGCATGATCATGTAGTTGGCATAGTATTTGTGGCTTGGCCGCCGTTCATATATTTTATACATGACACTCTTGATCATTGCACATCCTGGTACACCGCCGGAGGCATTCATATAGAGTCATATCGAGTTGTAAAATCGAGCTGTAAGTAAATAAAAATGTGATGGTCATCATTATTAGAACATTGTCCCATGTGAGGTTATGAATAAAGAGGTCAATGGGTCTCTAACAAAGAGGCCAAAAGAGTCTCCATAAAAATAGAAAAGGGTCTCCAAAAAAATAGGAGCCTAAAAAAGAAAAAAAGAAAAAAAGAGAAGGGACAACGTTACTATCCTTTTCCACACTTGTTCTTCATTATAGAGAGCCTCCTATTTTGTCACCATCATATATTACTAGTGGGAATTTTTGTTATAGAACTTGGTGATACATCTCCAACGTATCTATAATTTTTGATTGTTCCATACTATTGTATTATCTGTTTTGGATGTTTAATGGGCTTTAATATGCACTTTTATATTATTTTTGGGACTAACCAACTAACTAAAGGCCTAGTGCAAATTGTTTTTTTTTGCCTATTTCAGTGTTTTGCAGAAAAGGAATATCAAATGGAGCCAAACGGAATAAAACCTTCGAGAGGATCATTTTTGGAACAAACTCAATATAGGAGACTTAGAGTACAAGTCTGGGAAGCCACGAGGTGGCCACGAGGCAGGAGGGCCCGCCCCCCACCCTCGTGGGCCCCTCGTAGCTCCACCGACGTACCTCTTCCTCCTATGTATACTCATATACCCTGAAAACATACAAGAGCACCACGAAACCCTATTTCCACCGCCGCAACCTTCTGTACCTGTGAGATCCCATCTTGGGGCCTTTTCCAGAGCTCCGCTGGAGGGGGAATCGATTACGGAGGGCTTCTACATCAACACCATAGCCTCTCCTATGATGTGTGAGTAGTTTACCACAGACCTTCGCGTGCATAGTTATTAGCTAGATGGCTTCTTCTATCTCTTTGGATCTCAATACAAAGTTCTCCTCGATCTTCTTGGAGATCTTTTCGATGTAATACTTTTTGCGGCGTGTTTGTCGAGATCCGATGAATTGTGGGTTTATGATCAAGATTATCTATGAACACTATTTGGTTCTTCTCTGAATTCTTATATGTATGATTTAATATCTTTGCAAGTCTCTTCGAATTATCAGTTTGGTTTGTCCTACTAGATTGATCTTTCTTGAAATGGGAGAAGTGCTTAGCTTTGGGTTCAATCTTGCGGCGTCCTTTCCAAGTTACAACAGGGGCAGCAAGGCACGTATTGTATTGTTGCCATCGAGGATAAAAAGATGGGCTTTATGTCATATTGCATGAGTTTATCCCTCTACATCATGTCATCTTGCTTAATGTGTTACTCTGTTCTTATGAACTTAATACTCTAGATGCATGTTGGATAGCGGTCGATGTGTGGAGTAATAGTAGTAGATGCAGAATCGTTTCGGTCTACTTGTCACGGACGTGATGCCTATATACATGATCATGCCTAGACATTCTCATAACTATGCACTTTTTATCAATTGTTCGGCAGTAATTTGTTCACCCACCGTAAGATTTGCTATCTTGCGAGAAGCCACTAGTGAAACCTATGGCCCCGGGGTATAATTTCCATCATATTAATATTATGTCAACTAGCTATCTTTATTGTTCTTTTATTTTGCAATCTTTACTTTTCAATCTAAACAACAAAAATACCAAAAATATTTATCTTATTATCTCTATAAGATCTCACTTTTGCAAGTGGTCGTGAAGGGATTGACAACCCCTTTATCGCGTTGGTTGCAAGGTTCTTAATTATTTGTGCAGGCACTAGGGATTTGCGTGTGGTCTCCTACTGGATTGATACCTTGGTTCTCAAAAACTAAGGGAAATAATTACGTTACTTTGTTGCGTCACCCTTTCCTCTTCAAGGGAAAAACAACGCATGCTCAAGAGGTAGCAAGAAGAATTTCCGGCGCCGTTGCCGGGGAGATCTACGCACAAGTCACATTCCAAGTACCCATCACGAATTCTTATCCCTCGCATTACATTATTTGCCATTTGACTCTCGTTTTCCTCTCCCCCACTTCACCTTTGCCATTTTATCTGCCCTTTTTATGTTCGCCTCTTTTCGCTTGCTTCTTGTTTGCTTGTGTGTTGGATTGCTTGCTTGTCACAATGGCTCAAGACAATACTAAATTGTGTGAATTTTCCAACACTAACAACAATGATTTTATTAGCACTCTGATTTCTCCTATTACCAATGCTGAATCTTGTGAAATCAATGATGCTCTGTTGAATCTTGTCATGAAAAATCAATTTTCTTGCCTTCCTAGTGAAGATGCCGCTACCCATCTAAACAACTTTGCTGATTTGTGCGATATGCAAACAAAGAGAGATGTGGAAAATGATATTGTTAAATTGAAGCTATTTCCGTTTTCGCTTAGAGATCGTGCTAAAACTTGGTTCTCTTCTTTGCCTAAAAATAGTATTGATTCAAGGAATAAGTGCAAAGATGCCTTTATCTCTAAGTATTTTCCTCCCGCTGAGATTATCTCTCTTAGAAACGATATTATGAATTTTAAGCAACTTGATCATGAGCATGTTGCACAAGCTTGGGAGAGGATGAAATTAATGATACGTAATTGCCCCACACATGGTTTGAATTTATGGATGATTATACAAAAAAAATTATGCTGGATTGAATTTTGCTTCTAGAAATCTTTTAGATTCGGCTGCGGGAGGCATTTTTATGGAAATCACTTTAGGAGAAGCTACTAAACTCCTAGACAATATTATGGTTAATTATTCTCAACGGCACACCGAAAGATCCACTAGTAAAAAAGTTCATGCGATTGAAGGGATTAATATTTTGAGTGGAAAGATGGATGAACTTATGAAATTATTGCTAATAAGAGTATTTCTTCTTATCCTAATGATATGCCTTTGTCCACGTTGATTGAGAAAAATAATGAATCTATGGATATGAATTTTGTTGGTAGGAACAATTTTGGTAACAACGCATATAGAGGAAACTTTAATTCTAGGCCGTTCCCTAGTAATTCCTCTAATAATTATGGTAATTCCTACAACAAATCTTATGGAAATTTTAATAAGATGCCCTCTGATATTGAGACTAGTGTTAAAGAATTTATGAATTTGCAAAAGAATTTCAATGCTTTGCTTGAAGAAAAATTGCTTAAGATTGATGAGTTGGCTAGGAACGTGGATAGAATTTCTCTTGATGTTGATTCTTTGAAACTTAGATCTATTCCACCTAAGCATGATATCAATGATTCTCTCATGGCCATGAGAATTTCCATTTGTGAGTGCAAAGAAAGAACCGTTAGGATGCGTGCTAAAAGGGATTGCCTTGTGAAAACGTGTTCTTCAAGTTTAGATGATACTAAAGATGAAGATCTAAAAGTGATTGATGTATCTCCTATTAAATCTTTGTTTTCCAATATGAATCTTGATAAAGATGGGACTAGAGATGATTCAACTTTAGTTAAAAGGCGTCCCAATGATTCGGAGTTTTTAGATCTTGATACAAAAATTGTTAAGAGTGGGATTGAAGAGGTCAAAACTTTACATAGCAATGAACCCACTATTTTCGATTTCGAGGAATTTAATTATGATAATTGCTCTTTGATAGATTGTATTTCCTTCTTGCAATCCGTGTTAAATTCTCCTCACGCTTATAGTCAAAATAAAGCTTTTACCAAACACATCGTTGATGCTTTAATGCAATCTTATGAAGAAAAACTTGAAATAGAAGTTTCTATCCCTAGAAAACTTTATGATGAGTGGGAACCTACTATTAAAATTAAGATTAAAGATCATGAATGCTATGCTTTGTGTGATTTGGGTGCTAGTGTTTCCACGATTCCAAAAACTTTGTGTGATGTGTTAGGTTTCCATGAACTTGATGATTGTTCTTTAAACATGCATCTTGCAGATTCTACCATTAAGAAACCTATGGGAAGGATTAATGATGTTCTTATGGTTGCAAATAGGAATTATGTGCCTGTATATTTCATCGTTCTTGATATAGATTGCAATCCTACATGTCCTATTATTCTTGGTAGACCTTTCCTTAGATCGATTGGTGCAATTATTGACATGAAAGAAGGAAATATTAGATTCCAATTTCCGTTAAGAAAAGGCATGGAACACTTTCCTAGAAATAAAATTAAATTGCCTTATGAATCTATTATGAGAGCCACTTAATGATTGCATACCAAAGATGATAATACCTAGATCTATTCTTGTTTTTATGCCTAGCTAGGGGCGTAAAACGATAGCGCTTGTTGGGAGGCAACCCAATTTTATTTTATTTTCTTTTTTTCTTCTGTTTAGTAATAAATAATTCATCTACCTTCTGTTTAGATGTGGTTTTGTGTTTTAATTAGTGTTTGTGCCAAGTAGAACCTTTGGGAAGACTTGAGTGAAGTCTTTGCGATCTTGGTGTCAAAAACAGAAACTTTTGCGCTCAGGAGATTAGCTGCCATTTTTTACTGGAGACAGCTTTTAGGTTGATTCTTTTTGTAGATGATTAATAGACAAATTCCTCACGTCCACCAACGCTTTTCAGAATTTTTAGAGTTACAGAAGTATTCGAAAGTTACAGATTTCTACAGACTGTTCTGTTTTTGACAGATTCTGTTTTTCGTGTGTTGTTTGCTTATTTTGATGAACCTATGAGTAGTATCGGGGGGTATGAACCAAAGAGAAGTTGGAATACAGTATGTTTAACACAAATTTAAAGAAAGAATGAGTTCAATACAATACCTTAAAGTGGTGGTTTGTTTTCTTATACTAACGGAGCTCACGAGATTTTCTGTTAAGTTTTGTGTTGTGAAGTTTTCAAGTTTTTGGGTAAGGATTTGATGGACTATGTAATAAAGAGTGGCAACAGCCTAAGCTTGGGGATGCCCAAGGAACCCCAAGGTTAAATTCAAGGACAACCAAAAGCCTAAGCTTGGGGATGCCCCGGGAAGGCATCCCCTCTTTCGTCTTCGTCTATCGGTAACTTTACCTGAGACTATATTTTTATTCACCACATGATATGTGTTTTGCTTGGAGCGTCTTGTATGATTTGAGTCTTTCCTTTTTATTTTACCACAATCATCCTTGTTGTACACACCTTTTGGGAGAGACACACATGAATCGGAATTTATTATAATACTCTATGTGCTTCACTTATATCTTTTGAGCTAGATAAATTTTGCTCTAGTGCTTCACTTGTATCTTTTAGAGCATGGTGGTGGTTTTATTTTATAGAAATTATTGATCTCTCATGCTTCACTTATATTATTTTGGGAGTCCTTTATAACAGCATGGTAATTTTATTTGGCTATAAAATTAGTCCTAATATGATAGGCATCCAAGATGGGTATAATAAAAACTTCCAGATAAAGTGCATTGAATACTATGAGAAGTTTGATACTTGATGATTGTTTTGAGATATGAAGATGGTGATATTAGAGTCATGCTAGTAGAGTAATTGCGAATTTCAGAAATAGTGTGTTGAGGTTTGCAAGTCCCGTAGCATGCACGTATGGTAACCGTTGTGTAACAAATTTTAAGCATGAGGTATTTCTTTGATTGTCTTCCTTTGTGTGGAGGTCGGGATCGCGCGATGGTAAACTCCTACCAACCCTTCCCCTAGGAGCATGTGTGTAGTGCTTGGTTTTGATAACTTGTAGATTTTTGCAATAAGTATATGAGTTCTTTATGACTAATATTGAGTCCATGGATTATACGCACTCTCACCCTTCCACCATTGCTAGCATCTCTAGTACCGCGCAACTTTCGCCGGTACCATACACCCACCATATACCTTCCTCAAAACAGCCACCATACCTACCTATTATGGCATTTCCATAGCCATTCTGAGATATATTGCCATGCAACTTTCCACCATTTCGTTTATTATGACACGCTTCATCATTGTCATATTGCCTTGCATGATCATGTAGTTGACATCGTATTTGTGGCAAGGCCACCATGCATAATTTTTCATACATGTCACTCTTGATTCATTGCCATCACGGTACACCGCCGGAGGCACTCATATAGGGTCATATTTTGTTCTAGTATTGAGTTGTAATCCTTGAGTTGTAAAGAAATAGAAGTGTGATGATCATCATTATTAGAGCATTGTCCCATGTGAGAAAAAAAATTAAAAAAGAGAAAGGCCAAATAAAGGAAAAAAAAAGAGAAAGGCCAAAGAAAAAAAGAGAGAAAGAATCTCCAAAAAAAAGAGGAGTCTCCAAAAACAATAAAGAAAAAGAGAGAAGGGATAATGCTACTATCCTTTCTCCACACTTGTGCTTCAAAGTAGCACCATAATCTTCATGATAGTGAGTCTCTTATTTTATCACTTCCATATACTAGTGGGAATGTTTCATTATAGAACTTGTCTTGTATATTACAACGATGGGCTTCCTCAAATGCCCTAGGTCTTCGTGAGCAAGCAAGTTGGATGCACACCCACTTAGTTTCTTTTGTAGAGCCTTCATACATCTATAGCTCTAGTGCATCCGTTGCATGGCAATCCCTACTCACTCACATTGATATCTATTGATGGGCATCTCCATAGCCCATTAATACGCCTTGTTGATGTGAGACCATCCTCTTCCTTTTTGTCTTCTCCACAACCACCACTCTATTCCACCTATAGTGCTATATCCATGGCTCACGCTCATGTATTGCGTGAAAGTTGAAAAAGTTTGAGAATACTAAAGTATGAAAAAATTGCTTGTCTAAAACCGGGGTTGTGCATGATTTGAATATTTTGTGTGACGAAGATGGAGCATAGCAAAACTATATGATTTTGTAGGGATGAACTTTCTTTGGCCATGTTATTTTGAGAAGACATGATTGATGTGTTAGTATGCTTGAAGTATTATTATTTTTATGTCAACTAGCACAGTGGCCCGCTCGATGCGCGGGCTAGAATATTATGAAGTTCAATAATGAAAAATATATTATTTGATTTACAAAAAACATTGGGACTAAATATGCATTTACGAACATAGTTTTTTCTTAGGTATGTTTTATATTAATTGATGTAGAAACATATGTGTCATCGTTTTATCATTAACTTGCAAATTATTCATGTTGTACTATACTCTTTATGATAAATATTGTTGTGAAAATTACTTTGCCTGTCAAGTTAGAAGGGCAATGCCTAATCCGTGCATGTAACTTTCCAATATTTGTGAAATCTATTAAATGACGTGGCATATATGGTTAGACTATTTTCTGTTTAGCGGGTCGAGTTGAAATATGGAGGGAAAGTTTTAGTGAGGCTTACCCCTAGGAACGTGTTACCAGTTAACTAAAAAATGGCATGTCAGTATATCAATATCTATTTTTACATCTAGAAGTATATGTCAAATTTTTAATTTAGTAGAGCAACGACCCACATAAAACATCATAAAAGTAATACTGTATATTTGGAAGAACATTGGTACGTTACGTGGAAATAATATACATTGTGAGTAGCTCCAACCTAATTTACATGGATATCATATATAATCCATGATTTGCGCATCAATTCAAACATTACGTCTGTTCTTGACTTCAGTGTGCTTTCTCATCATCAAACTTTCTTAGAGTATGTAGGTGTAAAATTTGGAACAAAACATAGCATTTGTCTTTCAGTTAAGAAGACGAATATCACGTGGTAACGTAAAAAGGTGATTCGCCGCAAACAAAGAGTTGTTTAAAACATTGGAGATCATAAGGAATACAACAAAAATAACAGTTGTATGGTATTTCTCTAACTATCTCAATCCTGGAGTAGGTAAACTGTTTGTCCTTCTAACTTGAACAATGGTTTTCCTGTATTTCTAGTGAGTACGCAAAATTGTTAATAAATAAAATATTTGCAAAATATAATGAGGATGAGGATAATCTCACCTTTTATAAATTAATGTCTAGATTGGTTCATCCGTTGACGTATATATCCCAAGAATTGTATACCCATAATGGACTCTCTGAGTTCTCAGTGTCGCTAATTTATAGCTACTATATTTGGTTGTCAACCCTTTTGATGTGCTAACTGATATAGGATAAATTATACAAACTGTGATTTGAGGTGCGAGTCACATTAAGTATAAATTAGGTGTAATGGAATACACCATAAAATTGTATTCTAGATATCCGTCACCTACAGTCGTAAGTTCATGGATAGCCTATATTTCCCATAATTTCCGAAGGTAACAATTTCACTGATAAGTAAGAATATTTAGCTTCACATTGAACGAACTAAATATAAGAAAAACAAAAGAGAAACAATTAGGCATCACTATTAATGAGTCCACAACACTTACTTATCGACATATACATATCAATTGTATGTTTGTAAAACCACAACTATTTTTCAAAATATAAACCGCACAGTCAATAAATAAAATTACCATAAAAACATCTGCAAGAGACAAACTTGCAGCGTAGTTTTCTTGCCCAGACGGTAGCATATCTGACTAAGAACTACGATACATAATTTACTGAGATTAGCAAGACAGTTTGGTCTAAATCTAGTGGGCGGAAATATTACTGCAGGGTGCTGATGTTATGTGTCGAATAGGTCAATAATTGATTGGAAAATGTTGCCCATGTTTTTGTATCTTAGTTGTTCCTGCAGGAAAATGAATACACCACAACTCGAGATGGATCCATGATTACTGGTTTGCCCTGTAAACACATGTTGTATCTGTCTATACATAATTCAACACACACTATGGAGAGCATAGGTTGTTTTTTCCACTGGAGAGCGACTCCCTGAATAGATAAAGAGACATTGGATGAGTGTCGGCCACTACAAGTTTGCACGTAGCGAGGTTGACAATGCCCACATGTACATTGTCATCAAATTACTAAGGGCTGGCATTGATGATGCACCGTGAGGCAAATAAATTTGAGGTAGGGTCTAGACTCTCAAGTTCAGCTCGTAGAATTTGTGGCCCAGCTTGCCAATTTGTATAGGTCGATTGTAGTATGTGCAACGGAGTGCATGAAACTACGAAGACAACCTAGCAGCAAAGCCACTCATGACATGGTTGATCCTGGTAGCCGTCGAGATCTGTGTGCTCCGCACACCTTATAGGTTGCAGGCCTAGATGCTAGTCACATGCCTAGCCGATGCTGGCTCCTAACATGTATTCCGTACTTGGCTTGGTAGATACTACAATAATACACTACGCTGGTGCTATTGGTTGTCGTGGCTCCTAGGAAGGAAGATAATATCAACACGTCGAGAAGGAAAGGGTCGGTGACATGAGGTATTTGTGATTTTTAATTTAGCTTCCGACGTCTTATGTACGTGGGAGTATTGATTGAATCAGACTTGCCTAAAAAGTCAAGCACCATCCGTTGATGAAAAAAATATGTGGAAAAATTGATGAAAATTTGGGACATGCAATCATGCATGCATCTTTTCTGTAGGGGTAATCACGCATGCATCTATGTTTTGTTTGTTTCTCGTGGAGTCGATCACCCATGCAAAAATTCCCGTAAAAAAATCCCACATGCATGAATGCCTAGTTGATTTTTTTTCTTTATGAGACATGTATTTTCTTTGCCATGCATAGGTGTACACGTGGCCCAAGTTAGTTACGCTTTTTAATTTAGAGATCTTATTTCCATGACGTGCATGTATGTGAGAGACCCTCATTAAAAAAAACTGCATGCAAAAACAAATTCTCAAAAAAAAAAAACTGCATGCATGCAAATTCATTATTTTAAAGATGAAGCGAACGTGGCCAAGTTGGTTACCATTTGTTTAGGTGGGACATCTATTTTTCTTTGACGTGCATGGATTTTTAGGTGAGGGATCTTTTTTTTCTTTGACTTTCGTAGATATGAGAGATCCAAATTATGTGCAACTTGTGCATGTTACTTGACCCTATATACGTGTCAATGTATACTGGACCCACCATTATTATGTTACGCTGATCAAACGGTTACATGTTAAACATCCATCCCATCGAGGGTCAATATTTTCTGATTAACGTGGAATTTTCTAACATATTTGTCTTTGTTCTGGTTAACCCGTCAAGTACTTTTTATATATAAATAGATATTAAACTTTTTTCTTGAATCTTTCGGATCTGAATATTTATGCCACAATAAAGAAAATTACATTAATAATTATGTTAGGTAGCATTCCACATCAAAAACTCTATTTTTATCATTTACCTACTCGAGGACGTACAGGAATTAAGCTTGGGGATGCTTGATACGTCTCCAACGTATCTATAATTTTTGATTGTTCCATGCTATTATATTATCTGTTTTGGATGTTTAATGAGCTTTAATATACACTTTTATATTATTTTTGGGGCTAACCTATTAACCGGAGGCCCAGTGCCAGTTGCTATTTCTTTGGCCTATTTCAGTGTTTCGCAGAAAAGGAATATCAAATGGAGTCCAAACAGAACAAAACCTTCGCGAGGATCTTTCTTGGAACAAATGCAATCCAGAAGACTTGGAGCTGAAGTCTGGAATGCCACGAGGCGGCCACGAGGCAGGAGGTCGTGCCCAGGGGGTAGGCGTGCCCCCACCCTCGTGGGCCCCTCGTAGATCCACCGACGTACTTCTTCCGCCTATATATACCCTTGTACCCTAATAACATCCATGAGAGCCACGAAACCACTTTTCCACCGTCGCAACCTTCTGTACTCGTGAGATCCCATCTTGCGGCCTTTTCCGGCGCTCCGCCGGAGGGGGATTCGATCACGGAGGACTTCTAAATCAACAACATAGCCTCTCCGATGATGTGTGAGTAGTTTATCACAGACCTTCGGGTCCATAGTTATTAGCTAGATGGCTTCTTCTCTCTCTTTGATCTTCAATACAAAGTTCTCCTCGATGTTCTTGGAGATATATTCGATATAATTCTTTTTGCGGTGTGTTTGTCAAGATCCGATGAATTGTGGGTTTGTGATCAAGATTATCTATGAACAATATTTGGTTCTTCTCTGAATTCTTATATGCATGATTTAATATATTTGCAAGTCTCTTCAAATTATCAGTTTGGTTTGGCCTACTAGATTGATCTTTCTTGCAATGGGAGAAGTGCTTAGCTTTGGGTTCAATCTTGCGGTGGCCTTTCCCAGTGACAGCAGGGGAAGCAAGGCACGTATTGTATTATTGCCATCGAGGATAAAAAGATGGGGTTTATATCATATTGCATGAGTTTATCCCTCTACATCATGTCATCTTGCTTAAGTTGTTACTCCGTTCTTATGAAATTAATACTCTAGATGCATGCTGGATAGCGGTCAATGTGTGGAGTAATAGTAGTAGATGCAGACTCATTTCGGTCTACTTGACACAGACGTGATGCCTATCTTCATGATCATGCCTAGATATTCTCATAACTATGCGCTTTTCTATCAATTGCTCGGCAGTAATTTGTTCACCCACCATAATATATGCTATCATAGGAGAAGCCACTAGTGAAACATATGGCCCCGGGTCTACTTGACATCATATAAGTTTCCGATCTACAATTCTAGTTTACTATTTATTTTGCAATCTTTATTTTCCAATCTATACAACAAAAATACCAAAAAATATTTATCTTATTATCTTTATCAGATCTCACTTTTGCAAGTGGTTGTGAAGGGATTGACAACCCCTTTATCACGTTGGTTGCAAGGTTCTTGATTGTTTGTGCATGTACTAGGCGATTTGTGTGTAGTCTCCTACTGGATTGATACATTAGTTCTCAAAAACCGAGGGAAATACTTAAGCTACTTTGCTGCATCAACCTTTCCTCTTCAAGGGAAAACCAACGCATGCTCAAGAGGTAGCAGGGACTATGGAGGGGGGTGGTGTTTGAGGATACGCCGCGGCTATTGAAAATTTTCGCGTGTAGTTTGCTTATTTTGATGAATCTATGGCTAGTATCGGGGGGTATGAACCATACAGATGTTGGAATACAATAGATTTAACACCAATATAAATAAATAATGAGTTCAATACAGTATCTTAAAGTGGTTGTTTGTTTTCTTATACTAACAGAGCTCACGAGATTTTTCTGTTAAGTTTTGTATTGTGAAGTTTTCAAGTTTTTGCGTAAGGATTTGATGGACTGTGGAATAAAGAGTGGCGAGAGCCTAATATTGGGGATTCCCAAGGCACCCCAAGGTAATATTCAAGGACAACCAAAAGCCTAAGCTTGAGGATGCCCCGGCAAGGCATCCCCTCTTTCGTCTTCGTCTATCGGTACTTGAGATTATATTTTTATTCACCACATGATATGTGTTTTGCTTGGAGCGTCTTGTATGATTTGAGTCCTTGCTTTTTAGTTTAGCACAATAATCCTTGTTGTACACACCTTTTGGGAGAGACACACATGAATCGGAATTTATTAGAATACTCTATGTGCTTCACTTATATCTTTTGAGCTAGATAATTTTGCTCTAGTGCTTCACTTATATCTTTTTAGAGCACGGTGGTGGTTTTATTTTTTAGAAATTATTGATCTATCATGCTTCACTTATATTATTCTGAGAGTCCTTTAGAACAGCGTGGTAATTTCCTTTGGCTATAAAATTAGTCCTAATATGATAGGCATCCAAGATGGGTTTAATAAAAACTTTCATATAAAGTGCATTGAATACTATGAGAAGTTTGATACTTAATGATTGCTTTGAGATATGAGGATGGTGATATTAGAGTCATGCTAGTGGAGTAATTGTGAATTTGAGGAATACTTGTGTTAAAGTTTGTGATTCCCGTAGCATGCACGTATGGTGAACCGTTATGTGATGAAGTTGGAGCATGATTTATTTATTGATTGTCTTCCTTTGTGTGGAGGTCGGGATCGCGCGATGGTTAACTCCTACCAACCCTTCCCCTAGGAGCATGCGTTTAGTGCTTTGTTTTGATAACTTGTAGATTTTTGCAATAAGTATATGAGTTCTTTATGATTAATGTTGAGTCCATGGATTATACGCACTCTCACCCTTCCACCATTGCTAGCCTCTCTAGTATCGCGCAACTTCCACCGGTACCATACACCCACCATATACCTTCCTTAAAACAGCCACCATACCTACCTATTATGGCATTTCCATAGCCATCCCGAGATATATTGCCATGCAACTTTCCACCGTTCCGTTTATTATGACACGCTTCATCATTGTCATATTGCCTTGCATGATCATGTAGTTGACATCGTATTTGTGGCAAGGCCACCATGCATAATTTCTCATACATGTCACTCTTGATTCATTGCACATCCCGGTCCACCTCCGGAGGCATTCACATAGAGTCATATTTTGTTCTAGCATCGAGTTGTAATTCTTGACTTGTATGTAAATAAAAGTGTGATGATCTTCATTATTAGAGCATTGTCCCAGTGAGGAAAGTATGATGGAGACTATGATTCCCCCACAAGTCGGGATGAGACTTCGGACGAAAAAAGAGAGGAAAAGGAGGCCATAAAAAAGAAAAAGAAAAGAAAAGGCCCAAAATAAAAAAAATTGAGAGAAAAAGAGAGAAGGGGCAATGCTACTATCATTTTTCCACACTTGTGCTTCAAAGTAGCACCATGCTCTTCATGATAGTGAGTCTCTTATTTTGTCATCTTCATATACTAGTGGGAATTTTCATTATAGAACTTGGCTTGTATATTCCAATGATGGGCTTCCTCAAAATGCCCTAGGTCTTCGTGAGCAAGCGAGTTGGATGCACACCCACTTAGTTTCTTTAGTTGAGCTTTCATACACTTATAGCTCTAGTGCATCCGTTGCATAGCAATCCCTGCTCACTCACATTGATATCTATTGATGGGCATCTCCATAGCCAATTGATACGCCTAATTGATGTGAGACTATCTTCCTCCTTTTTGTCTTCTCCACAACTGATACGTCTCCAACGTATCTATAATTTATGAAGTATTCATTCTATTATATTATCCATCTTAGATGTTTTATATACACTAGCAAAAATGCCCGTGCGTTGCAACGGGTGAAAAAAATACACATAACTAACCCAATAAACATGGCTCAAGACCCCTCCACCCCCACACATAGGTGGGAATTAATTGAGGGCGTTCGCTAGAAGGAAGGATTCAAGCCTATCATCATAATCATCGAATAATCACCTATACAGAATGAAGAAATCATCCTCTTTCCATCTTTGCGAAGATATATTGGGTGGTTCATGCAATAGAAGGACAAGTTGTGTGTAAAATATTGCTTAACTAACGATATGAACTGCCAATGATGTATATATAGTTAGAAAGTATCATTATAATCATATCTTAAATAATAGTATAATTGTACTTGCCTATCTTGTCGAGACCGGTCAGTTCAAACAGTAGTCCAGTTAGCCTTCATAGGTGTGTGGTTGCTAGAAAAAACTACTCATGTCACATCAGCAAAGTCAGGCTGTGCCAACATCACTCAAATTATAAGTGTATGCAGGGCCTCGTGCAACCTGGAGACACTGGTGCGCTCGGCGGCGGCTCCCTAGAAGACCAACGTGTTGCACCCGAGCACCTCACGGAGTCGAAGGCATATATATTGTTATGCTGCAATACAAATTAGTTTAAACATGTACCATTAGGATTATGGTGCACATCAGATAACATTGTCGAGTTTTCTTTTCAAATAAAATGGTGCCTCAGCTCATGCAAAGTGAAATGTCTGAAAATATAACTTCAATTAAAATATAAGTACATACCAGTATAACCTTTTAAAGTGTATTACTTTCTCGGACAGATCCTTCTTTTTAGGAAGGTGATCTTCATGCCCTTCTTCCACCCTGGCTTCATGTCGATGTATCTCCTACACCGGGATTATCTTCCTACAATTAGTCACCATGAGCAAGTAGCTTTTAATGTTTATTCTAAAATTTTAAGCTGGCTTAAAGATAAACACATGTATCAAATTTACAGATTCCTCTCTTTGCATATGCAAAGATGTATTCTAATGTTTTCCTCAAGCATCGTCAAGCATCAGGAACACGTGCATCAACAACATGCATGCAACCTCAGGCTTGGGTTCGACTCAGGGCTGGGGTTCGACATGACATGCGACCTCAGGCTTGAGTTCTGCAAGGACTCCGGCGGCCAGGGCCGACCCTTGCATATCGGAGGCCCTAGTGCGAATAGCATACAATGGGCCCTCAATGACCACACATTACTCTCGCCCGTCATTGCTGCTTGCGGCAAGAACACTTCCATTCAAGATGTTCTTGACTTGTTCTTCATGACAAGGAAGTAACAAATTTTAAACGAACTTTTTATGGTTTACCTAAAAATAGTAGTTTGAACAAACACACAATCACCTTTTGTGCAAGAACAAAAGAGAAATCCCATAAGTTGAACACAAACAATATCTAATCATTATGGTGTAATTTGATAATTGCGACCATTGTTAGCATACACTTGTGCGGCAATTTCAGGAAAAAGGTTGGTCACAAAAATTCGCAATCAATAAAAGAAGATGGGCAATCCAGACGATGAAAATCTTACATGTGGATTGGTTGTGGTGGCAACGCCTGAACGGCCAACCCAATCTGGTGAGTCGTTAACTCATCGACTCTACGAAGGAGGTCGTCGCCCGCCATGATGTGGCCGCCTTGGGGTACTTAGAACTGAAGAAATCCATGGTGTAATGAAGAGATTTTTTTTTGCGCTGGTGAAAGAGTTTTATTCCATATGCATAGGGTTACAATCAAGAGGCAAGAGATCCTCAATACACGGCGGACCTCGTCCAAGCCATACAGCAGTAGTGCTCTCTGTACGACTATAATGGGCCAAACAATCTGCTACCCTATTTTGCACACGACTGATTTTCAAGGGAATAAAAACTCTATCTACCATAAGATGATGAATCTCAGAGACTAGATGCCCGTAGGCAGATCTGGATAAGTTGTCCCCTACCAAGGCGGAGAGAGCGACAGAAGAATCCGACTGGACTATGACGGGTAGCTCACAGTGCCTGATAGAAAGAGCCATACCCTGCACTATCGCATGCAGTTCCGCTTCCAGGGGCTCATTGCAATAAAAGATGCAACGGTATGCCGCAAATATTACACTCCCATCATGCCTCCTCAGCACCATACCTGCGGCTACCGAGCCATCCGACTATAAGAAGGACCCATCAACAGACAGGGCCACCCGACCCGGCGGTGGTCTCGGCCAAGGAAGTGCTATGGTCTCCTTCAGTACAACAGCCGGCTCCTCACGCATAATAGGCATCTTGCCTTTGATAATCTCTTCTGTAGAGAATTTCCCGACGAGGTCTAAGGACTGCATATAACTCTGCAGATATACAACCATTGCCGCCACTGTGGGTACCTCCTTTCCATGCGTTAAATCTGAGCGTAGTGACCAAATACGCCATAACAGCATGATTACACACTCCCTCATAGGCTCATCGCAATTTGTAAGTACATTCAGTAACCAGTCCTACCATGTGTCTTGTAACAGGTCTTGATGCGGTAGCCTCCACACCACTCTCATCTGCCGCCACACTTCTTGCGCATGATCACATGTTACGAGGGCATGGAAGCTCGACTCCTCCTCCTTCGCACATAAAGGACATGTATCCCTTGTAGAAATATGACGGTATTTTTTGCACGCATTGGTGGCCAGTGCACTCGATAGCACTTACCATGAAAAGATCCTCATCTTAAGTGGTACTTTGGCTTTCCATATGCATTGCCAGACCGGCCTCTCCCCTGATGGGTTGACGCTAGAAGCGTTTATCAAACTGGGGGCGGCACCCAAGGTAGCCAGCCGATATGCACTACGCACTGTAAATTGTCCGCTTCTCTCCGGGAACCAGGCTAGGAAATCTTGGCCATTCCTCGGTGAAGTGCGGATCTTGAGAATCACACGTACATCCATGTCCCAAAAGTGTTCTCGTAGCCATTGCTCGTCCCGGGCACCATGTTCATTCAGGAAATCAGCCACCCAGTTGAGCCAACAATTACGCTTTGGTGTTATTGGTCGGAGACTGTGACCCCTCGGGATCCATGCATCATGCCAAGTTCTGATTAAGGTGCCATCGCCCACCCGCCATATAATGCCTTTCTTCACCAGTTCAAGACCATGCACAATTCCTTTCCACACAGCGGATGAGCTTGCAGGGAACACCGTATCCAACAGATTACCATGGGGGGAATATTTGGCTCTAAGAAGTCTCGCACATAGGCTCTCTGGGTAGTCCAATAACCGCCATGCTTGTTTAGCTAGTAAGGCCTGGTTGAAGGCTCTCATGTCGCGGAAACCCATGCCCCCCATAGACTTGGGTACCACCATCTTTTTCCAACTCAGCCATGCATGCCATCTTCCTCTTCCCATTTCCACCCCCCCACCAATACTGACGCATCATCCTTGTCAAGTCATCACAGACAGATGCCGGCAGTCTGAATACACTCATAACATAGGTAGGGATGGCTTGTGCAACATCTTTGAGCAAAATTTCCTTGTTGCCCACTGAAACAAATTGTTCACTCCAATCAATCAACCTTGCTCGTAATCTCTCTTGGAGTCTTTCTAATTTTCCTTGATGCATTCTTCCTTCTGGAACCGGCAGGCCCAAGTATTTGGCCTCAAAAACATGCTGTGAAATTTCCAATATGCCTTTCACCTCATCCGCCACCGCCGCATCACAGTTGTCAGAGAAGAGGATGGAACACTTTTCAGGGTTAATAAGTTGACACGTCGCTGATGTGTAAGTGTTCAACAAACCTTTGACAACGTTAGCTTGCTGGCTTGAAGCCTCAAAGAACAACATTGTATCATCCGCAAAAAGCAAGTGAGATATATGGTAACGCCCTGCAGATCACCGTTATCAACTGATTTGGTAATGAGAGCAGACAAGGCGTCAGCAACAAAAAGAAATAGAAACGGAGATAATGGATCACCTTGTCGGAGTCCTCGTGACGGGGAGAACGCCTCCAGTAGCTTCCCATTAAACTTCACGGAATATGTTACGGACCGCACACATGCCATGATCCAAGTGATCCATTCTGAAGAAAAACCCCACTTGATCAAGGCCATCTCTAGGAAGTCCCAGTCCACTGATGGGCCTCGAACCCCTCGTTGGTTACCCCAAGTGGAAGGTGTAAGATGCAGTAAGTAGAAGTGTTTTCCCCTAGCAAAGATGCCAAGGATCGATTCCCCAGAGACTCCTAGGTTCAACAAGTAGGTGTCAATTGCTACGGCGCCAGATTAGTAGCAACCAACGTGGACCTGCACACAGATACAAATAACTTTGCTCCCAACGAGTACAGAGAGGTTGTCAATCTCTCCGGCCTTGTATTACACAAAGGGTTAAAAGCAATGATAGTAGTGATAGATAGTTTTTGCAATAGTAAATAATAACGGAAAGTAAATAGTGGATGTGATTAATGATGGTAATATGGACCGGAGTCTCATGATGTTCACTAGTGATGTCTCTCTCCCAAAAGACGATAAAACAGCTATGTGAGGTAAACAAATTACAGCTGGGCAATTGACAGGACCACGAACGCAAACCAATGCTGATTACATTGCAAGAAAGGTTGAGGTTCAAAGCATGGGCGGTACGCCAAAGTAAGTAGACCGAAATCCATCGATATCTACTACTAATCATCCACCTTGAGATATCTATGCAGAACATCTCGCTGGTATTAAGTTGCGAGTCCCACCCATAGTGTAAACTCAATGCAACAGACAACTGCATTAAAAGAACTTTGCGTAAAGTAAACAATCCTTGCACCCGCGGGCACAAGCACCGTTGTTTTCCCCTTGTGGCAACAGCACATCCCCTAGACTCATGTTTCTGTCACTCAAGCTAGTCATCGAGGGGCATGAACCCACAATCGAGCATAACGTTCCCTCTTGGAGTCACTACCTATTACTCGGCCAAAGCAATAAATAACAACGGAGAACATGCAAGAATTACTTATGAACTAAAATATAAAAGAGGTGAATCAAATATATTACTCAAGATCAATCTGAACATAATCTCATAATCCATCGGATCCCAGCAAACTCAACATAGCAACAGTATAAGGATTACATAGGTGCCTCGATCATGTAGGGCAGCTCACGAGGACTAATTAGTCAAGCACAAGAATGGGAGGAGAACATCACATAGCTACTGGTCATGGACTCATGGTCCAAGGGAGACTACTCACGAGTCATCCGGGAGGCGTCCATGGTGGTGGAGAAGCTCTCGGTGGTGATCCTCCCCTCCGGCAGGGTGCCGGGAAGAGTTCTCATGGTGCTCCCGATCTTGGAAGCGGCGGCGGCGGCGGAACAGAGATGGGATCGCGAAAAGAAGTCATGTTATGAGGGTTTCGGAGAGTCCTTTAAATATATGCCAAAGTAGGGCACCGGGGGAGCCTCGGGGGGCCAGGCGCCCCCCCGGCGTGGCCGGGGGGGGGCGCCCACAGGGCGCCTGGAGCCGCTGTGCCCCCCCTGGTTGCCCTTCGGACGCAGTGTTGTTTCCGTATCGCTGATTTTTTATATAATTTTTCTGGGCAGTTCTCGAAACGTGAAAACCTGAAATACAAAAACAGCCGAAAACAGAAACTGTCACTGGGGTGCACTGGATTAGTAAGTTAGTCCAAATATGATCAAAAGTGTATGGAAGTGTATGAATATCATAGCAATATCACCCAAAAGTGGCATGGAGCAAGCAGAAATTATAGATACGTTTTGGACGTATCAACATCCCCAAGCTTAATTCCTGCTCGTCCTCGAGTAGGTAAATGATAACAAGAATAATTTCTGTGGTGACATGCTATTAACCATATAGGACTTTTTCATAGTCATATGACAAAAGCTTACTGAGACAATGATTCTATAGTAATTAAGTTGTCTCAAGAGAAAATCACAAATGACTGAAAGTTTTACAACATGAAACTGAAACATCAAAAAGATTTGCAATGAACATGATGTGCAAATATGATCAAGTGATATCTAGCTTGCCCCCTTTAGTGATGCAAAACATAAATGCAAGGGCACCTTCAAGGTTTAAGTGATGACTAGATACAATCATTTCAGAATAAACGATTTCACAATCATGCAAAAGACAATGCTACTTTGGGACAATGCACATTACACTCAGAATGACAATCATGCTCTCAGTAGTTGGTGCTTCAATCATAAAGGTAAAAGAAATGGTTAAGTGCTAGAGCTTTTTATTTTGAAAACATGGAAGCAATTGTGTCAATGGTAGTAGTACTTCATATGTGTCATGCATAAAACATCTAATAAGTTGCAAGCCTCATGCATCGAATACCAATAGTGCTCGCTCCTTGTCCTAATTAGCTCGGATCCCCATGGGTTATCATTGCATTGCATATGTTTTAACCAAGTGTCACAAAGAGGTACCTCTATGCCACCTGTACAAAGGTCCAAGGAGATAAATCGCATTTGATTTCTCGTTTTTGATAGATCTCAACTTGAGGACATCCATACCGGGACAACATAGAAAATAGATGATGGACTCCTCTTTAATGCATAAGCATATTCTCATGAGAGATTGAGGATTAAGGTCCAAGCTAAAACTTCCACCATGATGCATGGCTTTGGTTGGCGGCCCAATGTTCTTCTCTAACAATATGCATATTAATTCAACCCACGGTAAATCACCCTTACTTCAGACAAGACGAACATGCATAGCAACTCACATGATATTCAACAAAAGTGTGACAGTTGATGGCGTCCCCAGAAACATGGTTACCGCTCAGCAAGCAACTCATAAGAAATAAGATACATAAGCAACATACTCTTTACCACAATAGTTTTTAGGCTACTTTCCCATGAGCTATGTATTGCATGGTTAGTTTGCTTAGTGCAGGTGGAGGTTAGCAAAAGACTGGGAGCGACCAACTAAGAGAGAAATGACGGTCATAATCATGCAGAGCGACAAAGCAATATTGAATCAGGCATGGTAGTTATATCGCTACTTAGAAACAAAAGATCATCAAGGCTTGACAGACTTTCTTTACAGTCTTAAATATGCGTGAGCATACGCCAAGTCAATCAAAATAAATTCTCGAAGGAAGATATTACTAGACCATACCATATCATAGGCAAACAAACCAAGTTGGTACTCCAATAACACATTGGGAACCCCCCAGCTATTTGAGATTAACCAAAAGAAAACCTGAACTACTAAGCACCATCATGAAAGTAGCATCTTTATCATAGACACATTAACCCATGCAACGGAAGCAAACTCTCTTAATAAGGTGAGCATGGTAATTAAAGAGAGTTCAAGCAACCAACTAAATAAAAGCTCTTGAAAAGATAAGCATGAATACTAAGAGCAGAGTATGATAGTAGCTATTAAAAGACAAAGAACACACACAGCATAGATAGACATGAAAATTCTATATAATGTTCTAGGTAGAAGTAGAGCGTGTTTCTCTCCCACATAAAGGAATGCTGGGTTCCGACTCGTTATGAAAAACTAAAAAGAAAACTAAAAGCAAGACGCTCCAAGCATAGCACATAACACATGAAGTGATAAAAATATAGCGGAACGAAAGACGAACTGATAGTGTTGATGGAGAAGGGGATGCACGGGGGCATCCCCAAGCTTAGACGCTTGAGTCTCTTTGAATATTTCTTGGGGGTGCACGGGGGCATCCCCAAGCTTGAGCGCTTGACACTCCTGAATCTTTTTATCATCTTCCCTCGCACACTTGAAAACTCCCTTCATACACAACTCATCATAATCTGATTAGCGAGGTTAGTACCCTTAATAAAATAATTATACCTTGCTGGAAATAAGGATATTCTTGAAGTTCTAATGTTTATCAAGATTGCCAAAAGGTTTTTGCAAAGAAAAAGCAAGTTCTTAATTTGCAAAGTGAAGGTAAGGCAAAACAGGACAGAATCTGTGAAAAACAGAACAGCAGGCAGTAATTGACCTGTTCGGGATACTTATGCAACTCAAATCAAAAAACTCAAAACTGACGCACGAAAGACAATTATATAGAGAACGCTGTCAAAAAAATTCAGACCAAAAAGGTGATCTGGTGATTTTATACGAAGTTTTCTATCCAAGGACAGAATCTGTTTCCTGGACAGCACCTCACAACTTTTGAACTTTCTAGCAATCAGAGGCTATACTTGGCACAAATATGAAAAGAAAAGATACAATGATGATGCTACAGCAGTAAACAACATCAAGACACAACAAAAGCAAAAATTTATTCATGTGGGCTGCCTCCCAAAAGCGCTTTCTTTTATGCCTTTAAGCTAGGCATAATGCATAGATCAAGTTTTACCAAGAGTAAAAGAATAGCTAGCCCGTACAACGGACTCAAAAGGTAACTTGACCTTCTTACGAGGGAAGTGTTCCATCCCTTTCTTGAGAGGAAACTAAAATTTTATATTACCCTCTTTCATGTCAATGACAGCACCAACGGTGCGCAAAAACGGACGTCCCAAAATAATTGGACATGAAGGATCACATTCAATATCCATAATAGTGAAATCAACGGGCACATAATTATCATTGACAACAATAAGAACATCATCGATCCTCCCCAAAGGTTTCTTTATGGAAGAATTAACGAGACGAACACCAAAAGAACAAGAATCATAAGGTTTCAATTTAAGCATATCATATATCCTTTTGGGCATAACAGAGGTACTAGCACCAACATCACATAATGCATAACAAGAGAAGTCATTCAAATAAATTTTTATCATAGGATCCCAACCATATTCTAGCTTTCTAGGTATGGAGGCTTCTACTCTAAGTTTCTCCTCCCTCGCTTTGATAAGAGCATTAGTGATATGCTCTGTGAAGGCAAGGTTTAGCGTGCTAGTGCGGGGATCTCTAGACATCTTGTGAAGGAAATCAATAACTTCGGTAAGAGTGCAATTATCAAAATCAAGGTCACGAGCATCAAGTAAAGTGGTAGTGGTGTCCTTAAGGTTCACTTGTTTGGTAGCTTCTATAGCATCACCATTAATAGGTCCATTGGGACCAGGAGTACATTGGGTGCTAAGAGTGTGAACATCCTCAATAACTTGGATAGTAGCAACAGTGTGGTGGGTAGGAAGGCTCTTAATTCTTTCCTCTTCCTCCCATTCCCGAGCCCATCTTTCTTTAAGCTTAGCCATCATCCTAATGTTTTCATTAATTTGTACTTGAGTAGCATTAATAGGGATGACTTCCCTCTCCTTAAGAGGAGAAGTTTCAATTTTTAGCAATTTTAACTCATTGGATAAGTGGTCTATCTTAAAAGAAAGATCATCTAGTTTATGTAGTTTCTCTTCTACATTCTTATTAAAGGCTTTTTGGGTAGTGATGAAATCTCTGAGCATGGTCTCTAGTTCAGTAGTGGAGCTCTTGGTACTAGGATAAGCATTGTTGTTCCCATAAGAGTTAGAGGGGAACGGTCTAGGATTGTTACCAAAGTTACTCCTATAAGCATTGTTGTTAAAATTGTTTCTAGAGATAAAATTCACATCTACTTGTTCTTGAGCAATCAAAGAATTTAAAGGAACATCACGAGGATCAACAGTAGATTGCTTCGAAAGTAGAGACTAATCAAGTCAACTTTTTCATTGAGGGAGGAAATCTCCTCGACAGAGTTTACCTTCCTACCTGTTGGAGCGCGTTCGGTGTGCCATTGGGAATAGTTGGTCATCATCTCATCGAGAAGCTTTGTGGCAGCACCAAGTGTAGTTGATATAAAAGTTCCTCTCGCGGCCGAATCTAACAAGTTCCGTGAGGTAAAGTTCAAGCCTGCATAAAAAGTTTGGATAATCATCCAAGTAGTCAAACTGTGAGTAGGGCAGTTCTTGATAAGAGATTTCATACGTTCCCAAGCTTGGGCAACGTGTTCATTATCCAATTGTTTGAAATTCATTATGTTACTTCTAAGTTGGATAATTTTAGCAGGTGGATAGTATTTTCCAATAAAAGCATCTTTGCACTTGTCCCATGAATCTATGCTATTTCTAGGCAAAGACTGAAACCAAATTTTAGCTCCTCCTCTCAAGGAGAAAGGAAAAAGCTTAAGCTTAACAATATTACCATCTATTTCGTGGTACTTTTGCATATCACAAAGTTCAACAAAATTGTTCAAGTGTAAAGCAGCATCATCTCCAGCACCGGAGAAATGTTCTTTCATAACTAAGTTCAGTAAAGCAGGTTTAATTTCATATGAAGGTGATGAAGTGGCAGGTGTAGTGATAGGTGTGCTGATAAAGTCATTGTTGTTGTGACTAGTGAAGTCACACAACTTGGTGTTCTCGGTGGAACCCATAGTAGCAAGCAAGCAAGATAACTATTTTTGTGATTTTCGATAAAAGGAACTAAAGCAAAAATGAAAAGTAAACTAACAAGACTAAAAAGCAAAGGTAAAAGATAGCATGCAACTCCCCTATCCTGAAGAGTGGAGTCCCCGGCAACGGTGCCAGAAAATACTCCTTGATGGGCCTCGAACCCCTCGTTTGTTACCCCAAGTGGAAGGTGTAAGATGCAGTAAGTAGAAGTGTTTTCCCCTAGCAAAGATGCCAAGGATCGATTCCCCAGAGACTCCTAGGTTCAACAAGTAGGTGTCAATTGCTACGGCGCCAGATTAGTAGCAACCAACGTGGACCTGCACACAGATACAAATAACTTTGCTCCCAACGAGTACAGAGAGGTTGTCAATCTCTCCGGCCTTGTAGTTCACAAAGGGTTAAAAGCAATGATAGTAGTGATAGATAGTTTTTGCAATAGTAAATAATAACGGAAAGTAAATAGTGGATGTGATCAATGATGGTAATATGGACCGGAGTCTCATGATGTTCACTAGTGATGTCTCTCTCCCAAAAGACGATAGAACAGCTATGTGAGGTAAACAAATTACAGCTGGGCAATTGACAGGACCACGAACGCAAACCAATGCTGACTACATTGCAAGAAAGGTTGAGGTTCAAAGCATGGGCGGTACGCCAAAGTAAGTAGACCGAAATCCATCAATATCTACTACTAATCATCCACCTTGAGATATCTATCCAGAACATCTCGCTGGTATTAAGTTGCGAGTCCCACCCATAGTGTAAACTCAATGCAACAGACAACTGCATTAAAAGAACTTTGCGTAAAGTAAACAATCCTTGCACCCGCGGGCACAAGCACTGTTGTTTTCCCCCTTGTGGCAACAGCACATCCCCTAGACTCATGTTTCTGTCACTCAAGCTAGTCATCGAGGGGCATGAACCCACAATCGAGCATAACGTTCCCTCTTGGAGTCACTACCTATTACTCGGCCAAAGCAATAAATAACAACGGAGAACATGCAAGAATTACTTATGAACTAAAATATAAAAGAGGTGAATCAAATATATTACTCAAGATCAATCTGAACATAATCTCATAATCCATCGGATCCCAGCAAACTCAACATAGCAACAGCATACGGATTACATAGGTGCCTCGATCATGTAGGGCAGCTCACGAGGACTAATTAGTGAAGCACAAGAATGGGAGGAGAACATCACATAGCTACTGGTCATGGACTCATGGTCCAAGGGAGACTACTCACGAGTCATCCGGGAGGCGTCCATTGTGGTGGAGAAGCTCCCGGTGGTGATCCTCCCCTCCGGCAGGGTGCCGGGAAGAGTTCTCCTGGTGCTTCCGATCTTGGAAGCGGCGGCGGCGGCGGAACAGAGATGGGATCGCGAAAAGAAGTCCTGTTCTGAGGGTTTCGGATAGTCCTTTAAATATATGCCAAAGTAGGGCACCGGGGGAGCCTCGGGGGGCCCAGGCGCCCCCCCCCCCCGGCGCGGCCCAGGGGAGGCGCGCCCACAGGGCGCCTGGAGCCCCTGTGCCCCCCCCCCTAGGTTGCCCTTCGGACGCAGTGTTGTTTCCGTATCGCTGATTTTTTATATAATTTTTCTGGATTTTTCTGGGCAGTTCTCGAAACGTGAAAACCTGAAATACAAAAATAGCCGAAAACAGAAACTGGCACTGGGGTGCACTGGATTAGTAAGTTAGTCCAAATATGATCAAAAGTGTATGGAAGTGTATGAATATCATAGCAATATCACCCAAAAGTGGCATGGAGCAAGCAGAAATTATAGATACGTTTTGGACGTATCATCCACTCGATCATATGCCTTTGATAAGTCAAGCTTGTACGCACATGCCGCCAGACTATTATTCTTCAGTGTTTGGATATGATGGATACACTCAAACGCTATGTCTAAGTTATCCGAGATAAGCCGACCAGGTATGAAGCACTCTGTTTTTCTGAAATCAATTCCGCCAACAGAGGGCGTAGGTGGTTTACCAAGCACTTTGAGACAATTTTGTAGATCACATTACATAAACTTATTGGCCGAAAATCCTTGAGCTCTTTAGGGAAGGGAACTTTCGGGACTAGCACAATAGCAGTATTGTTCACGCCCTCCGGCATCACCCCAGTTGTAAAGAATTCTAGAACCGCTGTTGTTATCTCACTCTTCATAACCGCCCAATTACGATGATAGAACCGAGCCAGAAACCCGTCAGTACCTGGTGCCTTTAGCGGCCCTATTTGAAAGAGCGCATTTGACAGCTCCTCCTCAGTAAACAGTGCACATAAGGCATTATTCATCTCCTGTGAAACTTTTGGTGTTATATTCTCTAGGACCGACTCCGGGGTAAGAGTTCGGTCCTTTGTGAACACTTTCTTAAAGTAAGACGTGGCCAACAACTCCATATCAGAAGGAGTCGAACACCAGGTCCCATCAATACGCCTCAGTCGTTGGATGTGATTCCGACGCGCGCGCCACATGGCCTGGCGATGGAGATAAGAGGTATTCCTTTCGCCCTCCTTGAGCCACGTAATGCATGAGCGCTGCAGCCACAGCATCTCTTCACGGTATAGTAGCTCGTCCAGCTGAAACATCTTCTACCTTATTGCATTTCTATCTGCATCTTGTAACTGCAGGTCCGCTAGTTTAGTGCGAAGTTTTTCAATCTCTAATATGACATGGCCGAAGTGCTCCTTGCTCCATGCTCGCAGCCTTTGCTTCATGTCCTTTAGTGCATCCCGAACTGACCCAAGGTGCCCGTTCGGCTTACTCCTGCCCCAGCTATCCGCGATCACCGCTCCCAGACCAGGGTGCCTTTCCCACATTATTTCATATCTGTTACATTCTTGTTGTGTCTTGGTTCCGCATGTGCTAGCCGAACCATGATAGGTATATGATCGGAGCATGAGGACGCCAGGTGCACCACTTGCGCAAATGGAAATATTTCCTTCAACGCATCATCCGCACATGGTCTGTCATACGAACGCGAACATTCCTCTCCCCCTGTTGTCCATTATCATATGTGAATGGGGTTCCCTAGAAACCCAAGTCCATCAGATCGCATGTTTCCAGACAAACCCGAAAGAGGAGCATTTGGTTCTCAGATCGTTGCGACCGAGAAAAGTGTTCATGTTGCCACATTGCCTCGTTGAGTCTCCACAAACCAGCCACGGATCCGACGAGACCGCCCGGAGCCCTGATAATGCACTCCACATGCGGTGTCTGTTCTCCACCCTTGGCTCACCGTACACAAACGTAGTTCTCCATGTTTTATCATTGGTATTATCCACAATTCTCACATCAATATACCGTGCACAAGAATCTAGCACGGACACTTGCAGCTTTTCATCCCAAAATAAAGCTAGCCCCCCACTGATGCCATCACTAGACACTACAGCAAAACCCTTCATATTAAGTCTCCTTCTCAGCTTCTCCATTTGACTTGAGGCTTGACGTGTTTCTGACAGAAAAATCAGCCCCGGGGAATTGGCTTTTGAGAGGGCCAACACCTCGCGAACTGTCCGGCGGTTCCCCATCCCCCGGCAGTTCCACGTTAGGAGACTCATTGTGTCCGGCGGTCCTCCTCGAGGGAAGCCGCCGATCTCTCATCAGAACCATCATGGAATTCAATTCTTGCCTTTTTGATGTTCAAACTATTGCTAGGCGAGGATTGATCCCCACCATCTTCACCCAGGCCTTGAGTAAGGGCCAGTGTAGCACCAGGTATAGTAGAGGTCTCCTTACCCGCACTGTCCATGGCTAACCTTTTCCTCGCCGGCGGATCAACACGCATATCCCCGGCCCCTGTCTTCGACGGGCTAGAAGCCGTGTCAACCAGGTCCGGGTCCTTGGTTTTTTCCATTGCTTTCTCTTTTGTTGGGGTACTCTGCTGCTTCTGTTTAACATTGCTCCGTCCATGCTCATCCGCTCTTGCTTTATTTGGGATGTCTGCGTACAGCCAATTGCCATACTTCATATCCTTCACCTCATGTACCCCAGTGCCGCATTATTTAAAGTCATGCCCAATTAATCCACAGACGCTACAAAAGTGCGCAAGCTTCTCATAGCGAACACAGTACACATGCCTTGCCTCTCCTCTAACAATGCTGACGAATTTTGTCAGGGGTCGTCGGATGTCATGCCAAACCCTAACCCTCACATAATCACCTCGGGTGTTCCCGTTCAATCTCATATCCAAGATTTCTCTAGACTTCCTCAGCAACGATTCCACAATATTCTGTTTACAGAACCCATCAGGCAACTTATGAATTTGAAGCCAGATCGGCATGAATAACATGGGGACCTCCTCCACCTTGGTGAACCCATCATACGGGCATATGAATACTACCCAGTTCCTGAAAAGCCATGGGCCCTGTTCCACCATCCTCTCCCAATCTCCAAGGCAGTCCGCTTGAACGACGAACAAATTCGGTCCGACGGGTCTGAACCTCACCTGTTTCGCCGGGTTCCAGGTTGCACGCATCTCTCTGTAGAAGGCAGCGGGGCTGAAGCTTTTCTCCGTGCGAACCCTAGCTAGGGCTAGCCAGCGTACTCCTTCATTGATCACAGGATCGTTCTCCTCAATCACCAGGTCGTCAAACTCCTCGTCTTCTAAGTTGAGTTGCTCCATGAAATCGTCAAGATCTGATCTCCCAGCGGCGCCGCCGCCGGCGCCGTTGGTTCCAGACATAGCATCCGCCATCAGTTGCCGGGAGGAAGCGCACGATCCCCTTGGACGCGTAGCGCAGGTCCCGATCTCACAAACCCTAGCGGGGAAAGCTCCCTGATCGGGTCGGGGACTCTTTGGCGATCTATCGCCAGGGAGGAGAGAAACCCTAGCCTAAGCGTAGGGAAGAAAACTCTTTCGGTGTAATGAAGAGATTAAGGGGATGATAGACACAACTGAAAAGTTCATTCATTGGCATGGCTTGGGGTTGGGGCCGTCCTCCTTGGAATTGATCCAACTAATTGCAAAAAGAAAGAAGATTGTATGGGAAGAAAATGAACCGGCAGCGCTGTTTCACAGAGGATGAAATAAAAATAATTGAGGGACAGAGGACGAAATAATTTGGAGTTCATCACGTGTGACTCATTTGTGTGTAACGGGCTGGGTATGTTGCCTTCCCGAATTTTCTTGTTTTGTACCCCCTGCTCGGGCCGGGCCCTAGGCGGCCGCACTCCTCGCCATGGCTTAGGGCCGGCCCTGCCGGCGACTGCGGCGAGACGGCACCGGCCGCCGTGCCGGGCGTCGGCGGGCATGTCTAATATTGGAAGGTCTAATACTGGAACTGGTCTCTGAATCAAAGGAATCAAGGATTCCCCTCGTTGTTGCCGTGTATTTTGGATCAGTACATTTTTCTTCCTTTCGACCTTGACCTGGCTTGCCTTGGAAGTCTTCCGGGCATTCTTGGTGGCCTTCTTACTCTGAGTCTGTATTTGCCCTGCTAGCTTACGGCTTCTCTGTCCCGTCTCTCTTCTTCGCCCTTGAGTCCAGCCGCTCAGCATCTTCGCTCCTGACGAGCAATCCACTCCAGTGTTGTCCCCTTCCAAGCCACAGACGCCACAGCGGAGCCGTGCCCTCGCTTCCTCCACATAGTCGCCGAAGTCCACCACGTTCTGCACGCCGCCGCCGCCCGCACCTTTCCCGCCGCCGCGTCCCGTGCCGTGTGCCCTACCCGCCACCGCGTCCCATGCCCTGCGCCCGGCCCGGCACCGCGTTTCATGTCTTTCTCGGCTCCGCGCACACCGTAGGAGGAAAATTTCGAACGATTGATCCAGAGGCACGAACAGTCGGAAATCTTCCTCTTTTTCCTTTTCTCATTCAGTCTATTCGAGTAGGAAAGAGTTTCAGGGAGGGATCCGCCAGCGATGGGGTACTTTTTTTAGGAATAACGACCGTGTACTTTTCTTTCTCTAGCGTTGGTGGGCTCGGCCAGACGATTCGTTGGCCCAGGTTGAGGCCCAAGCTAGCACGCGAGCCTAGCGGACAATATGTAGATCTAGCGATCTGTTTCTTCCTTATTACTCATTACACGTATGTAGATCTATTTTCAAATCTCAGCCGTCAATCTTTTTGGTTTACACAAAATAAACGGATATAAATAGATAACGGATGGAGAACTATGAAAGCTTCCGTCCTTTATTATTAGGTAAAGATTTATATGCTATTTTATATGATTTTTGGGACTAACCTATTAACCTAGAGCCCAGTGCCAGTTTCTGTTTTTTCCTTGTTTTTGGGTTTTAAAGAAAATGAATACCAAACGGACTCCAATTGACGTGCCAATTTTTGATGATTTTTTACGGACCAAAAGAAGCCCCCGGGGTAAAAGAGTTGGGCCTGAAGAGTCCCGAGCCGTCCACGAGGGTGGAGGGCGCACCCTACCCCCCCCCCC
>LR738712.1:663139815-663201741 GCA_902687465.1 Secale cereale
GGCTCGCCCTCCTATCTCGTGGAGGACTCGGAGACCCCCCCCCTGACGTGGGACCGACGCCAAAAATTCCTATAAATACAGAAACCCCTGAAAAGAAACCTAGATCGGAAGTGCCGCCGCCGCAAGCCTCTGTAACCACGAGAAATCAATCTAGGCCCTCTCGGGCACCCTGTCGGAGGGGGCCATCATCATCGGAAGCCATGGAGGAGGATCCCGGAGGGCCCATCATCGCCATGAAGGCCAAGGACCAGAGGGAGAACCTCTCCCCATCTATGGGGGAGGCCATGGAGGAGGAGGCACAAGGGGGAAACCTCTCCTCCTCTCTCTCGGTGGCGCCGGAGTGCCACCGGGAGGGGAATCATCGCCGTGGTGATCGTCTTCATCAACATCACCATCATCATCACCAACCTCATGTCTTTTACGTGGTCCACTCTCCCACACCACGCTATAATCCCTACTTGAACATGGTGCTTTATGCCACATATTATGATCCAATGATGTGTTGCCATCCTATGATGATTTGAGTATATATGCTTTGTCCTTGGGTTGATTGATGATCTAGATTGGTACGAGTTGTATGTTTTATTTTGGTGTTGTCCTATGATGCCCTCCGTGTCGCGCAAGTGTGAGGGATTCCCACTGTAGGGTGTTGCAATATGTTCATGATTCGCTTATAGTGGGTTGCTTGAGTGACAGGAGCATAAACCTGAGTAAGGGGTTGTTGCGTATGGGATAAAGGGGACTTGATGCTTTAATGCTATGGTTGGGTTTTACCTTAATGATATTTAGTAGTTGCGGATGCTTGCTAGACTTCCAACCATAAGTGCATATGATCCAAGAATAAAAAGTATGTTAGCTTATGCCTCTCCCTCATATGAAATTGCAATGACGACTACCAGTCTTGTTAACAATTGCCTAGGACAATTCCGCACACCGATCCATCATTATTCCACACTCGCTATTTATAATATTTAGTAATATATTCTAACTTTATGATAATAGCACCTACTTTTATATTTTATCTCTTCGATATCATGCAAAGTTATCCTCTTCATACCCACAACGTAGTTTTATTTCTCGTTTTTAGTTGGAAGCAAATGTTCGGTGTACGTAGAGTCGTATCAGTGGCAGATAGGACTTGATAGAATATTGATCTTACCTTTAGCTCCTTGTGGGTTCGACACTCCATACTTATCACTTCCACCTTTGGGAATTGCTACGACGATTCCCTGCACTTGGGGATTATCGAGCTCTTTTCTGGCGCCGTTGCCGGGGAGCAATAGCGCGGGGTTGATATTCTCGTGTGTGCTTGTTTGCTTTCTTCACTAAGTAGATTTTGTTTTTCCTTTTTGTTTCTGTTTATTTGTGGGTTAAACATACAAAAAAATTAATACATTGGAAATACAAAATAAAATTACTTGCCTCTTATGCCTAAAAAGTTTTTCAGAAAGAGAAGTGATTAGAAAGTTATGCATTGAAGAAGCGAGGGTCGACCTTGAGCACTTGTGTTCATGCTCACGGAAACAATGTAGAATTTTTCATGGAAGTTTCTCTGTAAATAATTATCCCCTTGTATATGTCCATTGTATTACAAAAATAATGTGTCAAGCTGTGGTTTTAGGATGATTAGATTGCTTGTTTTCTATGTGCAGAACAAAAAATAGAAACTTTGGCTGTAGCGCGTGATTTTACATTTTTTACTGGAAGTTCAAATGGGTCTGAAACCTTTTTCACATTACTTTTGTACGAATTGTTCAAATTGTCATATTTGTTTAGAATATTTTTAGCGTTACAGAAGTTTACTAAACTTCCATATTACTGCAGACTGTCCTGTTTTTGACAGATTCTGTTTTCTATGTGTTGATCGATTATTTTGATGAATCTATGGGTAGTATCGGGGGGTATGAACCATGGTGAAGTTGGAATACATTAGATAAAGTTCTAATATGAAATTGGAATAAGTTTGCAACAGTACCTAAAGGTAGTGATTTGCTTTATTATACTAACGGATCTCACAAAGTTTTTGTTAAAGTTTTGTGTGGATGAAGTGTTCGAAGATCGAGGAGCTATCAATATGAGAAGAATAAAGAGAGGCAAGAGTTCGAGCTTGGGGATTCCCAAGGCTCCCCAAGTAAATATTTCAAGGATACTAAAGCATCTGAGCTTGGGGATGCCCCGGTTGGCATCCCATCTTTCTTCTTCAACAATTATTGGTATACCTCGTTTTTTGTTTTGTTCACATGATTTGTGTCCCTTGTGTTTTTTTCTTTAAGAATCATGCTAGTATGACATAGACCTCCCTTGATTTGTAGAATTATTCATGTGCTTCACTTATATCTTTTGTGTATGATCTTATAGAATGATCTTTGTGCTTCACTTAAATCTTTTGGTACGGTTTTATAGAATGCTTGGTGTGCTTCACTTATGTATTTTGAGCTTGGATATTTGCTAATCGATATTAATCCTAGAATACTCCATGAACTTCACTTATATCTTTTGGAGTATTAATAATCATCTAAAGTGGATTTGGAAGAGTGTCAACTTTAGTTAGTAATGATTCCACTATTTCGAGTTTGCTCCCACTATTCCGAATGAGAAGAATTTTGCTTATGTGGAGAGTAGTAATATTTCTATGCTTGTAGATCATGAAAAGAATGCTTTATGTGATGGTTATATTGCTGAACCCATTCATGATGCTACTGAAAATGTTTATGAGGGAGGAATACATGCTTGTAGAAGTTGCAATAATATCAAGTTTCGTCCCTATGTGCTTAAAGTTTTGAAGTTATACTTGTCTTGCCTTCCTATGCTAGTTGATTCTTGTTCCTATAAATTATGTGCTCACAAAGTCCCTAGGCATAGGAAGTGGGTTAGATTTAAATATTCTAGTCATATTCTTCATGATGCTCTCTTTATGTTTCAATTCTTATCTTTTATGTGAGCATCATTGAAATCATCATGCCTAGCTAAAAGGCATTAAAGAAAAGCGCTTGTTGGGAGACAACCCAATATTTACCCTTACTGTTTTTGTGTGCTTACATGATTAAGCTATTGTAGTAATCATGTTTTATAGCTTTTGTTTCAATAAAGTGCCAAGTAAGACCTTTGGGAAGACTTGGGTGAAAATTAATGTGATCTTGCTGTAAAAAACAGAAACTTTGCGCTCACGGGATTAGCTGCCATTTTTTACAGAAGAGCGATTTTGAGTTGATTATTTTTGAAGAAGATTAATAGACAAATTCCTCACTTCCACCAAATTATTTCATAATTTTTAGAGTAGCATAAGTATGGTTGTTGTTCATATCATTACCGACTGTTCTGTTTCTGACAAATTATGTTTTCACTGCATAGTTTGCTTGTTTTCTAGTTTCTATGGCTTATATTTCTCAATATAAATTGTAGAAATGATATGGTACAGTAGGCATTGTGTGAGAACAACTATGAACCTTGTCTTTTAGAGTATCAAAGTGAATGGTTTACTCTTTATCATACTAACCTATCTAACGAAGTTACGTTAAGTTTTGTGTGGTTAAAGTTTTGAAGCTTTGGGTGAGATATAGATATGAGGAGAATAAGGAGCGGAAAGACCCTAAGCTTGGAGATTCCCAAGGCACCCCAAGGTAATATTCAAGGAAGACTCAAGTGCCTAAGCTTGGGGATGCCCCGGAAGGCATCCCCTCTTTCGTCTTCAAAACTATCGATATATCTTACTCGGAGCTATATTTTTATTCGTCACATGATATGAGTTTTTCTTGGAGCGTATTTTCAATTTTACTTGTTGTTTTAATAAAATCATTGGATCTTAAATCTTGAATGAAAAAGAAACCTCCCATGGCTAGTTAATTATTTGACTACTCAGTGTCCTTCACTTATATCTTTTGGCGTAGTTTGTCATTTACTCACGTGCTTCACGTACATCCTATGAGTAAATGGTTGAATAATTGAATATCATAAATCTGAATTTATATATGTTTCATATGCTTATACCATGGGGAGTAATGACTTCAAACAAAATAAGTATAGGTAGTAAACTTATTGAAAGTTAGCAAACGCAGTGTCGGTGTACTAAGGTAGGGGTACCTCAGTACCCCAACTTGTGCACGGGCAGTTGCAGCCTCCCGCGGCAGGGTTTATCGCGCGCTCGCCAGAAACCTTTCTGCTCCTTATTAAACCATTCAAAAACAAAGTACACAAGAAAGAGGACCGAGACCCCGGCAAGAGGAGCTTGCCGGGAAGGCCGTACCAGGCTCAAGATTACATCGTTCACACAAGGCCCTGGCAAGAGGAGCTTGCCAGGGAGACTAGAAGATTTCATCATAGAAGACCCGACGAGGGCCCGGGGAGCGACAAGCTTCAGAGCCCGGCAAGCTCCCGGGCCCGGCAAGATCAAGGCCCCGGCAAGGTACTTGCCGGGAAGGCCGCGATGTGTGCCCGCGCTCCAGCTCATCGGCCCACGCGTCGCCCTGGGGCCTATCCAGGGACGCGTGGCGGATGGCTGTGCAGCCTGGGGGACACGATGGCACTCCACGGTGGTGGATCCGTCGCCGTGGCAGACGGAGACGCAAGGGCGGGAGCTTTTGGGGTCGACGGCGACGGGCATTAAATGCCCTTGTCCCCCACTGTCAAGTTAGGTGAAGACCACTGTTCTGCACTGTAGCTCCACTGTTCCCGCACTATTACAACTACCACCTCTTTTACTTTTTTACCCCTTTCTCCTACGTTGACACCTGTCGGTGACCCCTTGCACTATAAAAGGGGGCCCATGCACAACGTGGAGGGGGTTCGGAACCTAGATCACTCATACGCTCGGTGTAGCTGCTTCTTCAAGCTCCCGAGCTCTCCAAACTTAATACACAACCAAGCAGGAGTAGGGTTTTACGCGTCTACCGCGGCCCGAACCTGGGTAAAACTGCCCGCGTGCTCGCTACGATCTGCTCTTCGTGCTCCCTCCGCCCTCGTACCGCACAGACAAGGGGCTCCGGTCCCATAGGTGTTCGTGGCGGACAGTTTCCCCCGACATCTTTGGCGCGCCAGGTAGGGGGCGTCGAGGTTGTGCGAACCTGATCCGGCGTTCGCGCGGGCGCATTCTTCATCAACCTCTCCGAATTCGTCAACTTCATCAGCAACAGCTCCATGGCCCCGAAGAAGAAGGCTTCGGAGGTCGGAGGCCCGTCTGCGTCTCACCCGCTGCCACCAGAGCCAACGGTGGGCGGGGGAGACGCCATCGGAAGGGTGGTTGCCGGCGAGGACACTCACGGCGCCACCAGATCCAAGAATAGGACGGACGACCGAACCTCGGTCTCCGTGGACGCACTGCGTCCCTCTCAGCACACAACGACCCAGCAGCGCCATACCACAGGAGGTGGTATCCGCTTGTTGGGCCAAGGCCAAACCAGAGGCTCGCGGGACGCCCCGGACCCCCGTCCGGGCACAAGCAAAGCGAAGGCGCCGGCGCGGGACCCCGCTCCTTCTAACGTCGTTAGAAGTCCGAGCGTATCCCGCTCCTCGCACCGCTCGCCCGCGTTCCCCTCCACTCCAGCAGAAGCGCTCGCAAGGGCGCAACTGCTCCTCGATTTCCCTCCAGCGGCAGACAAGGCCGAAGACTGGAGGGCCACCATCCAGAGCCTGATAGCCTTCGCCAACAACGATTCTCCACAGCAGCCGTCGGCCTCGCGGCCGCGGCAAGCTGAGAAGACGAAGGCCGACGGCGACAAGACCACCGGGGGTGCGACAAGCGCGCACTCCCCGCAGCGAAAGCAGAAGACGCCGCCCCGCCGGAACAACGCCGACGACGGCTCCACAGCCTCGTCGGACCCGCGGGCCCGTCGGGACCAGCGCCAGGTCCTCGACGACCGGCAACAGGAAGACGCTCGGACAAGAATCGAGCGCCGCCGAGAAGCTCGGCGGCAATCAGACCGGAGGGCTGAAGACGCTGTCGATGCGCGCGCGCCCGGTGAACCAGGCGACTTGCCGTACGCGGCAGGCTGCCCTGCGTTCACCCGCGAGCTGCGGCGCGTCCAGTGGCCCAATATGAAGAATTTTAAGCCCGACGTACCGGAGAAGTACGACGGCAAGACGCACCCCTCGGAATTCCTCAGCGTCTACACCATCGCAGTGCAAGCTGCCGGGGGGCGCGACGAGAAGATCTTAGCAAATTACTTCCCGCTCGTGCTTAAGCCGAACGTCCGTTCGTGGCTTATGCACTTGCCGGAAGGTTCTATCTCTTCTTGGGCCGACCTTTGCCACCAGTTTGTTGGCGCCTTCACCGGCGGCCACAAACCCCACGGCCAGGAGAGCGATCTCCACATTCTGGCCCAGAAGGAAGGAGAAACCCTGCGCAAATACATCCAACGCTTCAGCCGTGTGCAGCACAACATCCCTGACGTTCACCCTGCCGCGGTTATCAGCGCGTTCCATCAGAACGTGCGTAACCGCCGCATGCGTGAAGAGATGGCGATGACCAAGATTCGGGATGTCAGCGAGCTCTATGCTCTTGCTGACAAGTGCGCACGCGCAGAAGAGGGGAGAAGACTCCCCGGAGAGGATACTGGCGCAGGAGGAAGCGACAGCGACGACGCCGCCCCGGCAAAGAAGAGCCGGCGGCGGAATAACAGAAGGAAGGGCAAGAAAGAGGTGCTTGCCGTCGAGAAGTCCGGCAAGGAGGCTCCCGCCAAGCAAACACAGGCTGGCGGCTCCGGCAAGGAGCCTGCCCCTGTAGCGGTGGCCGACAAGCAGGACGGCTCCGACAAGCAATATTGTAAGATCCACCGCACCAAAGGTCACGATCTCTCCAACTGCAAGCGCGTCGAGTACCTCGTCGAGCAGCAGAAAGCTGAGTACGAGAGGCGCGACAAGGAGAAGGCCCAAGGTGGCGGGGAAGAGACGAGCAAGAAGCGGCCGTTCAACGGCCGGGGAGGATGCCGCGGCAAGGCCAAGCAGCGGCAAGGAGATCGACCTCCCCGGGGCCGCGACAAGGACGAAGACGACGATGAAGACATGGAGGACGAGGATAACAGCGAGCAGGAGTTCCAGAAGGCCACAGAGGTCCTGTGCGTCGACGGTGGCGCCTCTCTGCACACCTCCCACCGCCAACTAAAGTAGTGGGTGCGTGAGGTGAATGCGGCAGAGCCGCCCGTGGAGTCGCGCAGGCTCCTCAAATGGTCCAGCACGCCCATCATTTTTGATCTTGAGGATCACCCTGACCGCACCACTGCGGTCGGGTGTTTGCCGATGCTGGTCTCACCCACCATCCGCAACCTCAAGGTCACCAAAATGTTGGTTGACGGCGGGGCCGGGCTGAACTTGATCTCCTCTGCTGTGATCAAGAAACTCCAGATTCCAGATGGCGAGCTCGAAGAAACCGGTTCTTTCCAAGGAATCAACCCGGGAAGGAGCAAGCCCAAGGGAAAGATCACTCTGCCGGTGACCTTTGGCGGGGAGCTCAACTTCAGAACTGAGCGCATCACTTTCGACGTCGCCGATATTCCATTGCCCTACAATGGAATACTCGGCCGTCCTGCCCTCGCCAAGTTCATGGCAGCTTCCCATCATGCTTACAACATACTCAAGATGCCGGGGCCGATAAGCGTCATCACTGTCCACGGCGACAAGAAGGATGCACTTGTCTGCGCTGACAAGATCTACCGGGACGCGGCAGCTGCGGCCGAGAAGGACACTCTTGCCGCTGAAGCTCCCGGGGGGAAGAAGACGAAGACCAAGTCCGGCAAGTGCTCTGGGACCCACTCCGTCAACCGCACCTCTTCGGAGTGCTGCGCTGCCGTCGAGGACGTTCCATCGAGCTCCACCGGCAAGAGTAAGAAAGGAATGGCCGCTCCTCCGGCAACCAAGAAAGTGTCCGCCAAGGAGGACGGCACTGGTGGTACCTTCACCATCAGTGCCACACTCGACAGCAAATAGGAAAGCGCGCTCGTTGCCTTCCTGCGGGCGAATGTTGATGTGTTTGCCTGGCAACCATCTGACATCCCCGGTGTTCCCAGGAAGGTGATTGAGCACAAGCTTGCTGTCTGTCCTCATGCGCGGCCCATCAAGCAGAAAGTGAGGAAGCAAGCCGTGGAGCGCCAAGAGTTCATCAACGAAGAGATCAAGAAGCTAGAAGCAGCATGCCTAGTTAGAGGTGTGATCCATCCGACGTGGTTGGCAAACCCAGTCGTCGTGCGCAAGGCCAATGGGAAATGGAGACTGTGTATAGACTTCACCGATGTGAATAAAGCATGTCCCAAGGATCCATTCCCTTTGCCGCACATTGACCAGATCGTTGACTCCACTGCCGGATGTGAGCTACTCTGTTTTCTTGATGCATATTCAGGCTATCATCAGATTTTCATGGCCAAAGAGGATGAAGAGAAGACTGCATTTATCACTCCATGTGGCACTTATTGCTTCATACGCATGCCATTTGGATTGAAGAATGCAGGTTCAACCTTTGCAAGGGTAGTATACACTGCTTTTGAGCCACAGATCCACAGAAATGTAGAGGCTTACATGGATGACATCATGGTGAAGAGCAAGAGCAAGGATACCCTGATCCAAGATTTAGAAGAGACATTTCAGAACCTGCGCAGGATTCAGCTCAAGTTGAACCCCGAGAAGTGCGTCTTTGGAGTCCCCTCCGGCAAGCTTCTCGGGTTCTTTGTATCACAGAGGGGAATCGAAGCCAACCCCGACAAGATTAAAGCCATTGAGCAGATAGAGGCCCCAAAGCGCGTCAAGGATGTCAGGAGGCTTGCAGGTTGTGTGGCTGCCCTCAGTAGGTTCATTTCAAAATCTGCAGAACGCGCCCTACCTTTCTTCAAAATCTTGAAGAAGGCAGGTCCCATGAAGTGGACTCCGGAAGCGGAGGCTGCGCTGCAGGATTTGAAACGGCACATGTCCTCCACTCCAATACTTGTCGCACCTAGACCACAGGAAAAGTTGTTGCTATACCTAGCGGCAACCAACCAAGTGGTTAGTGCTGCGTTAGTA
Source organism: Secale cereale (assembly GCA_902687465.1). NCBI lineage: Eukaryota > Viridiplantae > Streptophyta > Magnoliopsida > Poales > Poaceae > Secale > Secale cereale. Next base: position 663,148,798 of record LR738712.1, read on the forward strand.
GCGGAGAGGGAGTCCGACGAGGAGTCAGCACCACCGGCAAGCGAATCCAGCGACAAGCAGGGGGCTGCTCCGGCAAGCTCTGGCCCCGACAAGGAAGACTCTGCGCAGGAACAGGATGAGGTGCGGAAGAAGATGGTGCAGCGCCCAGTGTATTTTGTAAGTTCCCTTCTCCAAGGGGCTAGATCAAGATACTCTGGTGTGCAAAAGTTGCTTTTCGGCCTCCTCATGGCCTCGAGAAAGCTGCGCCATTACTTCCAAGCCCATGAGATAACAGTGGTCACTCGCTTTCCGCTGAAGAGGATATTGCACAACCCAGAAGCAACAGGCAGGATCGTTGAGTGGGCACTGGAGCTGTCAAGCTTTGGACTCAAGTTCGAAAGTACTTCAACTATACAGAGCCGAGCTTTGGCAGAATTCATAGCTGAGTGGACCCCAACGCCCGATGAAGAAGTCCAAGAAACAAGTGCACCCGTGCAAGAAGCGACAAGTGAATGGGTAATGTATTTTGACGGTGCCTTCTCGCTGCAAGGCGCCGGTGCCGGCGTGGTACTCATCGCGCCCACCGGAGAGCACCTCAAATATGTTATCCAGATGCACTTTCCCAGGGAGCAAGCGACAAACAACACTGCTGAATATGAAGGCTTGCTTGCCGGCCTCAGGATTGCGGCCGAACTTGGGATCAGAAAGCTGATTGTGCGGGGAGATTCTCAGTTGGTGGTCCGGCAAGTTAACAAGAGCTATCAGAGCCCTTTGATGGAAGCTTATGTCGATGAAGTGAGGAAGCTTGAGGAGCACTTTGAAGGTCTGCAGATGGAGCACGTCCCGAGAGCTCAAAATGAAATTGCAGATGGCCTTTCAAAGTGTGCTTCGATGAAGTTACCTGTGGAACCAGGGACCTTCGTGCTCAAGCTGACTCAACCATCCGTTACACCGTCAATTGGGCAGTCCAAGAAGAGAAAGTTGGTCTCCGGCGGCTACTTGCCGGTGGACCTTCCTGAAACCGCCGCCAAGGTCCCCAAGATCAACAACCAGAACGCTGAGGAACAGTTTGCTCCTGCAGATCCTCGGGTCTGTACAGTTGAAGCAAGTGTTCCCGACAAGCCTCGCCCTGGCGAGCTTGCCGGGGGGCCTTCAGCTCCGGCGGGACCAGAGGTCCTCGCCGTAGAAGCTGAGGTTCCCGCAGCGGCCCTCGAGCCTTTAGTCCTTGCCGTTGAGCCGCGGGCTCCGGCATGGGCGCAGCAGATAGTCCGTTTCCTGCAAACTGGGGAACTTCCCGACGACCCTCAAGAGATAGAGAAGATAACCAGGCAGTCAAGTATGTACCAGTTCGTGGATAACGAGCTGTACAGAAGAAGACTCAATGGTGTCAGGTTGAAATGCATCTCCAGGGAAGATGGACAGAAGCTGTTGGCAGAAATACACGGAGGCATATGCGGCCACCACATTGGCGCAAGGGCGCTTGCCGGGAAGGCTTTCCGGCAAGGGTTCTTTTGGCAAGAAGCCCTCCAAGATGCAACTGCACTAGTAACCAAGTGTGAAGCGTGCCAGTTCCATGCAAAGCAAATTCATCAGCCAGCTCAAGCTCTCCAAACAATCCCTTTGTCCTGGCCCTTCTCGGTCTGGGGGCTCGATATCCTCGGCCCTTTCCCTCGTGCTGTCGGGGGCTTTGAGTACTTGTATGTTGCAATCGACAAGTTCACAAAGTGGCCAGAAGTGGAGCCGGTGAGAAAGGTGACAGCACAGTCAGCAGTCAGGTTCTTCAGGTCAATTGTTTGCCGTTTCGGGATCCCTAACAGGATTATCACCGACAACGGTACACAATTTACTAGTCGCACCTTCATGCAGTACATCCAAGACCTTGGCGCCAAGGTCTGTTTCGCTTCTGTTGCTCACCCGAGGAGCAACGGTCAAGCGGAGAGGGCCAATGCTGAAGTGTTGCGTGGACTCAAGACAAGGACCTTCGACAGGCTGCGCAAGTGCGGAAGAAATTGGATAGAGGAGCTACCGGCGGCTCTTTGGTCAATCAGAACGACACCAAGTCGAGCCACCGGACAGACACCTTTTGCTCTAGTCTATGGAGCAGAGGCAGTTCTCCCCACGGAACTCGTATACGGATCTCCTCGAGTGCTCGCTTATGATGAGCTCGAGCAAGAGCAACTGCGGCAAGATGACGCATCGCTCCTCGAGGAGGGACATCTCCAGGCTGCTGTACGAGCTGCTCGATACCAGCAAGCTTTGCGCCGCTACCATAGCCGCAAAGTCAAGGCCAGGAGTCTCGAGGAAGGCGACCTTGTTCTTCGGCGTGTTCAGTCCGCCAAGAATTCCAACAAGTTGACGCCGAAGTGGGAAGGCCCTTATCGGGTGAGACAAGTCACGAGGCCCGGCGCTGTCCGCCTCGAGACCGAAGAAGGCTTACCGGTGAGCAACTCCTGGAACATAGAGCATCTTCGCAAATTTCACCCATAAGGCGCGGTTGCCGTGATCCGCTCCGGCAACCACCTTTTGTACAAGCTTTGCCGTTGTTGCATGTAACCCTTTGTACAAAGCCGGGCACAGACCCCGTGCATCAGTAAAGTTTCCGTGTTTTGCGCTATTTGCCTTTTGCATGCTTTTCTTTGCTATTTGCATCTGTTATTTGGCAACTTGTGCGATACACACATCCGGTAAGCATTACAACGCCGAAAGGCCATATCTTGTTTTCCTCTTCTTTTCCTTTGCCCCTTAAGCAGAAGGAACGTTCCTCGCGCACAAGTTTGCCGAGGGGGAAGGAGATGGAGGAGGAACCAAGTGCTGTTCAAGAAAGAGAAGCCTTACCGGAAAGCAAGCAATACATGAAAGCTAAGTTGTTAGAATTTGACCAGTTCAAATTTTAAATTTTAGTTGTCTTCCTTGAACAATCACACTTTGTATGGAAAACCTGTGCGCGGAGGAACCTACCCGTAGCTTGCCGCACCCTTATCTTGTTTCCGAGTTCGCTCAACGATTTAAGTGAGCTGCGACAAGTGTCGCGCCCTTGCTTCGTTTCCGAGTACGCTCAGCAAGCTAAGTGCGTTGCGACTAGCTGCGGCAAGGTTGCTTGCCGGTGAGACCTTGGCCAGCAGGCTGCTCAGAGTCCAGCACTCAGCGCTCGCGGCAAGGGCCCCTTGCCGGCAGGCTCCCCGGAAGCGTAGGGTGAAAAACATACAAAGTCAAGGGTTGGAACAAGGAAGATAACATTGCACTGATTGATCAAAATGAGATAAATATCTTACAAAGGATAACTTGTCGCAATGGACTAATGAGTTCATAACATAATGTGCAGCAGCAAGAAGAAATAAAGATAATAGAGGCCTAATCTACGCGGTCGCCCTCCTTCCTGGAGATCTTGGCCACCTTGGCAATGATGTGGGCGACCTGCTCCTTCAGGGCCTCCGTGTTCGCATCGGCCGGCAGGCTGCGAAGAACGTTGGTGAGGTTGATGCCCGGATTGCGGTACACGATCTTCGTCAGCACGCGCTCCAGAGTTCCCGCGCAGAGCAGGCGCGACTCCTCGGCCAGCTGCGCGGGGATTTGATTCCGGAGACCTGCCAGGGCCGGCGCGATCCCTCTGAAGAAGAGGCTGAGCTTGGCGCTGTGCGGGAGATCCGGATCCGGGGAGTAGATGAGATGTTCAACTTTCAGCGCCAGCAGCTCCTGGTCGATGTTGGACGCAGAAGATACCAAGTCTTCGGTCCATACCTCGATGGTATGGCGGAAGAGCTCGGACGCTTTGTTGACGCTGTCCACCAAGGTCCGCTCCTTGCGGAGCTCCTCCTTCAGCTTGGTCTCCCGAGCCCGGGCAGCGTCGAGTGAATCCTTCAGTGTAGTGACCTTCAACTCCAAGTCCTCGATGGAGTCCTTGGCGGCCTTCAACTCGTCGCCCCTCTTAGAAAGACGCACCTGGAGTTCTGAATTGGTGTGGGCGTCCTTCTCGCGCTCCGTGATGAGCGCGGCAACCTTCTCCGCACTCACCTTCAGCGCCTTCTCCAGCTGCACGACCTTGGCGGCGAGCTCCTTCTTGGCGTTTTCCGCGGCAACCGCGGCGGCTTTCGCCTCCTTCAATTCCCCGCCAAGGGCCGCCTCGCGAGCGGCAAGGTCCTCCTCATGGGAGTCGAGCTGGACCTTCCGCTGCGCGAGTTCTCCTTCTCGCCGGGACAGCTCCACCCCGGCGAGCCGCTGCTGTTCCTCAGCTTCGGCCTTCTCCAGCACCCATTCTTGGTATTCGCCGGCGAGCCGCTCACGCTCCTCCGCCACCTCGCGGAGGGCCGCCTGGTTGGCGGCGCTGAGCTCCGCCGCGCGCTTCTCCATCTCCGCGGCGGCCTTGGCGGCAAGGGCTTCCCGGGAAGCGAGCTTCGCCTGCCTGGCCCGGTAAAGGGCCAGGAGCTGGTGGAGCAGCTTTTCCTCCTCGGGCCCTTCGCTCCCGCCGGGCGCCTCGACAATCTTCAGGCCCGCGGAGGCGAGGACTTCTCCGTCAAACGCCTCGCCCTCCGCGGGAGCTCGCGATGAAGACCCCCAAGGCATCTGGATGAAGACGCCGTTGGGGGCCTCAAGGTAGTAGCCCTGCTCCTTGTCGGCGGAGGGGTCGGCGGCCGGCGCAGCACTTGATGCTCCCGCCGCCTCCGGGTCGGCGGTGCGGTCGCCGTCCCCCTCCCCGGCCGCTGCGTCCGCAGCCGGAGCGGTCTCCTGCGCGGCCGGCTCGGCGGCTCTCGCCGCGTCCTCGACAACGGGAACGTCGCCGCCGCCGCCCTGCGCGCCCTCCTCGTCCTCGATGTTGATGACTTCCGTCTCCATCGGCTCGGGAGGAGGAGGATCTAAAAAGAAGAAGAAGAAAAAGAAGTTCAAGCAAAGATCCAAAAAGAGACGAAGCCAAGAAGACAAATTACAAGACATACCTTGGCGGACGTCCTCAGCGGCGGGCTCCCTCGCCGGGGAGCTCTGCCTTGGCGGAGTGGCCGCCCTCGCCGGGCTGCTCGCCCTTGGCGGGGTACTCTGCCTTGGCGGAGTACCCACCCTTGGCGGAGCACTCTCCCTTGCCGGAGAGTTTGGCCTTGGCGGGGACGGCGGGGCCTCCGGCTCCTCGGGGGCGGCCTCCGGACGCTCCTGCGGTTGTGGCTCCACCTCTGCACAAGAAAAGACAAGAAACGTCAAGATGTTGAAAGAAGACAAAATCCCTAAGCGCCTCCCGACAAGCGGAAGGATGGACCCCAGACTTACGCTGGGGGCTGCGCTGGGGGCTGCTCCTCGGAGCAGCGCTCGGGTCCGGCAGACTCGGCTCCGGCACGTCCCCTGTTGCCGCGGCGGCTGAGTCTTCCGCGACCTCGACCACGGGCGCCTTGGCCTTCTTCGCCGCGCGCTGAACCAAGGTCCTGAAATCAAAGCAACAGGCAAAATCAGCATCAACAATAGTCAAGACAAAATTCGAGAAGGTGTAAGATCTTGGGCCCTTACTCCTGATCCTCCTCGTCGTCCTCGCTCAAGGCGGAGAAGTCGTACTCCACCTGGGGCGCGTCGGCACGAGGAGCGGAAGACGAAGATTCCCTCGCGCGCTTGGTGGTCCCTGGGGCTGGGGGCTGCGAAGACCCAGCCCCTGTGGTAGCCGGCGCCCGAGGAGCGGGCGGAGCCGTTGCTCCGCTCCGAGAAGACCCCTGTCGGCTCGGCGCCGGCCTGCGAGGCGCCTCCGTCGTGGCCCGCGCGCGGGCCGCCTCTGCTGTGGCTGGTGCGCCGGTCGCCCTTGGCGCGGCTTGGCTCCCCCGAGGAGCTGCCCGGCGAGCTGGTTGTTGCCGGGGCGCTTGCGCCCTCTCTCCCGTCGCCGTCTTGCGGAGACGCTTCGGTGGAGACTGCCTTGGGCTTGCCGAGGGCGGGGAGCTCTCTGACGAGGAGAGGTCGTCGGCGTAGAGCTCCGTAGATCCGCTGGAGTCCTCGGCCTCCTCCTCCTCCTCTTCCCCGGCCGGCTCACTGGGCCCAGCGCCCTGCGCTGCGGTCTCTTTTCCCTTGGCGCCTCCGCTCCCTCCGGCGCCTCCGCTCCTCACGGCGCCTCTGTTCCCTCCGGCGGCACCCTCCATTGCCGCGGCCTCGGCCACGATTCCATGGATCCCGGAGTGCCTCAGGGAGGGGACCCCGGCGAGCGCGTCGGGAGGGAGCTGCAGCAGTGTGCGGATCTCCGCCTCCTCCGCCTGGCAGGACGCGTCCGCAGCCTCCGCCTCGGCAGGCGTGTATCCAAAATCTCCTGCCGCTGCAGCCAGCGGCCTCTTCAGCCCGAGAAGCCATATAGGCAATCTCCTGGTCGGTGGTGTCCCGCGTGTGCTCCTTGATGTCATTCTTGTTCTTCGCCACCTCCACGAGGTTGTCGTAGAAGTTGAGGACGTCGATGGGCTTGGGCGCAATCCACGTGCGGTCCACGCCGTGCGAATCGCATGCGGGCATCATGGCGAGGAGACGATCCCGGACTGTGCTGATGCAGAGCGGCACCACTCCCCGGGGAGCTCGGAACCACTCAGGGTGTGCCGGGTCGTACTTGAAGAGTTCCCGGACCATCCCCTTCAGCTCCAGCATCGTGAAGTTGAAGTTTAGCCCGGGGCGCAGCCTCATTATATCCGCCGGGCCGCCGTACTCCCAGGCCGGCCTTTTCCTGTCTTGGAGAGGGGCGATGCGGCGGCGGAGGAAGTCTGCGCCTACCTCTGCAACGGACAGCTGTGCCACCCGAAGACGAAGAATCCGGACGAGGGCGATGTCGAGCTTGATGTCGTCCGAGTCTAGCTCGCTCCAGTCCCTGCCGCGCACGATGGGCGTTGTGCGCGGCGCGGTGAAAGCTTGCGGCTGGTCTTCGACGACCCAGCACCACTCCGCGCGCCATTCCTCCCACTTGCCGCGGAGCTCCCCCGGCAAGTAGGACCCCTTCTTGTTCAAACGGAAAACCCAAGAAATTCCTCCGGAGAGGGGGGCGTCGGCCTCTGCTCTAGGAGTGAAAAAGTGCCTAAACAACGCTACGTTGGGCTGTATCCCTATGAAGTTTTCGCACATGTGTGCGAAAACCGCCATGGTGAGGATGGCGTTGGGGGTGAAGTCAAGGAGGTGGAGGCCGTAGGTGTGCGTGACATCGCAGAAGAAGTTTGAGAAAGGAGGGCAAAGACCGCAGTGAAAGAAAGCTGCGAAAAAGTAGTACCCGCCGGGGTAGTTGTCCTTGGCGGCGGCCGGGTATGCTCGCGTGCGGGGGTGCGCCTTGGTTTCCTTGGCCCAGAACAAGTAGTACTTGTTCCAGAGCTCCCGCACGCCGAGCCTCGACGGGAAGACGAGATGCTGCTTCCGATACGCGGCGAGCTTCGCCGCTTGCTCCGACTTCTCCCTCTTGGTCTTCTCCGCCTTCGCCTTGTCGGTCTTCGGGGCCATGGCGGACGCGGCGGAAGAAGAGGGACGAAGAACTCAGCGACGCCGGAGATGCAGACGGCAGCGGCGGAGGTGTGGAAGCGGAACGCAAGAGAGATCTCTGGAGGAAGAAGGAGAAGCAATGAAAGCGCAAGGAGGGGAACCGCACCTGCTTCCTCTGCTTTTATGGGGGAGTGGGGGGCGTTTCGCCCTTTTCATTGATGGAACGTGGGCACGTCCCATCCCACGACGCCGCAATCGACGCGTGTCGTTACGGGGGGATGCGGCGGATACGGAAGTGGATTCGGCGCGCCGCGGGCCGCGTGTGCCCGTGCACTGTTTTGGGCCTGGCCCAACAGCGCTCGGCACCGTGTGTGGCCCAGGCCCGGGGGCTCCTGTCGGTGTACTAAGGTAGGGGTACCTCAGTACCCCAACTTGTGCACGGGCAGTTGCAGCCTCCCGCGGCAGGGTTTATCGCGCGCTCGCCGGAAACCTTTCTGCTCCTTATTAAACCATTCAAAAACAAAGTACACAAGAAAGAGGACCGAGACCCCGGCAAGAGGAGCTTGCCGGGAAGGCCGTACCAGGCTCAAGATTACATCGTTCACACAAGGCCCTGGCAAGAGGAGCTTGCCAGGGAGACTAGAAGATTTCATCATAGAAGACCCGACGAGGGCCCGGGGAGCGACAAGCTTCAGAGCCCGGCAAGCTCCCGGGCCCGGCAAGATCAAGGCCCCGGCAAGGTACTTGCCGGGAAGGCCGCGCTGTGTGCCCGCGCTCCAGCTCATCGGCCCACGCGTCGCCCTGGGGCCTATCCAGGGACGCGTGGCGGATGGCTGTGCAGCCTGGGGGACACGATGGCACTCCACGGTGGTGGATCCGTCGCCGTGGCAGACGGAGACGCAAGGGCGGGAGCTTTTGGGGTCGACGGCGACGGGCATTAAATGCCCTTGTCCCCCACTGTCAAGTTAGGTGAAGACCACTGTTCTGCACTGTAGCTCCACTGTTCCCGCACTATTACAACTACCACCTCTTTTACTTTTTTACCCCTTTCTCCTACGTTGACACCTGTCGGTGACCCCTTGCACTATAAAAGGAGGCCCATGCACAACGTGGAGGGGGTTCGGAACCTAGATCACTCATACGCTCGGTGTAGCTGCTTCTTCAAGCTCCCGAGCTCTCCAAACTTAATACACAACCAAGCAGGAGTAGGGTTTTACGCGTCTACCGCGGCCCGAACCTGGGTAAAACTGCCCGCGTGCTCGCTACGATCTGCTCTTCGTGCTCCCTCCGCCCTCGTACCGCACAGACAAGGGGCTCCGGTCCCATAGGTGTTCGTGGCGGACAGTTTCCCCCGACACGCAGAATTGGTCACTTGAACAATTCATGAAAGAATATTGAAGGAAGAGAGATTTCACATATAAATATACTATCTTGGACATCTTTTGTAATTGTGAGCACTCATTAAAATATGACATGCTAAAAGGTTGATGTTGGACAAGGAAGACAACTTAATGGGTTATGTTTTCCTATATCCAAAAAGTTATATTGTCTTGGATCATCCAACATGTTGGGCTTGCCTTTCCCTCTCATGCTAGCCAAATTCTTTGCACCAAGTAAAAATACTACTTGTGCTTCTAAACATCCCTTAAACCAGTTTTGCCATGAGAGTCCATCATACCTACCAAAGGATTGAGTAAGATCCTTCAAGTAAGTTGTCATCGGTGCATGCAATAAAAATTGCTTTGTAAATATGTATGATCTATTAGTGCGAAGAAAATAAGCTTTATACGAACTTGTGATAGGGAAGAAATAAAAGCGACGGACTGCATAATAAAGGTCTTTATCACAAGCGGCAATATAAAGTGACGTTCTTTTGCATTAAGATTTTGTGCATCCAACCATAAAAGCGCATGACAACCTCTCCTTCCCTCTGCGAAGGGCCTATTCTTTACTTTTATCTTCTACCCCTATACAAGAGTCATGGTGATCATCACCTTTCCTTTTTACACTTTTTCCTTCAGCAAGCACTTTGTGTTGGAGCGATCCGGATATATATATATATATATATATATATCCACTTGGATGTAGGTTTTCATACATTATTGTTGTTGACATTACCCTTGAGGTAAAACGTTGGGAGGCGAAACTATAAGCCCATATCTTTCTCTGTGTCCGATTAAAACTTTGAACCCATAAATATCACATGAGTGTTAGCAATTGTGAAAGATTAAATGATAGTTGAGTATGTGGAGTTTGCTGAATCAAAGCTCTTACATAGACCCTTCCCGAAAATAAGATGAATTTCAATTGTTTGATGACTAAGAGCACCATTTGTTAGTTTTCAAGAAAGTTTATGATCTATACTTTAACATGTGAATAGCTTGTTACTTGATCATGAAAAGTTTTATGAGCTGAGCTACTGTTATGACATATAATGATGCTAGAAAAGGTGATTGAAATTATCATTGATCAAACTTGTGCACCTACTAGCATTCACACTTCATAAATCATTTCTTTTATCATTTACCTACTCGAGGACGAGCAGGAATTAAGCTTGGGGATGCTGATACGTCTCGAACGTATCTATAATTTATGAAGTATTCATGCTATTATATTATCCATCTTAGATGTTTTATATACATTTATATGCTATTTTATATTATTTTTGGGACTGACCTATTAACCTAGAGCCTAGTGCAAGTTTCTGTTTTTTCCTTGTTTTTTGAGTTTTACAGAAAAGGAATACCAAACGGAGTCCAATTGACGTGCCAATTTTTGATGGTTTTTTTGGACCAAAAGAAGCCCCTGGGGTAAAAGAGTTGGGCCAGAAGAGTCCCGAGCCGTCCACGAGGGTGGAGGGCACGCCCTACCCCCCCCCCCCCCCCCCCCCCCCCCCCGGCTCGCCCTCCTATCTCATGGACGACTCGGAGACCCCCTTACTTGGGACCGAGGCCAAAAATTTCTATAAATACATAAACCCCCGAAAAGAAATCTAGATCAGAAGTGCCACCACCGCAAGCCTCTGTAACCACGAGAAATCAATCTAGGCCCTCTTTGGTACCCTGCCGGAGGGGGCCATCATCACCGGAGGCCATGGAAGAGGATCCCGAAGGGGCCATCATCGCCATGAAGGCCAAGGACCAGAGGGAGAACCTCTCCCCATCTAGGGGGAAGCCATGGAGGAGGAGGCACAAGGGGGAGAACCTCTCCTCCTCCCTCTCGGTGGCGCCGGAGTGCCATCGGGAGGGGAATCATCGCCGCGGTGACCGTCTTCATCAACATCACCATCATCATCACCATCCTCATCTCTTTTACGTGGTCCACTCTCCCGCACCCCGCTGTAATCCCTACTTGAACATGGTGCTTTATGCACATATTATGATCCAATGATGTGTTGCCATCCTATGATGATTTGAGTAGATATCCTTTGTCTTTGGGTTGATTGATTATCTAGATTGGTACGAGTTGTATGTTTTATTTTGGTGTTGTCCTATGGTGCCCTCCGTGTTGCGCAAGCGTGTGGGATTCCCACTGTAGTGTGTTGCAATATGTTCATGATTCACTTATAGTGGGCTGCTTGAGTGACAGAAGCATAAACCCGAGTAAGTGGGTTGTTGCGTATGGGATAAAGGGGACTTGATGCTTTAATGCTATGGTTGGGTTTTACCTTAATTATCTTTAGTAGTTGCGGATGCTTGCTAGAGTTCCAATCATAAGTGCATATGATCCAAGAAGAGAAAGTATGTTAGCTTATGCCTCTCCCTCATATGAAATTGCAATGACGACTACCGGTCTTGTTAACAATTGCCTAGGACAATTCCGCACACCGATCCATCATTATTCCACACTCGCTATTTATAATATTTAGTAATATATTCTAACTTTATGATAACAGCACCTACTTTTATATTTTAGCTCTTCGATATCATGCAAAGTTATCCTCTTCATACCCACAACATAGTTTTATTTCTCGTTTCTAGTTGGAAGCAAATGTTCGGTGTACGTAGAGTCGTATCAGTGGCAGATATGACTTGACAATATTGATCTTACCTTTAGCTCCTTGTGGGTTCGACACTCCATACTTATCACTTCCACCTTTGGGAATTGCTACGATGATTCACTACACTTGGGGATTATCAACAACCACCACTCTATTCCACCTATAGTGTTATATCCATGGCTCACGCTCATGTATTGCGTGAAAATTGAAAAGGTTTGAAATAAATTGAAGTATGAAACAATTGTTTGGCTGAAACCGGGGTTGTGCATGATTTAAATATTTTGTGTGATGAAGATAGAGCATATCCAGACTATATGATTTTGTAGGGTTGAACTTTTTTTGGCCATGTTATTTTGAGAAGACATAATTGCTTTGCTAGTATGCTTGAAGTATTATTATTTTTATGTCCATATTAAAAATTTGTCTTGAATCTTTCGGATCTGAGCATTCATGCCACAATAAAGAGAATTACATTGAGAATTATGTTATGTAGCATTCCACATCAAAAATTCGGTTTTTATCATTTACCTACTCGAGGACGAGACGGAATTAACCTTAGGGATGCTTGATACGTCTCCAATGTATCTATAATTTTTTATTGTTCCATGCTATTATATTATCCGTTTCTGATGTTTAATGGGCTTTAATATGCACTTCTATATTATTTTTGGGACTAACCTACTAACCGAAGGCTCAGTGCAAATTTCTTTTTTTTTTTGCATATTTCAGTGTTTCGCAAAAAAGGAATGTCAAACGGAGTCCAAATGGAATGAAACCTTCGCAAGGATCATTTTTGGAACAAACGCAATCCAGGAGACTTGGAGTACAAGTCTGGGAGGCCACGAGGTGGCCACGAGGCAGGAGGGTGCGCCCAGGGGGTAGGCACGCCCCCACCCTCGTGGGCCCCTCGTAGCTCCACCGACGTACATGTTCCTCCTATATATACTCATATACCCTAAAAACATCCGAGAGCACCACGAAACCCTATTTCCACCGCCACAGCCTTCTGTACCCGTGAGATCCCATCTTGGGGCCTTTTCCGGAGCTCCGCCGGAGGGGGAATCGATCACGGAGGGCTTCTACGTCAACACCATAGCCTCTCCGATGATGTGTGAGTATTTTACCACATACCTTTGGGTGCATAGTTATTAGCTAGATGGCTTCTTCTCTCTCTTTGGATCTCAATACAAAGTTCTCCTCGATCTTCTTGGAGATCTATTTGATGTAATACTTTTTGCGGTGTGTTTGTCGAGATCTAATGAATTGTGGGTTTATTATCAAGATTATCTATGAACAATATTTGGTTCTTCTCTGAATTCTTATATGTATGATTTAATATCTTTGCAAGTCTCTTCGAATTATCAGTTTGGTTTGGCCTACTAGATTGATCTTTCTTGCAATGGGAGAAGTGCTTAGCTTTGGGTTCAATCCTGCGGTGTCCTTTCCCAGTGACAGCAGGGGCAGCAAGGCACGTATTGTATTGTTGCCATTGAGGATAAAAAGATGGGGTTTATGTCGTATTGCATGAGTTTATCCCTCTACATCATGTCATCTTGCTTAATGTGTTACTCTGTTCTTATGAACTTAATACTCTAGATGCATGCTGGATAGCGGTCGATGTGTGGAGTAATAGTAGTAGATGCAGAATCGTTTCGGTCTACTTGTCACGGACGTGATGCCTATATACATGATCATGCCTAGATATTCTCATAACTATCCGCTTTTCTATCAATTACTCGGTAGTAATTTGTTCACCCACCATAAGATCTGCTATCTTGAGATAAGCCACTAGTGAAACCTATGGCCCCGGGGTCTATTTTCCATCATATTAATCTTCCGTCAACTAGCTATCTTTATTGTTCTTTTATTTTGCAATCTTTACTTTTTAATCTAAACAACAAAAATACCAAAACTATTTATCTTATTATCTCTATCAGATCTCACTTTTGCAAGTGGATGTGAAGGGATTGACAACACCTTTATCGCATTGGTTGCAAGGTTCTTAATTGTTTTTTCAGTTACTAGGGATTTGCGTGTAGTCTCCTACTGGATTGATACCTTGGTTCTCAAAAATTGAGGGAAATACTTGATGTCTACTACACGCTTCTATTTCTGTAGACAGTGTTCGGCCTCCAAGAGCAGAGGTTTGTAGGACAGCAGCAAATTTCCCTTAAGTGAGTAACCCAAGGTTTATCGAACTCAGGGAAGTGGAGGTTGAACGTACCCCTTTCAAGCAACCCTGCAATCAAGATACAAGAAGTCTCTTGTGTCCCCAACACACCTAATACAACTAGGAGTTGTATAGGTGCACTAGTTCGGTGAAGAGATGGTAAAATATGGATGATAGGAGTGGCAAAGCAAAGTAATATAAATCTGTAATAAAAAGTGCAGCAAGCAAACAAGTGGTAAACGTGAGCACAAATGGTATTGCAATGATGGAAACAAGGCCTAGGCTTCATACTTTCACTAGTGGCAACTCCCAACAACATTTACACAGTCTAATCACATGATATTTCCCATAAAACATGCAATGGAGACGCACTCGGAGGTCATTCCTTTGTGGTCAAGAGAGGACGAGAATTATGTAGGGCTACAAAAGCACACCTCAAAGTTCGTAGTTCTCAATCTATGGATTTCCCAATGTCACCGCGGCCATCCAAAGAGAGTACCACAATCACCACAACATATCTCCAGGATAGTCAAAGACAAGCACCAAGAGACTCTCAATCTTCAATCAACACACAAAAGAGGAAATCACTCACGAAAATATTCTTCTAATCCATGTCCAATAGACCGCTGTTACCTTGGTCTCGGGGATTATACTAGATAAAGACAAGTGAGTACATCAATTCAATACATAGAGGAAGGGGTAATATCATGGGATCACCCTGGATTAACATAGCCTATGATCACAACGAAGATCACATCATGGGAGAGAGAATTGACCACATAGCTACTGGTAGAAACCTCAGCCCCGAGGAGGAACTACTCCCGCATCATGGAGGGAGGAAAGCAACGTCGATGGAGATGAATCCGGGGGCACTTCCCCGTCCCGGCAGGATGCCGGCACAGGAATTCTGGTCCCCCGAAACTTGGTGGCGATGGCGGCGGAGATTGGAATTGCTTCTGGAGAAAAGGGTTCCGGAATCAGGGTTTCCGCGACGGGAGAAATATATATGCGAAGGAGGGCAACTAGAGGCGGAGCTGGGGCCCCAGGCGCCCCCCTGGCGCGGCCAGGGGTGGGGCCGCGCCAAGTGGCCGCCTGGGCCACCCCTGGCTCCCCTCTGGCCCCGCTTTGGTTTTTCTCGAAGCTTCCTGTACGCTGATTTTTCCTGTATTTTTCCCGGAATTTTTGGAGCACTTTTAATATGGGGGAAACCTGAAATAGAAAAACAGCAGAAAACAGGAACTGGCACTGTGGTGCACTGAGTTAATAGGTTAGTCCAAATATGATCAGAAGTGTATGGAAGTGCATCAATATCATAGCAATATCACACTAAGGAAGCATGGAGCAAGCAAAAATTATAGGTACGTTTTGGACATATCAACATCCCCAAGCTTAATTCCTGCTCGTCCTCGAGTAGGTAAATGATAACAAGCATAATTTCTGTGGTGACATGCTACCAACCATATAAGAACTTTTTAAGTAAAGCAATCAAGGCATGTAATTCAATTCAAGTCATAACAAGCAAGAGTCTAATATTAGCATTGTAACAAGCAACATAAGAACATAAAGGTGCAAGAGCTCTCGCTGTCCGTGACTCGAATGTCTCCAAATGGTGTTTGCGTGCAAGAAAGGGGATAGGGATATACGAGAGAGTAAAACATAGTTTTTGTATTGTTGAGAACTTAGTCTACTAAAGTTTCACACTTGGTCTTCTTTGGAATCTTATCTTGACTCATCCCCAGACCAGCAGCCAGGTACAAGTTAAAATGATCCACTCCCTTTCGATATTTTGAGCACTCATGCAATGGATGAGCGTAAGCAAGAAAGTTAACACTTAGGATGGCAAAGAGAGAAAAATGATGAAGGGGGAAGACAAAAAAGGTGTGAAAGGCTCACATCAATGAGGACAATCATAGGCGAGAGAAAGCCAAATGATAGATATGATGTGAGGAGTAGGGATTGCCATGCAACGGATGCACATACGAGCTAGGGTAAGCTCTCCAATGGAACTAGTGGGGGTGCATCCAACTTGCTTGCTCAAGAAGACCTAGAGCTCTTTTGAGGAGGCTCATCATTGGAATATACAAGCCAAGTTCTATAGTGTGAAGGTCCCCACATAGCTATATGCATGAATGATAATCTCTATGGAGTACAAGGTATAAGATGGAGTACAAGTGTGGATCTCTCAAAAGGAATAGTAGTGTGCCCCCTTCTCTCTTTTTATTTCTTTTTCTCTTTTTTCTCTTTTTTTATTTTTTGTGGCCTCAATGGCTCTTTCTATTTAACTCTCATTTGTCCTCTTTGGGATCTTTTGATTTTGTCCTCTTTGGGATCTTTTGATTTTGTCCTCTTTGGGATCTTTCCCTCACTTTAGGGGCAACACTCTATATATTACAAGAAGTATAGAAGATCTTTCGCACTTTACAAAAGTACTCAACATAAAGAAAATGAAACTATCATGATGTATGCAAATGTATGCCTCTGCCGGTGTAGCAGGATATGCAATGATACTAGCGCGTCATGTAGCAATGATTAGGGCAAGGCCCAACTAGCATGTGGCTCATCGATCAAGCAAAAAGCATGTATGACATGAAGATCAAGTCATGAGAAGATGGATGTTGCATGGCAATGTATCTCGGAAAGGCTATGGAAATGCCTTGATAGGTAGGTATGGTGGCTGTTTTGAGGAAGGATATAATGAGGCTTATGATGACAGAGTGTATCATGCCAAGGATTTGGATGCACCGGCGAAGTATGCGCCAACTCTCGAGGTGAGAAAGGGCAATGCACGGTACCGAAGAGGCTAGAAAAATATGGCTAGGTGGAAGTGTCAACTTTCGAATACTCACATTAGTCCGAAGAACTCATGCACTTATTATCGGTAACTCTCAATCTAATTAGGAGGTTCACAAAGAGACAAGTACCCCGAGGAGGAGTGTATGGGGGTTTGGTTATCCTTGCGCATCCTCGGCTCATGGTACGTGAGTGTACTCTAATATTCGATCCCTCCGAAGATTAGTGATCCATTTAGTAGCTAAAGTTCTCAACTATTTTGTAGGTTTTCGAAAATAAACACGGATTGCCCAAAATACGACATCTATCACTAATAGGCTAAAGCTCTTGACACCAAAAGTTCAGACATTACTCATGGCAATACCTCAAAACTATTGCAAGTTACTACTAAAATTAAATAGCAACCTCAATTACCTACTTTAAGTTAAGACACACAACTCAGTGCAACAGGCAAACTCTCTTAACAAGATAAACATGAAAACTCAAGAGAGTTCAGCAACCAACTAAACAAAAGCTCTTTAAAAAGAAAAGCATGAAAACTAAGAGCTAAACATGACAGCAGCTATGGAAAGACAAAGAACACACACAGCAAAGATAAGCATGAAAATCCTATGTTGTGTTCTAGGTTGAAGTGGAGCGTGTTTCTCTCCCACACAAAGAAAGCTGGGTTCTAACTTGTTATGAACAGCAAGCAAAGCTAAAGAAAACTAAAAAGGAAATTGAGAGCAAGACGCTCCAAGCATAGCACATAACACATGAAGTGATAATTATAGAGGAACGAAAGACGAACTGATAATTGTTGATGGAGATGGGGATGCATGGGGGCATCCCCAAGCTTAGACGCTTGAGTCTTCTTGAATATTTCTTGGGGGTGCATGGGGGCATCCCCAAGCTTGAGCGTTTGACCCTCCTGAATCTTCTTTTATCATCTTCCCTCGCACACTCGAAAAATCCCTTCATACATAACTCATCATAATCTGATTAGCGAGGTTAGTACCCACAATAAAATAATTTTTCCCTACTGGAAATAAAGATAATCTTGAAGAGCTACTGTTTCTCAAGATTTCCAAAAGGTTTTTGCAAAGAAAAAGCAAGCTCAAGGTTTGCAAAACGAAGAAAAGGCAAAACAGGACAGAATCTGTGAAAAACAGACCAGCAGGTAGTAAATAATTTTTTCGGGGCACTTCTGCAACTCAAATCAAAAAACTCAGAACAGAGGCCCGAAAGCCAATTGTATAGAGCACGCTGTCAAAAAATTCAGATCAAAAAGATGATCTGGTGATTTTATTCGAATTTTTCTTTCCAAGGACAGAATCTGTTTTCTGGACAGCATGTCACAACTTTTGAACTTTCTTGCAATCAGAGGCTAAAATTGGCACAAAGCTGAAAAATAAAGATACAATGATGTTGCTACAGTAGTAACAAACATCAAGACCACTAAAAACTGAAAGAATAAACTGAAAGCAAAGATAACAAGGGTTGTCTCCCTAGAGCTCTTTCTTTATAGCCATAAAGATAGGCTTAAGACTTTAATGATGCTCTCGTAGGAATAAGAGTTGAAGAACAAAAGAGAGCATCAAGAAGCAAATACCAAACACATTTAAGACTAACATGCTTCCTATGCATAGGAATATTTCAATAGGATAATTCATTGAAGCACAAAGCAATAAGCATAGGAAGACAAAACAAGTGCAGCTTCAAAACCTTCAACATAAAGAGAGGGAACTTGATATTATTGAAATATCTATAAGCATATGTTCCCTTCTCATAATAATTTTCAGTGGGATCACAAATGAACTCAACAATATAAGCATCACATAAAGCATTGTTACCATGATCCACATGCAAAAAGGTACTCTTACTCTCCACATAAGCATAATCTTTCTCATTGGTAATAGTGGGAGTAGGACTATCATAAACAACTTGAACACTATAGATTAATTGTGTATTAGGAAGATGGTGTTCAACAAGGGAGTAATTCCCTCCATGATTATGACAAGTCTCATAAGGATAATTTCTCCTTATGTCATAGGTACCTTTATAATCACTATAGATTGGAGTTATAACATCATCATAGTAGAAAAGAGCATTATCATTGCTAGCAACTATATTTGTAAACATGTTGTCTTTATTCTTAGTAGCAAAAGAATTATCAATTATCACATCACTAGTGGGTAAAGGATTTGCAATCCTATCATCCCCAAGCTTAGAGCTTTCCATATCATCACTTTCAAAGTTGGTACCAAAAAGATTTTCAAGATCATAAGTAGCATTATCATCATTTTCCCAATCACAATAAGTAACATGCATATCAAAATCAAAATCATCTTCAATAGTACCTACGGACATATCATCAAGATGATAATTAAGGCAATCAACTTCACCTTCTTCTTTAAACTTACAACCGTTAGGATAAAAGTTGATGGGAGGAATATGCTCAGGCCAGGTTGATACCCATTCTTCTTCCTTCTTGCTCCTCTTCCTCCTCCTCTTCTTTTTCTTCTTCTTCACCTTAGGAGGGAGTGGTTGGAGATGAAGCTTCTCCACATATCCTGGTTTATCATTAGAAACAATAGGGGAAACTTGGGAGAAACTCTCCTTTTTATTAGCAGAAATATAAGAGACATTTTTATACTTTGGTAAAGTTCCCTCCTTTCTAATCTTACTTATGTAATCATTTTTATGGCAATTAACAACACAATAGAGATGGCAATTTTGCAAAGTGTTTTTTATTCCTATGGCATTAACATCTAGCCAAGAAGTATTTTTTTTGATAACTCTTCACACATCAAAAATAACATAAGCTCATCATAAAGATCAGGGGTGATCATGTTATCACACAACTGGTTAACAGTTATGTTTTGAAAGTGCATGCATTGAAAATTAAAGTGACCCTCTATACAGCAAAGTTCACAAGTAAAAGGATAAAGGTCACACAATTCTCTAGCAATTTCATTTAAACCTTTGACCCAAGTGATTGTTCTTTCATGCTTATGTTGCTTACAATACTTCTCTTCTTCAATCATAGGCCTTTCACAAGGTCTATCCACTCCACAAAAATTAACATGCTTATATAAAACTTCATTTTTAGGAGTTGGATCATGCATGTTGCAATCATCATGAACAATTTCATTTTCTTTGCAAATCTCTTTAAAAGGTTCATGATGCTTGATCCAATCCTCCTTAGGCATATTAAGATGTGAAGCAAAAGATTTGAGGAAATCAACAAGGAGTTGAGAATCAAGCCCAAACTTAGCACTAAACTTATTAAAACTTGTAGTTTCAACAAAGGACTTAATGCAATCATACTCATAAATTATACCTGACTCTTTACCTTTGTCGATCTCCCAATCTTCAGTGTTGAGTTGAATTCTTTCAAGGAGTTCCCATTTAGCATCAATCTTTTCGTTTATGAAAGAACCCATAGAGGAAGCGTCGAGCAAATCTTTATCCTGTCGAGAGAGCCTCGCATAGAAATTAGTAATAATCATATCTTTGGGGAGCCCATGGTTAGGACATTTTAGCATTAACGTTTTCAGTCTCCCCCAAGCTTGAGCTATGCTCTCTCCGTCATGAGGATAGAAATTATAAACATAATTCCTATTCTCATGGACTTCATGAAGAGGATAAAACTTGGAGTAAAAGAGAGACTGGATTTCATCCCAATCCAGCAGGTGAGAGTCATCTAGTAGCCTATACCATTCCAATGCTTTTCCTTTCAGTGACAAGGCAAATAATTTCCTCATGACTCCATCTCTTATCAAACCTGAAATCTTAAACAACTCACAAAGTTCTGTAAGTTTCAACAAATGAATACTAGGATTGACTGTCCCATCATAACAATCATTCCTAATTATTTCAATTATCCCAAGTGGTATTTGAAACGGGATACATTCAGTAGGTGGAGGAAACTTCTCTACCACGGGTGTGGTAAAGCGGCCTTCCCCAAGCAGCGAACTAAGAGTGCGGTTTTCCATAAACATAACTAGTGAAACTAGAAACAAGAAACGAAAAGATTTAATTGCAAGATCTAAAGATATACCTTCAAACACTTACTTCCCTGGCAATGGCGCCAGAAATAGCTTGATGTCTACTACACGCTTCTATTTCTGTGGACAGTGTTGGGCCTCCAAGAGCAGAGGTTTGTAGGACAGTAGCAAATTTCTCTTAAGTGAGTAACCCAAGGTTTATCGAACTCAGGGAAGTGGAGGTTGAACGTACCCCATTCAAGCAACCCTGCAATCAAGATACAAGAAGTCTCTTGTGTCCCCAACACACCTAATACAACTAGGAGTTGTATAGGTGCACTAGTTCGACGAAGAGATGGTAAAATATGGATGATAGGAGTGGCAAACCAAAGTAATATAAATCTGTAATAAAAAGTGCAGCAAGCAAACAAGTGGTAAACGTGAGCACAAATGGTATTGCAATGGTGGAAACAAGGCCTGGGTTTCATACTTTCACTAGTGGCAACTCCGGACAACATTTACATAGTCTAATCACATGATATTTCCCATAAAACATGCAATGGAGACGCACTCGGAGGTCATTCCTTTGTGGTCAAGAGAGGACGAGAATTATGTAGGGCTACAAAAGCACACCTCAAAGTTCGTAGTTCCCAATCTATGGATTTCCCAATGTCACCGCGGCCATCCAAAGAGAGTACCACAATCACCACAACATATCTCTAGGATAGTCAAAGACAAGCACCAAGAGACTCTCAATCTTCAATCAACACACAAAAGAGGAAATCACTCACGAAAATATTCTTCTAATCCATGTCCAATAGACCGCTGTCACCTTGGTCTCGGGGATTATACTAGATAAAGACAAGTGAGTACATCAATTCAATACATAGAGGAAGGGGTAATATCATGGGATCACCCTGGATTAACATAGCCTATGATCACAATGAAGATCACATAATGGGAGAGAGAATTGACCACATAGCTACTGGTAGAAACCTCAGCCCCGAGGAGGAACTACTCCCGCATCATGGAGGGAGGAAAGCAACGTCGATGGAGATGAATCCGGGGGCACTTCCCCGTCCCGGCAGGATGCCGGCACAGGAATTCTGGTCCCCCGAAACTTGGTGGCGATGGCGGCGGAGATCGGAATTGCTTCTGGAGAAAAGGGTTCCGGAATTAGGGTTTCCGCGACGGGAGAAATATATATGCAAAGGGGGGCAACTAGAGGCGGAGCTGGGGCCCCAGGCGCCCCCCTGGCGCGGCCAGGGGTGGGGCCGCGCCAGGTGGCCGCCTGGGCCACCCCTGGCTCCCCTCTGGCCCCGCTTTGGTTTTTCTCGAAGCTTCCTGTACGCTGATTTTTCCTGTATTTTTCCCGGAATTTTTGGAGCACTTTTAATATGGGGGAAACCTGAAATAGAAAAACAGCAGAAAACAGGAACTGGCACTGTGGTGCACTGAGTTAATAGGTTAGTCCAAATATGATCAAAAGTGTATGGAAGTGCATCAATATCATAGCAATATCACACAAAAGAAGCATGGAGCAAGCAGAAATTATAGATACGTTTTGGACGTATCAATACTTACGCTACTTTGCTGCATCACCCTTTCCTCTTAAGGGAAAAACAACGCGTGCTCAAGAGGTAGCACTTGGCTTGTATATTCCAATGATGGGTTTCCTCAAATGCCCTAGGTCTTCATGAGCAAGCAAGTTGATGCACACCCACTAGTTTTCTTTTGAGCTTTCATACACTTATAGCTCTAGTGCATCCGTTACATGTCAATCCCTACTCACTCACATTGATATCAATTGATGGATATCTCCATAGTCCATTGATTTGCCTAGTTGATGTGAGACTTTCTCCACTTTTATCTATTACCACCTTCTATTCCACCCATAGTGCTATATCCATGGCTCACACTCATGTATTGCGTGAAGAGTTGAAAAAGTTTAAGAATGTAAAAGTATGAATACAATTGCTTGGCTGACATCGAGGTGGGCATGATTTATACTTTGTGTTGAGAAGAGGGAGCATAACAAGACTATATGATTTTGTAGAGATGACTTTCTTTAGCCATGGTATTTTTGAATCATACGGATCAGAATATTCATGCCGAATAAAAGAGGTTGCATTGATAAATATGTTAGGTAGCATTCCACATCAAAAAAATTGTTTTTATCATTTGCCTACTCAAGGACGAGCAGGAATTAAGCTTGGGGATGCTTGATACGTCTCCAACGTATCTATAATTTTTTTATTGTTCCATGCTATTATATTATCTGTTTTGGATGTTTTATATGCATTAATATGCTATTTTATATTACTTTGGGGATTAACCTATTAATCTAGAGCCCAATGTCAGTTTTTGTTTCTCCTTTATTTTGAGTTTCACAAAAAAGGAATACTAAACGGAGTCCAAACGGAATAAAACTTCACGATGATTTTTCTTGGACCAGAAGACACCTAGGAGACTTGGAGCTCAAGTCAGAAGAGTCGCGAGGCGACAACAAGGGTGGAGCCCCCCCCCCCCTACCGTGTGGGCCCGTCGCGACTCCCCGGACCTACTTCTTCCTCCTATGTATTCTCAAATATTCGAAAATCCTCATAAGCATCCACAAAAACTCTTTTTCACCGTCGTAGGTCCGTGGCCTCATGAGATCCCATCTGGAGGCCTTTTCCGGTACTCTGACGGAGGGGGATTCGACCATGGAGGGCTTATACATCAACACCATTGCCCTTCCGATGAAGCGTGAGTAGTTTACCATAGACCTACGGGCCCATAGCTAGTTTCTAGATGACTTCTTCTCTCTCTTTGATTCTCAATACCATGTTCTCCTCGATGTTCTTGGAGATCTATCGGATGTGACCTTCTTTTGTGGTGTGTTTGTCGAGATCCGACGAATTCTGGATTTATGATCAGCTTATCTATGAATATTATTTGAATCTTCTCTCAATTATTATATGCATGATTCGGTATCTGTGTATTTCTCTTTGAATTATCGGTTTGGTTTGGCCAACTAGATTGGTTTTCTTGCAATGGGAGAGGTGGTTTTCTTTGGGTTCAATCTTGCGGTGTCCTCACCCAGTGACAAAGTAGGGGTAGTGAGGCACATATAGCATTGTTGCCATCGAGGATAAAAATATGGGGTTTTCATCATATTGCTTGAGCTAATTCCTCTACATCATGTCATCTTACTTAATGCATTACTCTGTTCTTCATGAACTTAATACTCTAGATGCTGGCAGGAGTCGGTCGATGTGTGGAGTAATATTAGTAGATGCAGGCACGAGTCGGTCTACTTTACATGGACATGATGCCTATATTGCAAAATCATTGCCTTGGATACCTTCATAACTATGCACTTTTCTATCAATTGCTCAACAGTACTTTGTTCACCCACCGTATTATTTGCCTTTCAAGAGAGAAGCCTCTAGTGAAACCTATGGCCCCTGGGTCCATTTTCCATCATATTAGTTTCCGATCTACTATTTTGCGATCTTTTACTTTCAGATCTATAAACCAAAACCCCCAAAAAATATATCCTTAGTCTATCTATCTCTATCAGATCTCACTTTTGCAAGTGACCGTGAAGGGGACAACCCCTTTATCGCGTTGGGTGCAAGTTGTTTGATTGTTTGTGCATGTATTGGTGATTTGTGCATTCTTCTCCTACTGGATTGATACCTTGGTTCTCAAACTGAGGGAAATACTTATATCTACTTTGCTGCATCACCCTTTCCTCTTCAAGGGAAAAACCAACGCAAGCTCAAGAAGTAGCATAGATCTCACTTTTGTTCGTGGCCGTGAAGGGATTGACAACGCTTTTTCGCGTTGTGTTCAAGTGTTTGTTAGTTTGTGCAGGTGCATATATTGGAGACTTGTTTGTGCCTCCTACTGGATTGATACATCGGTTCTCAACAGAGGGAAATACTTATCTCTACTTTGCTGCATCACCCTTTCTTCTTCAAGGGAAAAAGCAACGCAATCTCAAGAAGTAGCATGGGTCAACTCTTTTTTGTAAACACTTCCTTACATTTGACCATTGTTCACCCATGTAACTATATATTGTGGCAGATGCATCTATTCCTTTTGAAATTCTCCCATATGATGTAACATGTATGTATTTTTTTTCTATAGGAAAAGTTAGGACGCCCAAGTGATGGCCTTACAGCAAGTCTTTTGCCCCAAAAACAACAATCTGGACCAGTCATCGGTGCACTAGAAGTGCAACAGGAAGAACCATTAGCGGTCGAGTATGACCTGACAAACCAGCATGACGAACTAGCTGCTATGAAGAAGGCCCTCGCATGGCAGCAACTAGAACTTGAAGCTCTTAAGAAGGCCCTTGCAAAGCAACAACAAGAAAGTGAAGTTGTGAAGCATCTCCTACCATATGCGCAACGTCAAATTGAATCTGTCAACAATGCCCTTCTAGAGCAAAAAAAGTACTTGAAAATATCAAGAATGTCATACGAGAGCAACAGGATGACATTGAGGACCTGAAAATGGGGGTGTTTGATCAGCACAGTCGTATTCGATCTACCAATAATGGCCTCCAAGAGAAGCAGGAAAAACTTGCAGATGTCAATAATGCTAAGGAAAAGAAAACTACGACTATCAAAAAGAGACTTGATGAACTTGATGCCCTGGTTAGGTACATCGTCAGGGTTGCATTACCAGGATGTCCTGAAACTGAGTCATATGTCTACTTTTATACTGCGACTCTATACCATGGTTGGTTATTGTATTGTCTGAGAAAGTCTGTTTGACAATTGTCAAAGTTTGCGGTTTAATAAAAGCAGCGACAACTCAATTTGCATTCAAATTCAAATTTCACACAAATTCATATTACAATTGTCAAATATGCCCGCCCATTTTTGCAATATAAAACAAATTGGCCGCGCATAAAAACTATGACGGATATGGACCAGGGTTGTGCATGATTTAAATACTTTGCCGCGCATAAAAACCAACGCAAATATAAAACAAATTGACGGATATGGACCAGGGTTGTGCATGATTTAAATACTTTGCCGCGCATAAAAACCAACGCAAATATAAAACAAATTGGCCGCGCAAAGTATTTAAATCATGCACAACCCTGGTTTTAGCCAAGCAATTGTTTCATACTTTAGTATTCTCAAACCTTTTGAACTTTCACGCAATACATGAGCGTGAGCCATGGACATAGCACTATGGGTGGAATAGAAGGTGGTGATAGACAAAAGGTGGGAGAAAGTCTCACATTAACTAGGCAAATCAATGGACTATGAAGATGTCCATCAATCGATATCAATGTGAGTGAGTAGGGATTGCAATGTAACGGATGCACTAGAGCTATAAGTGTATGAAAGCTCAAAAAGAAAACTAGTGGGTGTGCATCAACTTGCTTGCTCATGAATACCTAGGGCATTTTGTTGGGGAACGTAGTATTTTAAAATTTTCCTACGATCATGCAAGATCTATCTATCAGATGCATAGCA
Organism: Secale cereale; assembly: GCA_902687465.1. Classification (NCBI taxonomy): domain Eukaryota; kingdom Viridiplantae; phylum Streptophyta; class Magnoliopsida; order Poales; family Poaceae; genus Secale; species Secale cereale. The sequence continues at coordinate 663,174,592 of LR738712.1, forward strand.
ACGAGAGGGGAGAGTGTGTCTACGTACCCTCGTAGACCGGGAGCGGAAGCGTCAAGTGACGCGGTTGATGTTGTCGAACTTCTTCACGATCCAACCGATCAAGCACCGAACGTACGGCACCTCCGCGTTCAGCACACGTTCAGCTTGATGACGTCCCACGAGCTCTTGATCCAGTTGAGCTTCACGGGAGAGTTTCGTCAGCACGACGGTGTGGTGACGGATATGATGTGATCACCGGCGCAGGGCTTCTCCTAAGCTCCGCGACGGTACGACCGAGGTGTGATTCTGTGGAGGGGGGCACCGCACACGGCTAAAACAAATCAACTTGTGTGTTTTTGGGTGCCCCCCTGCCCCCGTATATAAAGGAGCAAGGGAGGAGGGGCCGGCCACCTCCTATGGTGCGGCTAGGGAGGGGACTCCTACTAGGAATAGGATTGCAATCCTATTCCTAGTAGGATTCACCGGAAGGAAGAAGGGGGAAAGGATTAGGAGAGGTGGCGCCCCCCCCCCCAATCCTAGTCCAACTAGGATTGCTAGGTGGGGGCGCCGGCCAGCCCTATTGGGCTGCCTCTCTCTCACCCTTTAGGCCCACTATGGACCATTCCCTCTCGTAGGGGGTTCCGGTAACCCCCTCCGGCATTCCCGATAAATCCGAAACTTTTCCGGTATACTTCCGGTGTCCGAATATAGCCGTCCAATATACCAATCTTTATGTCTCGGACATTCCGAGACTCCTCGTCATGTCTGTGATCTTATCCGGGACTCCGAACTACCTTCGGTACATCAATACTCAAAAACTCATAATACCGATCGTCATCAAACGTTAAGCGTGCGGACCCTACGGGTTCGAGAACTATGTAGACATGACCGAGACTCATCTCCGGTCAATAACCAATAGCGGAACCTGGATGTTCATATTGGCTCCTACATATTCTACGAAGATCTTTTATCGGTCAGAACCGCATAACAACATACGTTGTTCCTTTTGTCAAACGGTATGTTACTTGCCCGAGATTCGATCGTCGGTATCTTTATACCTAGTTCAATCTCGTTGCTGGCAAGTCTCTTTACTCGTTCCGTAACACATCATCTCGTGACTAACTCATTAGTCTTTTGCTTGCAAGGCTTATTGTGATGTGTGTTACCGAGAGGGCCCAGAGATACCTCTCCGACACTCGGAGTGACAAATCCTAATCTTGATCTATGCCAACACCACGAATACTTTCGGAGACACCTGTAGAGCATCTTTATGATCACCCAGTTACGTTGTGACGTTTGATAGCACACAAGGTGTTCCTACGGTATTCGGGAGTTGCATAATCTCATAGTCATAGGAACATTTATAAGTCATGAAGAAAGCAATAGCAGTTAAACTAAACGATCATAGTGCTATGCTAACGGATGGGTCTTGTCCATCACATCATTCTCCTAATGATGTGATCCCGTTGATCAAATGACAACTCATGTCTATGGCTAGGAAACATAACCATCTTTGATCAATGAGCTAGTCTAGTAGAGGCATACTAGGGACATACTGTTTTGTCTATGTATTCACACATGTATTAAGTTTCCGGTTAATACAATTCTAGCATGAATAATAAACATTTATCATGATATAAGGAAATAAATAATAACTTTATTATTGCCTCTAGGGCATATTTCCTTCAGTCTCCCACTTGCACTAGAGTCAATAATCTAGCTCACATCGCCATGTGATTTAATACCGATAGTTCACATCGTTATGTGACCAGCACCCAAAGGGTTTACTAGAGTCAATAATCTAGTTCACATCGCTATGTGATTAATACCCAAAAGAAATAAGGTGTGATCATGTTTTGCTTGTGAGAGAAGTTTAGTCAACGGGTCTGTCATATACAGATCCCTATGTATTTCGCAAATTTCTATGTCTACAATGCTCTGCATGGAGCTACTCTAGCTAATTGCTCCCACTTTCAATATGCATCCAGATTGATACTTAGAGTTATCTGGATTCAGTGTCAAAGCTTGCATCGGCGTAACCCTTTACGACGAACTCTTTATCACCTCCATAATTGAGAAATATTTCCTTAGTCATCCAATTACTAAGGATAATTTTGACCGCTATACAGTGATCTACTCCTGGATCACTATTGTACCTCCCTGTCAAACTCTTGGCAAGGTACACAACGTGTTTTGCACACAGCATGGCATACTTTATAGAACCTATGGCTGAGGCCTAGGGAATGACTTTCATTCTCTCTATATTTTTCTGCAGTGGTCGGGCATTGAGTCTTACTCAACTTCATACCTTGTAGTACAGGCAAGAACCTTTTCTTTGACTGATCCATTTTGAAATTCTTCAAAATCTTATCAAGGTATGTACTCATCGAAAGTCTTATCAAGCGTCTTGATCTATCTATATAGATCTTGATGCTCAATATGTAAGCAGCTTCACCGAGGTCTTTCATTGAAAAACTTTTATTCAAATATCCTTTTATGCTTTCCAGAAAATTCTACATCATTTCCGATCGACAATATGTCATATACTTATCAGAAAGTTTGTAGTGCTCCCACTCACTTTTTGTAAATACAGGCTTCTCGAAAAGTCTGTATAAAACCATATGCTTTGATCACCTCATCAAAGCGTATATTCCAACTCCGAGATGCTTGCACCAGTCCATAGATGGATCGCTGGAGCTTGCATACTTTGTTAGCACCTTTAGGATTGACAAAACCTTCGGGTTGCATCATATGCAATTTTTCTTTAATAAATTCATTAAAGAATGCAGTTTTGTTATCCATTTGCCAGATTTCATAAAATGTGGCAACTGCTAACATGATTCGGACAGACTTAAGCATCACTACAGGTGAGAAAGTCTCATCGTAGTCAACTCCTTGAACTTGTCGAAAACCTTTTTGCAACAAGTCGAGCTTTGTAAACAGTAATATTACCGTCTGTGTCGGTCTTCCTCTTGAAGATCCATTTATTTTCGATGGCCTGCCGATCATCAGGAAAGTCAACCAAAGTCCATACTTTGTTCTCATACATGGATCCCATCTCAGATTTCATGGCTTCAAGCCATTTTGCGGAAACTGGGCTCATCATCGCTTCCTCATAGTTCGTAGGTTCATCATGGTCTAGTAACATGATTTCCAGAACTGGGTTGCCGTACCACTCTGGTGCGGAACGTACTCTGGTTGATCTACGACGTTCAGTAGAAACTTGATCCGAAGTTTCATGATCATTATCATCAACTTCCTCACTAATTGGTGTAGGAATCACTGGAACAATTTCCTGTGATGTACTACTTTCCAATATGGGAGAAGGTACAATTACCTCATCAACTTCTACTTTCCTCCCACTCACTTCTTTCGAGAGAAACTCTTTTTCAAGAAAGGATCCGTTCTTAGCAACGAATATTTTGCCTTCGGATCTGTGATAGAAGGTGTACCCAACAGTCTCTTTTGGGTATCCTATGAAGACACATTTTTCCGACTTGGGATCGAGCTTATCAGGTTGAAGTGTTTTCACATAAGCATCGAAGCCCCAAATTTTAAGAAACGACAACTTTGGTTTCTTGCCAAACCATAGTTCATAAGGTGTCGTATCAACGGATTTAGATGGTGCCCTATTTAACGTGAATGCAGCTGTCTCTAATGCATGACCCAAAATGATAGTGGTAAATCGGTAAGAGACATCATAGATCGCACCATATCGAATAAAGTACGGTTACGACGTTCGGACACACCATTATGCTGTGGTGTTCCGGGTGGCGTGAGCTGTGAAACTATTCCACATTGTTTCAAATGAAGACCAAACTCGTAACTCAAATATTCTCCTCCACGATCAGATCGTAGAAAACTTTATTTTCTTGTTACGATGATTCTCTACTTCACTCTGAAATTCTTTGAACTTTTCAAAAGTTTCAGACTTGTGTTTCATTAAGTAGATATACCCATATCTGCTCAAATCATCAGTGAAGGTCAGAAAATAACGATACCCGCCGCAAGCTTCAACACTCATTGGTCCGCATACATCAGTATGTATGATTTCCAACAAATATGTTGCTCGCTCCATAGTTCCGGAGAACGGAGTTTTAGTCATCTTGCCCATGAGGCATGGTTCGCAAGCACCAAGTGATTCATAATCAAGTGATTCCAAAAGTCCATCATTATGGAGTTTCTTCATGCGTTTTACACCAATATGACTTAAACGGCAGTGCCACAAATAAGTTGCACTATCATTATTAACCTTGCATCTTTTGGCTTCAATATTATGAATATGTGTATCACACGATCGAGATCCAACAAACTATTTTCATTGGGTGTATGACCATAGAAGGTTTTATTCATGTAAACAGAACAACAATTATTCTTTAACTTACATGAATAACTGTATTGCAATAAACATGATCAAATCATATTCATGCTCAACACAAACACCAAATAACAGTTATTTAGGTTCAACACTAATCCCGAAAGTATAGGGAGTGTGCGATGATGATCATATCAATCTTGGAACTATTTCCAATACACATCGTCACTTCATCCTTTAACTAGTTTATGTTCATTATGCAACTCCCACTAAATCAGTATCAAATACCGAGGGGTTGCTATGAACACTAGTAAAATACACATCAATAATCTGTATATCAAATATACCTTTGTTCACTTTGCCATCCTTCTTATCCGCTAAGTATCTAGGGCAGTTCCACTTCCAGTGACCATTTCCTTTGCAGTAGAAGCACTTAGTTTCAGGCTTGAATTTAGCTTTGGGTTTCTTCGTGGAAGTAGCAACTGACTTGCTATTCTTGAAGTTCCCTTTCTTTCCCTTTGCCCTTTACTTGAAACAAGTGGTCTTGTTAACCATCAACACTTGATGCTCTTTCTTGATTTTTACCTTCGCTGATTTCAGCATCGCGAAGAGCTTGGGAATTACTTTCGTCATCCCTTGCATATTATAGTTCATCACGAAGTTCTACTAACTTGGTGATAGTGACTAGAGAACTTTGTCAATTACTATCATATCTGGAAGATTAACTCCCACTTGATTCAAGCAATTGCAGTACCCAGACAATCTGAGCACATGCTCACTGGTTGAGCTATTCTCCTCCATCTTGTAGGCAAAGTACTATCAGAGGTCTTATACCTCTCGACACGGGCATGAGTATGAAATACTAATTTCAACTCTTGGAACATCTTATATGCTCCATGGCGTTCAAAACGTTTTTGAAGTCCCGGTTATAAGCCGTAAAGCATGGTGCACTAAACTATCGAGTAGTCATCATACTGAGCTTTTGTCAAAACGTTCATAACGTCTACATCTGCTCCTGCAATAGGTCTGTCACCTAGCGGTGCATCAAGGACATAATTCTTCTGTGCAGCAATGAGGATAATCCTAAGATCACGGAACAATTCCGCATCATTGCTACTAACATCTTTCAACTTGGTTTTCTCTAGGAACATATGAAAAATAAACGGGGAGCATCATCGCGAGCTATTGATCTACAACATAGATATGCTAATACTACCAGGACTAAGTTCATGATAAATTAAAGTTCAATTAATCATATTACTTAAGAACTCCCACTTAGATAGACATCCCTCTGGTCATCTAAATGATCACGTGATCCAAATCAACTAAACCATGTCCAATCATCACGTGAGATGGAGTAGTTTTCAATGGTGAACATCTTATGTTGATCATATCTACTATATGATTCACGCTCGACCTTTCGGTCTCCAGTGTTCCGAGGCCATATCTGTATATGCTAGGCTCGTCAAGTTTAACCCGAGTATTCTGCGTGTGCAAAACTGGCTTACACCCGTTGTATTTGAACGTAGAGCTTATCACACCCGATCATCACGTGGTGTCTCGGCACGACGAACTTTCGCAACGGTGCATACTCAGGGAGAACACTTATACCTTGAAATTTAGTAAGGGGTCATCTTATAATGCTACCGTCGTTCTAAGCAAAATAAGAAGCATAATAAGATAAACATCACATGCAATCAAAATATGTGACATGATATGGCCATCATCATCTTGTGCTTTTGATCTCCATCTCCAAAGCACCGTCATGATCACCTTCGTCACCGGCTTGACACCTTGATCTCCATCGTAGCATCGTTGTCGTCTCGCCAACTATTGCTTCTACGACTATCGCTACCGCTTAGTGATAAACTAAAGCAATTACATGGTGATTGCATTTCATACAATAAAGCGACAACCATATGGCTCCTGCCAGTTGCCGATAACTTTACAAAACATGATCATCTCATACAAAACCGTATAACTCATCATGTCTTGACCATATCACATCACAACATGCCCTGCAAAAACAAGTTAGACGTCCTCTACTTTGTTTGTTGCAAGTTTTACGTGGCTGCTACGGGCTTAGCAAGAACCGTTCTTACCTACGCATACAAAACCACAACGATGTTTCGTCAAGTATGTGTTGTTTTAAGCTTCACAAGGACCGGGCGTAGCCACACTTGATTCAGCTAAAGTGAGAGAGACAGACACCCGCCAGTCACCTTTAAGCAATGAGTGCTCGTAACGGTGAAACCAGTCTCGCGTAAGCGTACGCGTAATGTCGGTCCGGGCCGCTTCATCTCACAATACCGCCGAAGCAAAGTATGACATGCTGGTAAGCAGTATGACTAGTATCATCCACAATCTCATTGTGTTCTACTCGTGCATATCATCTACGCATAGACCTGGCTCATGATGCCACTGTTGGGGAACGTAGTATTTTAAAATTTTCCTACGATCACGCAAGATCTATCTATCAGATGCATAGCAACGAGAGGGGAGAGTGTGTCTACGTACCCTCGTAGACCGGGAGCGGAAGCGTCAAGTGACGCGGTTGATGTTGTCGAACTTCTTCACGATCCAACCGATCAAGCACCGAACGTACGGCACCTCCGCGTTCAGCACACGTTCAGCTTGATGACGTCCCACGAGCTCTTGATCCAGTTGAGCTTCACGGGAGAGTTTCGTCAGCACGACGGTGTGGTGACGGATATGATGTGATCACCGGCGCAGGGCTTCTCCTAAGCTCCGCGACGGTACGACCGAGGTGTGATTCTGTGGAGGGGGGCACCGCACATGGCTAAAACAAATCAACTTGTGTGTTTTTGGGTGCCCCCCTGCCCCCGTATATAAAGGAGCAAGGGAGGAGGGGCCGGCCACCTCCTATGGTGCGGCTAGGGAGGGGACTCCTACTAGGAATAGGATTGCAATCCTATTCCTAGTAGGATTCACCGGAAGGAAGATGGGGGAAAGGATTAGGAGAGGTGGCGCCCCCCCCCCCCCCAATCCTAGTCCAACTAGGATTGCTAGGTGGGGGCGCCGGCCAGCCCTATTGGGCTGCCTCTCTCTCACCCTTTAGGCCCACTATGGACCATTCCCTCTCGTAGGGGGTTCCGGTAACCCCCTCCGGCATTCCCGATAAATCCGAAACTTTTCCGGTATACTTCCGGTGTCCGAATATAGCCGTCCAATATATCAATCTTTATGTCTCGGACATTCCGAGACTCCTCGTCATGTCCGTGATCTTATCCGGGACTCCGAACTACCTTCGGTACATCAATACTCAAAAACTCATAATACCGATCGTCATCAAACGTTAAGCGTGCGGACCCTACGGGTTCGAGAACTATGTAGACATGACCGAGACTCATCTCCGGTCAATAACCAATAGCGGAACCTGGATGTTCATATTGGCTCCTACATATTCTACGAAGATCTTTTATCGGTCAGAACCGCATAACAACATACGTTGTTCCTTTTGTCAAACGGTATGTTACTTGCCCGAGATTCGATCGTCGGTATCTTTATACCTAGTTCAATCTCGTTGCTGGCAAGTCTTTTTACTCGTTCCGTAACACATCATCTCGTGACTAACTCATTAGTCTTTTGCTTGCAAGGCTTATTGTGATGTGTGTTACCGAGAGGGCCCAGAGATACCTCTCCGACACTCGGAGTGACAAATCCTAATCTTGATCTATGCCAACACCACGAATACTTTCGGAGACACCTGTAGACCATCTTTATGATCACCCAGTTACGTTGTGACGTTTGATAGCACACAAGGTGTTCCTACGGTATTCGGGAGTTGCATAATCTCATAGTCATAGGAACATGTATAAGTCATGAAGAAAGCAATAGCAGTTAAACTAAACGATCATAGTGCTATGCTAACGGATGGGTCTTGTCCATCACATCATTCTCCTAATGATGTGATCCCGTTGATCAAATGACAACTCATGTCTGTGGCTAGGAAACATAACCATCTTTGATCAATGAGCTAGTCTAGTAGAGGCATACTAGGGACATACTGTTTTGTCTATGTATTCACACATGTATTAAGTTTCCGGTTAATACAATTCTAGCATGAATAATAAACATTTATCATGATATAAGGAAATAAATAATAACTTTATTATTGCCTCTAGGGCATATTTCCTTCACATTTGAGGAAGCCCGTCGTTGGAATATACAAGCCGAGTTCTATAATGAAAATTCCCACTAGTATATGGAAGTGACAAAACAAGAGACTCTCTATTATGAAGATCATAGTGCTACTTTGAAGCACAAGTGTGGAAAAGGATAGTAGCATTGTCCCTTCTCTCTTTTCTCTCATTTTTTTGTTTTTTTTTAGGGGCTTTCTCTCTTTTTTTAGCCCCTCTCTATCTTTTTTAGGCCATCCTTTTTTTTATTTGGCCTTTCCTCACATGGGACAATGCTCTAATAATGAAGATCATCACACTTTTATTTACTTACAACTCAAAGATTACAACTCGAAGCTAGAACAAAATATGACTCTATGTGAATGCCTCCGGCGGTGTACCGGGATGTGCAATGATCTAGCGTAGCAATGACATCAAAAAAGGACAAGCCATGGAAATATCATGCTAGCTATATTACGATCATGCAAGGCAATATGACAATGATGGTGCGTGTCATAATAAACGGAACAGTGGAGTTACATGGCAATATATCTCAGAATGGCTATGGAAATGCCATAATAGGTACGTATGGTGGCTGTTTTGAGGAAGGTATATGGTGGGTGTATGGTACCGGCGAAAGTTGAGCGGTACAAGAGAGGCTACCAATGGTGGAAGGGTGAGAGTGCATATAATCCATGGACTCAACATTAGTCATAAAGAACTCACATACTTATTGCAAATAGTTATTAGCCATCGAAACCAAGTACTACACGCATGCTCCTAGGGGGGTGGTAGGAGTTAACCATCGCGCGCCCCCGACCTCCACACAAAGGATGACACTCAATAAATAAATCATGCTCCAACTTCATCACATAATGGTTCACCATACGTGCATGCTACGGGAATCACAAACCTCAACACAAGTATTTCTACAATCCACAACTACCCACTAGCATGACTCTAATATCACCATCTTTATATCGCAAAACTATTGCAAGGAATCAAACATATCATATTCAGCGATCTAAAAGTTTATGTAGGATTTTATGACTAACCATGTGAATGACCAATTCCTGTCAACTCTCTAAATAGATATAAGTGAAGCAAGAGAGTTTTAATTCTTTCTACAAAATTTATGCTCACGATCTAACAATTATAAGTGAAGCAAAAGAGCATTCTACAAATGGCGGTTTTCTATGTGAAGAGAAACAGGCAATCCAAACTTCAAATGATATAAGTGAAGCACATGAAGTATTCTATAAAGCCATACTCAAAAGATATAAGTGAAGTGCAAAGAGCATTCTATAAATCAACCAAGGACTATCTCATACCAGCATGGTGCATAAAAGAAAAGGTGAAAACTAAATGCAAAAGATGCTCCAAGATCTGCACATATCACATGAATGAAACGAATCCGAAAACATACCGATACTTGTTGAAGAAAGAGGGGATGCCTTCCGGGGAATCCCCAAGCTTAGACGCTTGAGTCTCCTTGAATATTTACTTGGGGTGCCTTGGGCATCCCCAAGCTTGAGCTCTTGCCTCTCCTTCTTCTCCTTACATCGAGACCTCCTCGATCTTCGAATACTTCATCCACACAAAACTTCAGCAGAAAACTTGGTAAGAACCGTTAGTATAATAAAGCAAATCACTACTCTAAGTACTGTTGCAAACCAATTCATATTTTGTATTTTAATTGTAGCTACTGTAATATAACTTTTCCATGGCTTAATCCACTGATAGAAATTGATAGTTTCATCAAAACAAGCAAACTATGCATCAAAAACAGAATCTGTCTAAAACAGAACAGTCTGTAATAATCTGAACATTCACCATACTTATGATACTTGAACAATTCTGCCAAAATTAGGAAAAATAGAATATTTGTATATAAAGACAGTGCAAAATGTTTCAGAACCATTTGGCGTTCCAGCAAAAAATGTAAAATCGCGCACTACAGCCAAAGTTTCTGTCATGCACCGCACAAACCAACAAGCATTGTAAACATCCTAAAGGCAAACCTTGGCACATTATTTTCATAATACAATGGAATTTTACAAGGGGATAATTATTTTTGTTGAAAAGTTTATGTAATTAAGATTCACAAAGTTTCCATGGGCATGAACAAAGTTCAAGGACGTCCCCCACTTTCACAATGCTCGTCTATATCACTTTCACTTTTCTTTTTGAAAAAATTTAGGTCCCCCTCTTTATTTTTTTGTTTTTAAACTTTATAAAAGCACACAACAGAAATAAATGACACTCTAAAACTTCCAGGTTGTCTCCCTGGCAGCGCTTTCTTTAAAGCCATTAAGCTAGGCATATAGTGCTCAAGTGATGGATCCACCCGGATCCCAAGGTATATCAAAGCCAATTTTAATTAGCAATGATTTGGCATTTAGTAGTGTACACAAAGTGATATATATCATGAAACAACGAAGTCTAACTCTCTTCCTATGCAACGGCATGTCATAGAAGAACAATTCATGCACATCAAGTAAAGGCCAATGCATAGTATAAGCAGTTTATTGCAATTTTATCGTGTTGGAAACATAGAGAGGCAGAGATGTAGTTCCTCTCTCATAATAATTGCAAGTAGGAGCAGCAAGCACATGCATATTATATTCATCAAAATCATCATGTGTAACGGAAAAAGGCAACCCATCAATATAATCCTTAATAAGTGCAGACTTCTCCGATATAGTGTAGTTTGGAGAATTCAAAAAGATCATAGGACTATCATGTGTGGGTGCAATAGCAACAATCTCATGTTTAACATAAGGTACTATAGCAAGTTCATCTCCATAAGCATAATTCATATTGGCATCTTGGCCACAAGCATAGCAAGCATCATCAAAAAGGGATATTTCAAAAGAATCAACGAGATCATAACAATCATCATAGCATTCATCCTTCGGTAAGCACGAAGGGAAATTAAACAATGTATGACATAAAGAGTTACTCTCATTAGAAGGTGGGCACGGGTGATCAATCCGCTCTTCCTCCCTTTGTTCTTCGCTCTCCTCCTCATCTTTTTCATCCAATGAGCTCACAATGTCATCAGTTTCTTCTTCCATAGTTTCCTGCAAAATATTAGTCTCTTCTTGGACAGCGGAGACTTTCTCAATAAACGCATCAATATTGGAGTTATTGTAGCGACCACGATCCGAATGGACCGAAGTCTCTGCGTTTCAGTATCATCCCTGGATCGGTAATGCTGACACACACAGTACTTGAAGGATTTATAACAGAGTGGAAATCACACACTTATTACATCGAGTGTCTCCAAAGAGAACTTACTACAAAAGTCTATGGCTTAAGGCCATCTAACAAAATAACAGCGGAAGACTTGGAAGATAAGTGAGTCCATCAACTCCAACGGCATAGCTGAGTGCATGACAAACGACCTAGAACGTCTTACTCCTCGTCTGAAAAGTCTGCAACGTAACATGTTGCAGCCCGAAACGGGTCAGCACATGGAATATGCTGGCAAGACAACACAGAAGATGCAAGTAACAGAAATAAAGGCTACACTATATGCATATTTGGCTGGTGGAGGCTCTAAGGTTAAAGTTTTTGCGTAAAGCCCATTTTTTCCTACAACAAAGGAATAAATTTTATTTTCAACTATCATGGTAGTAGAAACATCATTGAGAAGGTACCTCCAACTCAAACCCAATTAAAGAAATCATTAACCCAACAAATTAACTTTAGAGTGATGAGATCAACCAATAATTCAAGTACCAGATACTCAAGATTGTCCATAACCGGGGACACGGCTAATCATGATCACTTTGTACACTCTGCAGAGGTTTGTGCACTTTCCCCACAAGACTCGATCGCCTCAGTTTAATTTCTCGCACTGCATGGTGTTTGAAAAACGGATGACCGAGACACAGTCTTTCTGAAGAGGTCCCCTTAACCGATAGATAGGCCGGTACACCTACAATCCCTCTACATCTGCTAGCCCATCATGGAAAGGTTTCCCACAACTTACTCAACTATGCCAGAGCCCATAATGGCATTGTGGCTGCACACGGAAGTTTCTAGCATGAATAGTTTTACGATCCCTTTGAGCTTGGGTGGCATTCCATAGGACAATCACACGGAAACCCCGGGATTTCCTAGGACAACACTGGATTCCCCAGGTGCCCTGCAACCAATCCACCCAGATGTGTATTCAAGTAGCCACCTTAAGTTGAACCATTAATTAACAACTCACATCTGTCATGGATTTCACTCAAACCCAAACCACGTCTACGAGCATAGCATGATAACCTAAGCATAGCGTAGAAGTAACTCCCAAGGGTTTGAAAATAATGCAGGAAATAGGTTCGACCTCAAACTACTTACCAGACCCACAAGTTAAGAGATCCTACTCATGCAATGTGTGAGGGTTTGATCTAATGCATAAAAACTGGGTAATAAAAGGGTATGATCAAAGTGTTACTTGCCTTGCTGATGATTTGGAAAACCTAGAGACTCGTAGTAGCACGCTTCACAGTCCGGGTATTCTATCGCAAGCAAACAATAGCACATATAAGCAATCAAGCAATGACGCGCAAACAAAACTCCAAAAGATAAGATCTAACCAGAAAGTTCAACTTAAGAACTCCGGTTTGCAAAAAGAATCAAATCGAACGAAGCAACGAAACTCAAACTGCAAAAGAAACGAGATCCATTTATTAGTTTGTTCTAGGGTCAAATTGTACAGTAGCAAAACCTTATTCAAGTTGGTTAAACGGAAAGAGGGCGTCGAGACGAAGATCTGGGATTTTGAATCACCTGATTCCGACTCTCGAGCGAAAAGAAAAACGAAAAACAAGATCAGGGCAGAAATCGCGATCGGAATAATCGCGGATAAATACCCCGAAAAAGAAAACTGATGAACAGGCTAACGAACGAACATTCGCTGTTTGCGGCTAACGGGTGGACAACGTTTGTTTATACGAACGTACGGACGAACGTCCGCTAAATAACTAAACCGAAAATAAAAACCGATCTAATCTAAAAAAACGGATCTAGGGTTTACGAAAAAGAACCGATCGGTTTTTTTAACCGACGGCGGAGGGACGGCGGCGGCTACCTCGGGCAAGGCGGCAGCGACGACTCCGGCGGAGAGTCCGGCGGCGGCGGCGACGACTTCGGCGGGCGGGGCTGGCGGCGGCGCGGCGGCTGGCGGCGGCGGCGGCAGGAGAGGCGGCGGGGCGCGGGGCTCGAGGCGGGGCGGGGCTAGGGTTCGGGCGACGGGCGAGATGGGCTGGCGGACCGGCGGCTGCGCTTTATAAAGACCTCGGCTAGGGGAGTCCTAGCCGCTTACGGCCCAGAGGCGGCTTCCCTTTTTTTTAAACGAGTCCTGGCGTACGAAAACTAACAAAATAAATACTAAACGGACTCCAAAAATTCCGAAATAAATTTTCACCGTCTTCTAATAATATTTAGGACAAAGTGAACATTTTTCTCGGACCTAAATGCAATTTTTAAAAACGCGTATTTTTCCTATGCAAATAAAATCGCAAATAAATCTGAATAAATACCAAAAGTGATTTTAATATTTTTCCTCCTATATTTCTGTTATTTTGAAGAAGTCATATTATCTCCGCTCTTATATTTTATTTAGAAATATTTTTAGGAGAGAAAAATAATTAAAACCAACGCTATCCTCGTACCGGTATTCGAGTAAACTCAAATACAAAAACGATGGAATTCCCAACTCTCTCCGTAGGTCCTTGAGTTGCTTAGAATTTTCGAGGATCACCACGCACAAAATGCAAAGAAATATGCAATGCGGTATGATCTATGTATAACATTCCAAATTGAAAATTTAGGATGTTACAAACCTACCCCCTTAGAATGAATCTCGCCCTCGAGATTCGGCTTGGCTAGAGAACAGGTGTGGGTGGTCCTTGCGTAGATCATCTTCTAGTTCCCAGGTGGCTTGTTCCTCGATGTGGTGACTCCACTGAACTTTGCAAAACTTGATAACCTTACTACGGGTGACTCTGCTCGAAAATTCGAGAATCTTAACAGTCTTCTCCTCATAAGTCAGATCACTATCCAACTGAATTGCTTCCAGGGGTACTGTGTCTCTAAGTGGGATATCGGTCATCTCCTCATGGCACTTCTTGAGCTGCGAAACGTGAAACACATCGTGCAATCCTGACAATCCTTCGGGCAACTCCAACTTATAGCCAACCTCTCCCATGCGTTCCAAAACACGGTAAGGTCCCACAAATCTCGGGGCTAGTTTTCCCTTAACTCCAAAATGTTTAACTCCTCGCAGAGGCGATACTCTCAAGTACGCTCTGTCTCCGATTTCATAGGCTATCTCCTTGTGCTTTGAGTCTGCATAACTCTTCTGCCTGGACTGAGCTACCTTCAATCTATCTCGAATTAGCTTAACCTTCTCTCCAGACTCTTTGATCAAGTCCGGTCCAAACAACTGTCGATCTCCAACTTCATCCCACATTAACGGTGTTCGGGATCTCCTTCCGTACAACGCTTCGAACGGTGCCATCTTCAAACTGGCCTGGTAATTGTTGTTGTACGAGAACTCAGCGTAGGGCAAATTGTCATCCCAACTGGATCCATAATCTAGCGCACAAGCTCTCAACATGTCCTCCAGAATCTGGTTGACTCTCTCGGTCTGTCCATCGGTCTGTGGATGAAAAGTTGTGCTGAACTCCAACCTCGTTCCCAAAGTTTGGTGTAGCTGATGCCAAAACTTTGAGGTGAACTGTGTTCCTCTATCTGATACAATGGTCCTCGGAACTCCGTGCAGACATACGATCTTGGTCATGTATATCTTGGCCAACTTCGCACTGGTATACGTGGTTTTCAAGGGGATAAAGTGGGCTCCTTTTGTCAAACGGTCCACTACTACCCAGATTGAGTCATATCCTGCTTTGGTCCTAGGCAATCGGGTGATAAAATCCATGCCAAGCTTCTCCCACTTCCATTCGGGTATCGGCATAGGCTGTAGCAATCCTGCTGGCTTTTGATGCTCTGTCTTTACTCTCTGGCATACATCACATACGGCTACATACTCGGCAATATCCTTCTTCATTCCCGTCCACCAGAAAAGTTCCTTCAAAACCAAATACATCTTGGTGTTTCCGGGGTGTCTCGAGTATGGCGAATCATGTGCTTCCTGCAGTATCAACTTCCTGGTCTTCGGGTCGTTGGGCACATAGATTCGATCCTCAAACCACAAGGTGTCGTGCTCATTCTCACAAAATCCTTTGGCTTTTCCTTCACACATCCTCTTCTTTAAATCGTAAATCTCTTTGTCATCCTTCTGGGCTTCGCGTATCTTTCCCAGCAATGTTGACTGAACCTCCAACGTTGCGACAAAACCTCTAGGAACTATCTCCAAACGAAGCTCCCTGAGATCTTCTGCTATCCCCTGGGGCATTTCCCCTTTTACTAAGGTATTTGCATAACTCTTCCGGCTCAGAGCGTCTGCAACAACATTGGCCTTTCCTGGGTGATAGTGCAGCTTTATATCATAATCCTTTATAAGATCCAACCATCTCCTCTGTCTGAGGTTCAGCTCCTTCTGAGTGAAAATGTACTTCAAACTCTTGTGATCCGTGTACACATCACAACGATTTCCAATAAGGAAATGTCTGCAGGTTTTGAGTGCGTGCACTACAGCTGCTAACTCCAGATCGTGCGTCGCATAATTCAACTCGTGCGGTCGCAGTTGTCGAGATGCATAAGAAACAACTCTTCCATCCTGCATAAGTACTCCTCCATGTCTTAAGCGTGAAGCATCGCAGTACACTCGGAAATCCTTGTGTATATCTGGCAATATCAGCACTGGGGCTGCCGTCAACCGTTTCTTCAACTCCTGGAAACTTTCTTCACACTCTTCAGTCCAATTGAACTTTGCCTCCTTCAACAATGTCGTCATTGGCTTAGCAATCTTGGAGAAATTATGAATCTCCGGTAATATCCCGCGAGTCCAAGAAAACTGCGGATCTCTCCAACTGAAGTGGGTGCCAACCATTCAGTGACTGCCTGCACTTTGACGGGGTCCACTGCTATACCTTCTCCCGATATAACATGCCCTAGGAATCCAACTTCCTTCAACCAAAACTCGCATTTGCTAAACTTGGCATACAACTGATGTTCTCTGAGCTTCTCCGGTACCAAGCGCAAATGCTCCGTGTGTTCCTCCTCATTCTTCGAGTACACCAAAATATTATCAATGAATACCACGACAAACTTATCCAAGAACTCCATGAACACCTTGTTCATCATACTCATGAAATAGGCAGGGGCGTTAGTCAATCCAAATGACATAACCGTATACTCATATAGCCCGTACCTTGTGGTGAAGGCTGTCTTATGTATATCCTTCTCTCGGATCTTCAACTGGTGGTATCCAGATCGTAGATCGATTTTGGAGAACACTTTCTCTCCCTGGAGTTGGTCGAACAAATCATTGATCATCGGCAGCGGGTACTTATTGTTAATAGTCACTTCATTCAGTGCACGATAATCAACGACCATTTTTAAATATCCATCCTTCTTCTCGACCAAAAGCACTGGGGCTCCCCAAGGTGATGAACTCCGGCGAATAAAACCTTTCTCCAATAACTCCTTAATCTGCTTCTTGATCTCCTCCAGATCATTCGCTGGCATCCGATATGGTCTCTTTGATATAGGTCCGGTGCCAGGCAACAACTCTATCAAAAACTCAATATCCCTATCCGGTGGCATGCCAGGTAGCTCCTTTGAAAAAACATCCGGATAATCCTTTACTACAGGCACTTCCTCCTGAACAACTCCCGTGAGAGAATGTACTTGTGTCCGTATAGGCGAATGCCTAGATACATACTTAATCCTTTTTCCCTCCGGGGTGGTAAGCAAAATATACTTGCTGGCACAATCGATGTTCCCTCCATACATCGATAGCCAATCCATAACTAATATCACATCGAATCCTTGTGACTCCAAAACTATTAGGTCTGAGGGGAAAACATGGCGTCCTATGACCAATGGCGTCTGAAAACATCCTTGATGTGCCATATACTCTGCTCCGGGTGAACTTACTAACATGGGGGTCTTAAGGACTTGGGTGGCCAACTTATGTCTATTCACGAATCCCTTGAAATGTATGAATGCGATGCACCAGTATCGAAAAGAACTATTGCGGTAAACGACTTAACCAAAAACTTACCGACAACAGCATCTGGTTGATCTTCAACCTCCTCCACGGTCACATGGTTCACTTGTCCTTTGTTGAATGGGTTGGGCTTCTTCCGGCGCTTCCATTGTCATTCCCATTCTTAGCTTCAGGGCACTCATTGGCATAATGTCCATTCTTCCCGCACTTGTAACAGGTGACATGGCTGAAATCCTTCTTGGCGGGTGTGGATGGGGTAGAGAGATTCTAATTATTGTTTGCTCCATTCCCATTCCCATTCTTAGAGCCATTGCGATTGTGGGAACTTCCTCCAGTGTGGGGATGGCTTCCATGGTTATGGGTGTATCCTCCCGAATTCGGAGTGAATCAGGGCTTCTGTTGGGCTCCAGAATTATTCCTTCCTTGTCCATACTTCCTCTTGCGGCTCTCAATCTGCTGCTGCTTCCCTTCAATCATAAGAGCTTTATCTACCAACTCCTGGTAGTTGTTGAAGGTTGCCACCATCAACTGTACGCTCATCTCATCATTTAGCCCTTCCATAAATCTCTCCTGCTTAGCGGCATCTGTGGCCACATCATCTGGGGCATAACGAGATAGGGTACTACACTCATCTACGTACTGAGCCACAGTATGATTTCCTTGGCGCAAGTTGTGAAACTCCCGCTTCTTCATGCTCATAGCTCTAGTTAAGACATGGACAGTACGTAAAGCTTGCTGAAACTGATCCCAGGTGACATTGGCTATAGGGAAAGTGGTTGTGTAATTCTCCCACCATGCTGCGGCTGGTCTAGACAACTGATGTGCGGCAAATCGCACCTTCTCAGCATCCGAGCAATTGGCTGTGGTCAAATCCCTTCCAATCTTGCACAGCCATTCATCAGCAACTATTGGTTCAATGCTGCTAGCAAACACCGGTGGTTGCAACCTTAAGAAACGTGTCAGGTTGTCCACGGGTGGTGGTGGTGGAGGGTTGTTGTTGTTCTGGTTGTTCTGGGTGTTCTGGACAAGAAGTTGCATCAAAGTGTTCTGCTGCTGGATCAACCGAGTGAGCTCAGGGGGCAACTGAAATTTGGGCTCACGTATCGGAGGCATCTGATGGTGTAGAGGGAAGAGATTAGAATAGAAATGAGGTCTAAGGGAAAATCACTATCCATAGGCACATGAGACAAACACAATCATATCACACCAATCAATTTCCAAGCAAGGTCTTACAAAGATCTAACTAACGTTACAAAGGTGCTCTAAATACTACTTTGTGGGGGAGAACTACTAGTCATAGGGTGGTCATCTAGTAATTTTGATCGGCGGAAGATTCCATGATGTCTGCTCCAACTTCATCTTCATAGTCTTCGTCATCACTATCATCGGGGTCTGAATCCGTGTCGTCGATGATGATGTAATCTTCAGAACAAATCTCCTTGGGTTCCTCTTCCTCTTCTTCTCTTCCTAGTGCTGGATCTCCCATGAATACTCCTAGCTTCCTTGTCAAATCATCATTCTTCTCCACTACTATCAACATCTCCTCCTCGTATCCGTCACGAGTAGACTTGAGTTCTTCTTCTAGCTCCAAATTCCTGTTTAGTGCCTTCTTTAAATCTATCATCCATGCGCACATCTGGTGCTCCTGTCGACGAATGTGTTGGTTTAACTCCTGTATGAATGCTACAATGGACCTATCCTTCCAGGTGCTGATCATGTCCCAACGCTCATCTCGGCGTCCACAAATCTGGTAGATAGTTTCCTTCAGCTCCTGCTTGTAGACTTCTCCAATCCTTCCCATAGTAATGTGGGCTACCATACTCTTGCCTAGGCTCCAGGTTGGTGCATCAAAAGAAAACTCTATTGGCTCAGTGGATGGTCCAAAGGTTCTCCCGGGGATTTGAACTTGAATGCTCCATCGCTCCTCTTCTGGTAAAGTGGCGGTGTAGGTCCCGGTAAAGCTTGGTATTCCTATGTCCAGGTACCTAGTGACTTCCTTCAGGTGTCATTCAAAAGGTGTGTCTTCATCTGGTTGAGTGAACTTGTTCCTTGGGTCCACCATCCTAAAGAAGTAGAAAATGGAGAGTAGTCAGAAATGAGTAGAGAAGAGTGACCTAGGGTTTATCTTAGTGGTCGTGTCCTATAGTCAGCGTGTGCTCTGATACCATCTTGTAGCGACCACGATCCGAATGGACCGAAGTCTCTGTGTTTCAGTGTCATCCCTAGATCGGTAATGCTGACACACACAGTACTTGAAGGATTTATAACAGAGTGGCAATCACACACTTATTACATCGAGTGTCTCCAAAGAGAACTTATTACAAAAGTCTATGGCTTAAGGCCATCTAACAAAATAACAGCGGAAGGCTTGGAAGATAAGTGAGTCCATCAACTCCAACGGCATAGCTGAGTGCATGACAAACGACCTAGAACGTCTTACTCCTCGTCTGAAAAGTCTGCAACGTAACATGATGCAGCCCGAAACGGGTCAGCACATGGAATATGCTGGCAAGATAACACAGAAGATGCAAGTAACAGAAATAAAGGTTACACTATATGCATATTTGGCTGGTGGAGGCTCTAAGGTTAAAGTTTTTGCGTAAAGCCAATTTTTCCCTACAACAAAGGAATAAATTTTATTTTTAACTATCATGGTAGTTGAAACATCATTGAGAAGGTACCTCCAACTCAATCCAAATTAAAGTAATCATTAACCCAACAAATTAACTTTAGAGTGATGAGATCAACCAATAATTCAAGTACCAGATACTCAAGATTGTCCATAACTGGGGACACGGCTAATCATGTCAGTTTCTACACTCTGCAGAGGTTTGTGTACTTTCCCCACAAGACTCGATCGCCACCGTTTAATTTCTCGCACTGCATGGTGTTTGAGAAACGGATGACCGAGACACAGTCTTTCCGAAGAGGTCCCCTTAACCGACAGATAGGCCGGTACACCTACAATCCCTCTACATCTGCTAGCCCATCATGGAAAGGTTTCCCACAACTTACTCAACTATGCCAGAGCCCATAATGGCATTGTGGCTGCACATGGAAGTTTCTAGCATGAATAGTTTTATGATCCCTTTGAGCCTCGGTGGCATTCCATAGGACAATCACACGGAAACCCCGGGATTTCCTAGGACAACACTGGATTCCCTAGGTGCCCTGCAACCAATCCACCCAGATATGTATTCAAGTAGCCACCTTAAGTTGAACCATTAATTAACAACTCACATCTGTCATGGATTTCACTCAAACCCAAACCACGTCTATGAGCATAGCATGATAACCTAAGCATAGCGTAGAAGTAACTCCCAAGGGTTTGAAAATCATGCAGGAAATAGGTTCTACCTCAAACTACTTCCCGGACCCACAAGTTAAGATACCATACTCATGCAATGTGTGAGGGTTTGATCTAATGCATAAAAACTGGGTAATAAAGGGTATGATCAAAGTGTTACTTGCCTTGCTGATGATTCGCAAAACCTAGAGACTCGTAGTAGCACGCTTCACAGTCCGGGTATTCTATCGCAAGCAAACAATAGCACACATAAGCAATAAAGCAATGACGCGCAAACAAAACTCCAAAAGATAAGATCTAACCAGAAAGTTCAACTTAAGAACTCCGGTTTGCAAAAAGAATCAAATCGAACGAAGCAACGAAACTCAAACTGCGAAAGAAACGAGATCCGTTTACTAGTTTGTTATAGGGTCAAATTTTACAGTAGCAAAACCTTGTTCAAGTTGGTTAAACGGAAAGAGGGCATCAAGACGAAGATCTGGGATTTTGAATCACCTGATTCCGACTCTCGAGCGAAAAGAAAAACGAAAAACAAGATCAGGTCAGAAATCGCGATCGGAATAATCACGGATAAATACCGCGAAAAAGAAAACTGACGAACAGGCTAACGAACGAACGTTCGCTGTCTGCGGCTAACGGGCGAACAACATTCGTTAAAACGAACGTACGGACGAACGTCCGCTAAATAACTAAACCGAAAAGAAAACCGATCTAATCTAAAAAAACGGATCTAGGGTTTACGAAAAAGAACCGAATGGTTTTTAAAAAAAAAACGGCGGCGGCAGGACGGCGGCGGCTACCTCGGGCAAGGCGGCGGCGGCGACTCTGGCGGAGAGTCCGGCGGCGGCGGCGGCGACTCCGGCGGGCGTGGCTGGCGGCGGCGCGGCAGCGACGGCGGTGGGGCGCGGGGCTCGGGGCGAGGCGGGGCTAGGGTTCGGGCGACAGACGAGGTGGGCTGGCGGGCCGGCGGCTGCGCTTTATAAAGACCCCGGCTAGGGGAATCCTAGCCGGTTACGGCCCAGAGGCGGTTTCCCTTTTTTTAAAACGAGTCCTGGCGTACGAAAACTAACAAAAGAAATACTAAACGGACTCCAAAAATTCCGAAATAAATTTTCACCGTCCTCTAATAATATTTAGAACAAAGTGAACATTTTTCCTGGACCTAAATGCACTTTTGAAAACCGCGTATTTTTCCTATGCAAATAAAATCGTAAATAAATCCGAATAAATACCAAAAGTGATTTAAATATTTTTCCTCCATATTTATGTTATTTTGGAGAATTCATATTATCTTCGCTCTTATATTTCATTTAGAAATATTTTTAGGAGAGAAAATAATTAAAACCAACGCTATCCTCGTACCGGTATTCGAGTAAACTCAAATACAAAAACGGTAGAATTCCCAACTCTCTCTGTAGGTCCTTGAGTTGCTTAGAATTTTCGAGGATCACCACGCACAAAATGCAAAGAAATATGCAATGCAGTATGATCTATGTAGAACATTCCAAATTGAAAATTTGGGATGTTACAGTTATATTCATAATTCAAATAGCAATATTTCAATATAGAAAGATTTTCAGGCCTAGAAACATCATCATCAAAAGCATCATTCTTTTTAAACAGAGATTCAATTTCATAAGCACCCTTAAAAGCAACGAATTAGTCTATTTGTTGCACATCATAATAATCATATATACCATTAGCATAAGAAGCTAAGGTTTCATTATCATTAAATTTGCATGAAAAGGGAAGGTGTGGAGCCTTCATCCTAGAGCAACAAGTATAATCATATATCAAGCATAGTTGCCGAGCATACCAATGCAACAAATGAATTTGATCCCATAACAGTTTCCCTTTTTGTGTCAAGCGATAATCCCTAAAGTATTCACGTTGATCCAATGTTACTCCCATTACATAGTTGAATAGGGTTTTCTCAGGATTATCAAAGTAGTACATAATATCTTTCACATAATGAGCATCAAGGGTTTTAGGAGGTTCCCCATCACCATGAGTAGCAAGTACACCTAAGTTTTTTGGCATTTCGTGTTCCATATCTATAACTAAAGATAGAGAACAACTTGTAACAGCAAATAAAATCTACTTAGTGATAAAGCAAACAAGCACACACGAGAATATTCACCCCACGCTATTGCTCCCCGGCAACGGCGCCAGAAAAAGGTCTTGATAACCCACAAGTGTAGGGGATCAGTTGTAGCCTCTTTCGATAAGTAAGAGTGTCGAACCCAATGAGGAGCTAAAGGAAGAACAAATATTCCCTCAAGTTCTATCGACCACCGATACAACTCTACGCACGCTTGACGTTTACTTTACCTAGAACAAGTATGAAACTAGAAGTACTTTGTAGTTTTTGTGGGATAGGTTTGCAAGAATATAAAGAACACGTAAATAAAACTAGGGGCTGTAAGATTAAGAAACAATAAAGTTAATGATAGCGAGTGTGGAAAAGTGGTGGTAGGAGTTGTGAAATTGCCCCTAAGCAATTGACTACGTTACTAGACCGATAGCAAGTTTTATGTGGGAGAGGCCACTGCTAGCATGTCATCCCTTACTTGGATTTCTATGCACTTATGATTGGAACTATTAGCAAGCATCCGCAACTACTAATGTTCATTAAGGTAAAACCCAACCATAGCATTAAGATATATTGGTCCCCCTTCAATCCTGTATGCATCAATTTCTACGCTAGGTTGAAGCTTCTGTCACTCTTGCCCTCCAATATGTAGTCCTATCAACATACAACTAACCCTATGGTGTGATCCACGCGTGCGCTCATATAGTGGGCACCAAAGGACGGCAACATAACCACAAGCAATTTAAATCAATCATAGCAATTCATCAATCACCGATAGGACAACGAAGATCTACTCCGACATCATAGGATGGCAGCACATCATTGGATAATAATATGAAGCATAAAGCACCATGTTCAAGTAGAGGGTACAGCGGGTTGCGGGAGAGTGGACCGTTGTAGATAGATAGGGAAGGTGATGGAGATGTTAGTGAAGATGACGGAGGTGTTGGTGTAGATCGTTGTCACACGGTGATGGCCCCGGTGGCACTCCGGTGCCACCAGAAGCGAGGGGGAGAGAGCCCCCCTCCTTCTTCTTCTTCCTTGACCTTCTCCCTAGGTGGGAGAAGGGTTTCCCCTCTGGTCCGTGGCCTCCATGGCGGCGGAGGGGCGAGAGCCCCTCCGAGATTGGATATGTCTCTCTGTCTCTCTCTGTTTCTACGTTCCCAGATTCTGCCCCTTCACCGTTTCTTATATTCCCGGAGATCCTTAACTCCGATTGGGCTGATTTTTTGACACGATTTTTATCCGGATATTAGATTTCTTGCGGAGAAAGAAGGACCTCAACCGCCTTACGGTGTGGCCTCGAGGGCCCAGGGCGCGCCCTGGGCAGGGGGCGCACCCCCCACCCTCGTGGCCCACCCAGGCATCGTCTCGTGTTAGTTTCGCTTCCCAAAATTCACATATATTCCAAAAAAATCTCAGTCCGTTTTTATTCCGTTTGGAATCCGTTTGATATGGATATTCCGCGAAACAAAAAACATGAAACAAACAGGAACTGGCACTGGGCACTGGATCAATATGTTAGTCCCAAAAAATAGTATAAAAGTTGCCAAAAGTGTATGAAAGTTGTAGAATACTGGCATGGAACAATCAAAAATTATAGATACGACGGAGACGTATCAGTCGATCGCTTCAGTTTTGTCCTTTTTTACTTGCTTAGGCGTAGCTTTGATCTTGAATGACTTTGCTCTTTGCAAGTGTGTTTATTTATATGTGTTGGTGTTAGCTGTGTGGGTCCTAATTATGCAGAAGACATGTGTTTGTTCATTGCCTTTGTATCACCTGATACTTTATTTTGAATCAATAATATTCATCATTTAAAAAAAGTGCCAAAATAATCAAGGGAATCATTCGGCAAAGCAGTTTTTTTCAGTAAAATGCATCTACTGTCACTGAACTTGTGTCAAAAGCTCACTTTGGTCATTGTACTTAAAAATACGGTCAATACGACCACTATATACGACTTGGGGTGATTGTACGGTCACTGCCTCACTGTGTAGCTCTGTATTTGACTCTGTTGATTGGTCAAATGCCACATCTTCTGTTGGGGAACGTAGAATTTCAAAAAAAAACTACGATCACGCAAGATCTATCTAGGAGAAGTATAGCAACGAGCGGGGAGAGTGTGTCCACGTACCCTCGTAGACCGAAAGCGGAAGCATCTAGTGACGCGGTTGACGTAGTCGAACGTCTTCGTGATCCAACCGATCCAAGCACCGAACGTACGGCACCTCCACGTTCAGCACACGTTCAGCTCGATGACGTCCCACGAACTCTTGATCCAGTTGAGCGTCGCGGGAGACTTTCGTCAGCACGACGGCGTGGCGACGGTGATGATAAAGTTACCGGCGCAGAACTTCGCCTAAGCACTGCAACAATATGACCAAGGTGTGTAACTGTGGAGAGGGGCACCACACATGGCTTGCAAATCAACTTGTGTGTCTTTGGGGTGCCCCCTCCCCACTAATATAAAGGAGGGAGGAAGGAGGAGGCGGCCAAGGAGGGGGCGCGCCAAGAGAGGGAGTCCTACTCCCACTAGGAGTAGGACTCCTCCTTTTCCTAAGAGTAGGAGAGGGGGAAGGAAGGGAGAGAAGGAGAAGGAAAGGAGGGGCGCCGCCCCTCCCCCCTAGTCCAATTCGAACTAGGCTTGGGGGGCGCGCGGCCCAGCCCTAACCAGCCCTCTCTCTCTCCCCTAAGGCCCATAGCGGAACCTAGATGTTCATATTGGCTCCCACATATTCTACGAAGATCTTTATCGGTCAAACCGCATAACCACATACGTTGTTCCCTTTGTCATCGGTATGTTACTTGCCCGAGATTCGATCGTCGCTATCATCATACCTAGTTCAATCTCGTCACCGGCAAGTCTCTTTACTCATTCTGTAATACATCATCTCATGACTAACTCATTAGTCATTTGCTTGCAAGGCTTATTACGATGTGTATTACCGAGAGGGCCCAGAGATACCTCTCCGACACTCGGAGTGACAAATCCTATTCTTGATCTATGCCAACACCACAAACACCTTCGGAGACACCTATAGAGCATCTTTATAATCACCCAGTTATGTTGTGACGTTTGATAGCAAACAAGGTGTTCCTCTGGTATTCGGGAGTTCCATAATCTCATAGTCATATGAACATATATAAGTTATGAAGAAAGCAATAGCAGAAAAACTAAACGATAAAGTTGCTAAGCTAACGGATGGGTCTTGTCCATAACATCATTCTCCTAATGATGTGATCACGTTGATCAAATGACAACTCATGTCTATGGTTAGGAAACATAACCATCTTTGATTAACGAGCTAGTCTAGTAGAGGCATACTAGGGACAATCTGTTTCGTCCATGAATTCACACATGTATCAAGTTTCCGATTAATACAATTCTAGCATGAATAAAAGACATATATCATGAAGTATAAAGAAATATAAACGACAACTTTATTATTGCCTCTAGGGCATATTTCCTTCATCTTCCTCTGTACCTTACACCGGTCCCACCTGTCAGTGAGAAAATAATGACAAACGAACCAGGGATCTCCCGCTCCACCGCTAAACCTGCTAGCCATTTGACCGTAGAATCCTTGCATGGACATTTAGAGCAACACCTCTACAACGCGACCTTCCTGTGGGGCTACTCTGAAAAACAATATCAAGTACATAAACAATAATATTCACAGTTTTATTTTATTACCATCATTTGTGTTGAGTTTCATTCATATATATGTATTGACCCCCTTCTTTAAATTAGGTCTGGCAGCTGCGGGATGAACTCCCACCACATGGTCGCATACGAGCAATTTAAGAGGAATTGGCAGGATTCTTTCTTGACCACGTCATACATAAAACCGGAGAATACCATATGGAAATTGATATAGACATGAGATGTTAGGGATTGTAAGAGATCTTATATTGTATATATGTAGCTAGTAGAGTCGGATAGATATACGAAAATTTGTTGTTTGACCAATCTCTCGGAGAAAGAGAGGTCACTCCCCTTTGTATATGTTCATGACGATCTTGTGTAATTAATGGTTCCTTCATTTGCATACTAGCTAGCGTGTCGAGTTCTCTCTATATGTATATAGTAGCTAGCGTCGACCAAGCACGGAGAAAGAGAGGACACTTGTCTCTATTAGCTAGCTAACACAATATATGAAACCCCTAAATTAACCCTCCAAA
>LR738712.1:663201868-663214677 GCA_902687465.1 Secale cereale
CCCCCCCTCCTCCCCCCTTCAAAAAAACAAAAACCCCAGCTCCTGCTAGCTACTGATGCGTGGATGCCTTTTGATCCCAGATGGTGTTACCAACCGGGACTAAAGGTCCTCCTGCTTGGCCGCCCCGAAGCGGCCACGTGGAGCCCCTTCTGTCACGGTTCGTAAGTGAACCGGGACTAAACGTTTTGGGCTTTAGTCCCGACCCTTTAGTCCCGGTTCCAGAACCGGGGCTAAAGGGCCTCAGAAACCGGGATAAATGGACCGTTTTCTACTAGTGATGGTTAGCGTACCTGTGATTACCTGTGTTTCAGCAGGGAATCCCTAGTTCCATCCTTTTTTGCACTCACAGGTGAGACCCGCATAAGGTAGAGAGAAAATTATATGTCGTTTGACCAGTCAACAGAGTAAAATACCGAGCTATGCGATGAGGTAGTGAGCTAATAATCACCTCAAGTTGTATATAGTGATCGTATTGACTGTATTCTTAAGTACAATGACCAAAGTGAGCTTTTGACACAAGTTCACTGACCGTGGATGCATTTTACTCTCTCTCTTTTTACATTCAGTAAGTGGAGATACTACCCCGCAAAAGGAAAAATGTAAAGGTAGACGCATGCGGGAAGGAATGCAGCGGAGAGAGGCCGGCACTCTGTGAAAAAACAGTGACTTAATTGTCGCACGTACATTGGGACCGGTCCTGGTAGAGACAGAGGCACAGGAAGATGGCAAGATGTGCCCCCAATAATTTATTGGCCGTCGGCGGCAAATATCACTGTTCTGACCTGCGGTCGAAATCAATTCACGGACTGAATTGTTGATAAAAAAATCATTCCCCTGACTCTTTTGTGTAGCACCCGACAGTCAGGTGCCACACTACACTGTGCAGCGTCTGATTGACAGGCTTTGCACGCCTGGCCAGCGTCGCACCCGGACAATACAAAAAATGTTAAGTCAGTGTGTAGCGCCTAGCTCTTAGGCGCTGCACACTGATTTTGTAATTTTCAAGCAGTTTGGGATGTGACGTTGGTCAGGTGTGTAGCGCTTGTCCATAAGTCTAATTTGTTGTTTTTACCGTTATGGATGAGATCCGTCGAAGGTAGATGCATGTGAAAGCGGAAAGGTAGATGCATCAGGAATGCAGCGGAGAGAGGCCGAGGAAAACAGTGACTTAATTGTCGCGCGCACTACATATTGAGACAGGTCCTGGTAGAGACAGAGGCAAAAGAAGATGGCGAGATCTGACCCCAACAATTTAATGGACGTCGGCGAGATCTGTGTGGCTCTAGTCCCGCGCCGTGGCCTGGCCACGCCGATCGGCCGGAGCACAAACCGACGACGGTGGGTCGACTTGCATGTCACATGTTCCTGGATCCAATCTTCCCACTGTGTGGCACCTGCCAAAGTGGTCACCGAAATGGCAGCTGCCATGGCGGAGCGGTCGCACGTACAGCCGGAAGCGTGGCGGATCTGGATGAGCAAGAGTCAGGGGTAGATGGCGAGCTCTGGCCGTCAAGTATCCGGCCATGCCTTTCTGGCTCTGGTTATGCACCGCGGCCACGCCGTACGGTCGGGGCACATGTGGAAATGTTGCTCTGATTGCCATCGCTACATTCTGGTCGACATCCGTCGTTATTGCTCTCTGTGTGGTCCATGTGTCTTGGCCGTATACTGGCTGCCTAGTTGCACTTGTTGTCGGGTGATACTACTATGCCTCTGGACTCCTGGAGGAGCGGCCACTCCTCGTCACATTACTGTTTTTTTTTTTGGTTTCACGAGCGCCCACGTAAGCAGTAAAATCAGGAAAAATAATAATATACCCCGCAAAAAAAATATGAAGTTTTGGAACATTCTGAAATTTTGGGTATCAAACTTGGTTCCCCATTCTACTCCTGTATAAAACTTCGTAAGGAAATGACACATGTGATATTCCGGATGAAGCCTCTAGGCGCTGTTTTCCTCTCGTTCCTGAACCCTAGCCGCCTCCAGGCCGATCTTCCAACGCCGCTCTCCGACGGCCCCCCTCCACCGGCAACCTCGGTCGTCGGTGGTGAGGGGGTCGCCGGATCCACACGTGTGGATCGCTTTTACTCTCTCGTAGTCTAGGTTTTTAGGTTTTTCATCATCTTTGCTTCGGCGGCGACGATGACAACGCTGAATAAAGATTCTTTGGATCCTTCCCTGACGAGGCCATCGGTCCTATGGTTGGGGATGAATTTGGAAACCAGTATGTTCAAGCAAGGATGGCGGCGGCATCCTCGTGGTGGACATGTGTCCTCGGGCTCCGCCGTTGCGACGGCGTTTGCTCCAGCGTCGGCGCGGAGCTTGGGAGGTAGTCGAGGAGCGGATGCAGGCTGTGGTCTGCATCGACGACATCTGGAAGACGGAGCATGTGTTGGGCTCGTGGTTCGTGGATGGCAGATATGGTTTCCTCCTTTGGTGTTTTAGTCGTGGTGGGGTGCCAGATGTGGAGTTCGATGGCGTGTCCGGGGTGTTGCCCCGGTCTGATTCGTTCAACGGTAAGGGCTTCACTTTTGGTGAGCCACCTTGGAGGTCCGCAAATCTGCATATAAGCGATGGAGCCACGTCGAGCTCGGGTGAGGAGGTGATTCGTCATTCTTTTCTTCGGTGGCTACTGAGGTGGTGCCGAAGGCAGGTGACGGGCGTTGGTGTCAAGCTCAGAGATATTATGCTATCTTTTCAGTTTTGTCATGTCGGTCATTACGTGACTTGTATTTTGTTCTTTATGATATGAATGAGACACGTATTACCATGCAAATAAAAAATAAAAAAATACAATCGAGATCTTACTATTCATTAAAACAATTTTTTTATAGCATCAATTTTGTCATTTTTTTCCCAAAATACCATGCATGCCATTTCTTCATGAAACTCCATACGCAGGTATACCGTTGATTATATATGTTACAAAAAAGATTCCTTTTTTTAGTTATTTGTTTGAATTTACTATTCATAAGTGGGTTCCCGTGGAACCATGTTTCAAAATTCTGCGTTTGTGTACCATGGTGCTATGTTAGAAGTGCCATGTAGGACAAATGTTGACGCCGGAAGAGAACCGTCACAATATCTCTCATCACATATTTAGAAGTGGCTAGTTGTTGAACATAAAACTAAGAAATAAACCATTGTGTGCATGTTTTTATTTCCATCTCTAAATTACATAGGGAGGTTTAAGATAAGACTGTCTTATCAATCATTTTCATTTTCATGTCCTAAGAAGCTTATATCTCGCATACGTGACACCTTTGCTTACATGAAGTAGAGAGACATTAAAAAAGTAAAGGGGTCGGGCTCTCATTCAAAAGCCCATGCTCTTATAGAAAACCTGACTTGATCCCAGTGTATGGGCGTTCCACCCAATGCTATGCCTCGCTTATTGCGAACCAGAAGCACGCCTTGTCTACAAGGGGTCATTAGAAGTGGGCCTGTCCAATAAGTGGCAACGAGTGGTTTTTGGAAGTTAATAAGGGGCAGTCCACGAGACCTTCTGCCTGGTTTTTAGAAGATTCCATGTGCTTTTTTATTTTTCTTGTATGTGTTTTCTTGATCGATTTTCAATAATTCATGTTCGTTATTTATTTATTTATTATCTTCATTTCCATTACTTAGATACATGTTGAGTTTTTATAACACATGCTGAACACTTTCGTAAACAAAATTAAAAAAATAAATACATGGTAAAATATTTAATGCACATTGAATATCTTTATATACCCAATGACCATTTTTCAATACATAGTGAACACTATGAAATGGCATGAACTTTTTTCCAAAACGTGCAAACACTTGTAAAAAGTTAGAATATGCTTAAATATGTCCCAAAGATTTTTTAAGTTATGATTTTTTTTCTTAAAACTGTACCATTAAATTTTAAATACCACGATTTTTTTAATGTCTCAAAACATACTTTTTAACACATGGACATTTTTTAATGTCATGAACAATATTTTACGGTACAAAAAATTTGTCAAACATTATGTAAATAATTTTATGAATTTACTTTAATTTATTAATAAATGTCATTAATAACATGTAAAACATGTGACATATTTCCAATATCATGAATATTTTTGAATGATATGGAAAAATTCCGAAATTACACAGATTTTTTGCAATGCGTACTATTTTTATTAATGCTTTATGAACGTTTCTAGAAAATAGTATAAAATAATTTTTGCAATATATGTATTTCAAATATTTCAAAATACAAAAACAAATAAAAAAGGAAAACTGAAGAAAAAAAATAAGAAAGCACGCTACTGGACCAGGCCACTACCACACTTGAGGCGAGGCGGTGTTCTGTCCGCTAGGTCTATTTGTCGCCTAGAGCGAATGATCCTTCCGTCTCGCGTCTAGGGACACTAAACGAGCCGTTCCAACACAGTAGGTCTTGTAGCCGTTTTACGAAGGTTCCATGGACCAGCTTTAGAACCTTCTGTGTGATTTTTTAGGCTTTTCTTAGGGGTTTTATTTTTCTATTTGTTTTCGTTTTTATTTTTTATTTTCATCAATACATGTCTACCTTTCAACACACGTTATACATTTTTGTGTACATCTGGACAAAAATTATACACATTGAACATTTTTAAATACATTATTAAGATATTTTTCAAATACATGTTTTGAACATTTCTTTTGAATACGTGTTACCAAAATTAAAATGCATGTTGAAACATTGTTTGAATGATAAAAACACATTTTATCTACACGAGCATTTTTTTAATGTTGTATAATGTTTTCTGTAATTGTCACAAACATTTTTTAAAACATGTGAACATTTCACTAAATGTAATGTGAATTTTTAGTAATGGTACAATTTTTTTTGAATTGCACGAAATATTGTTTGCATTTTTAATATATTTTTTGTAAATGTCATCTATATCTATAATGCCTAAATAGCTCATCCCCACTATCATATTTCTCTTGACATGCAGTCTATCCACATCATCATCCTCACAACCACCGATTAACTTGACATGTAGGCTGCCATGGCACTAAACCATGCCCGCAACTTTTCTTTAAATCGTTTAGTTTTTAGGATGGTGCATCAACCAATTAATTAAATCATGTAACCCAGGCATCGGCTATCTAGCAATGCTAGCAATTCTCCACTCACGTCACGCATTGATGACTATGATCAACGGCGAGAAACCCACTGGACTATGGAGTCCCTTGCCCTTCCATTTCCTTCCGTTCAACTACCTTCACTCATGTAAAGTCTCCTTATATAACATCGTTCCCATCGTAAGAAGCACAACATGAAATCCATGGAGGCTATTCACATTGCACGAACTCCCTGCTGGATGATACCCTCATGGCATCCATCATCGGCACATCGCCTTTGCCATGGCTAATAGTTGTCCTGGAATATCGCTGCCACCGACGCCATCCTTTGGTCCCTCCGTGTAGCTGCCGATGTTGACGCTTTGCCCGCAAGCTCCTGCGTGTCCTGATGCTGTTCAGTAAGGCTTTATTCCTCCCCCCCCCCCCCATGTCCGGCAACACAGACTCATGGTATGTTCAACTCACCACCGTAACAAGGATTCAACGTTGCCTCTTCCTTCCACTTTTTGCATGATATGTATCCTTTCTTTGATAAACATGCATGCTACTTGCTCGAAAAGTTTAACTGCTCCATTGCGTGTTACTAAGCAGTCATTGTTACTACGTGTAGAGCATCTATATGGAATCTGGGCAGGATCTTTCACTGGTAGTACGAATTACCAAATCTGATTCTCGACATGCTTTTGGCGACAGTGCAATTTTTGTCGGTGATGTGATTTCATTGAATCATTACAACATCAAAAGAAACAATTGTCACATTGTGCAGAAAAATGCGACTTAGAATTCCATGGCATGACATATAAGAAAGTTTTTATCGTAGGATGAAATTTCTACTTAGTACTTCCCTCATAGCTCCCTTTAATTACATGCATATTTAACATTCGACGTGATATTTTGAACCGTTGGGCAATCTGGCTCAAACTAGGAAGACATTTTGCACACAATCATCTACGTGTTGGAGACTTCCAGTCTTACTGTACAGTATTGTATAGATTCACATTATCCCTTATTTTTTAGCCTTTGGATGAGTTCAAGATGTGTGTCCAATGACAACATACTATATTTTGTTTCCAGTATCATTTTAGTTTTTGCACTTAATTTTTTATGAGATATAAGATTATGACTCATGTTTAGCTTCAATCAATATATAGATATTCGCAAATAATTCTGCAGCAACGCGCGGGGTATTTTCTAGTTTTTGAAACATGTGAACTTTTTTAAATGTCACAAACATTTGTTTTTAATGTTATCAACATTTTTTTAAACTACGCTAACACATTCTTACACCGTCAACAATTTTAAAATTCGTGGTTTAAAGGTTTTCTAAATAATTTGAAGTTTTGAATGTATTTATTTAGAGTATTTTAAAAAATATGAACAAAATAGAAAACAAAAAAACAAATGAATAAATGAAAAACAGTGAATAAAAATGAACTGGCCTGCAGAAGGCTACTTGGGTCAGCTGAAATTGACGGAGGTAGAAATCAAGAAAGAGCATCAAGTGTTGATGGTTAACAATACCACTAGTTTCAAGAAAAAATGCAAGGGAAAGAAATGGAACTTCAAGAAAAACGGCAAGCAAGTTGACGCTCCTGTGAAGAAGCCCAAAGTTGGACCCAAGTCGGAAACTGAGTGCTTCTACCGCAAAGAAAATTGTCACTGGAAGCGGAACTGCCCCAAGTACTTGGTTGATAAGAAGGATGGTGTCGTGGAATTAGCACGACAGATGTCCGGTTTAACGGACTTAGTGATGGAACCATCGCACGGGTTAGCTTGAAGGGGTTAAAAGCACACAAAGGACACAGAGGGTTTATACTCGTTCGGCCCCTTCAATGAAGGTAAAAGCCTACGTCTAGTTTGGTTTGGTATTGCTTGGGCGTCGATGAACAGGGAGCTGATTGCTTGCCTGTGTCTCGACGGGTTGTTGCCTGTCCTTGAACCGTCGCCGGGTCGTCCCTTTATATAGAGGTGACGCCCGGTCCGGTTTACAGAGTCCCGAGGCCGGCTCATATTTGTGTCCGCCTCGGTCTCTGCTCTTTTTTCCTTGTATCTCAAGTTACATGACAAGACGGTTTACAAACCGTAACTCTACACATGGGCCCTAAGCCTTCATGGGCCGTAATCTCTACTGAGTTTACAATTATACAACTATATTACCATAATCCGGTTTACCCTAGCCGGTTTACACCTGCTAGTAATATCCCTGACATTAGGCCCCAGAATGATTTGAACTTGTTCATGTCAGTCTTCTCAATCTTGCATAACCTTCTTTCTTGTATCTTCTTAGTTTTTGTAAACCGGCTATGACGTCAGCCCTGAAAATCATTTGATTCGATCGTGACATCACTTCCGCATTTATTGCACGCAGCTGTTTGTTATCTTTGCTTTAAAGGTCATCCCGAGAATCGAGGCGGCAGAGGAATCTTTATCCAATCTCTTTCTTCCTCAAATCCCGCGCTTACCGTTTCGTCTCTCCTCGGTCTATAAATACCGTTGAGGTCCATCTCTTTTCCCTTCTGCTTCTTCTTCCTCCGTCTCCGCACCCGAGCTTCCGCCGCCGTCCGTCGAGCTCGCCGTCGCCTGCAAGTCCGGCCACTGCATCAACCTGAATGCGACCAGATAACTCGCCGCCTGTCGTTTCCTTCTGCTTCAGGTATCCCTTTTTCCCTCGCTGTAGATCTGTAGCTTAGGGTTTCACTATGTTTCTGCCATTAGACCTCAAAGCTTCGGTTGTTCGTCCTATACGCCATGCTTGTAATAGGCTCAATCTTAAATTTATCTTCGAAACTTGCTTCCACTCCGCTGCCTTATGCTTAGATTTTGGCATTAGATTCAATTCTTAGATTCACCCGCTCTGTATAAGACCCCCGTAGTTCTTCTGTAATAGGCCTGCATAAGTTTTCTCTTTTTCTTACCGCTCAGATCTGTTTTACCTTAGCCTCTTGTAGAAACATGTTTCTTCACCCTCATAGATCTGTGAGATACTCGCCGGTTTAGTCAATCATGCATTTGTTTCTGCAACGTATCAACCATGAACCGACGGTTTAGCTTCTTTCTTTTTTGTTGTCATAAACCGGTAGCAGCTCGTTTCTCGCTTTCTTCCGGATTGTCAACGCCATTAGTCCCTTGTCTAAACCGTCGTTGTGATTTTGCATATGTGATCCGGTTTATACCTCTGTACTTGAATAATCCGGATTTTATACTTCACCTTTTCAACACTTTCCTTCTGCTAATATATCTGCCAAGCAATTCGTTTCCTGTGGGTTCCTTCTGTTATTACGGAAGAAGACTTAGTTAATGCCGCTGCAATTGGCACTCTGGGACCTCAAGCAGTTCTAAAATGGCGGGCCCCAGGAAATGAATGCCCCCTACTCCCAAAGAAGGAGAAGTTATTGTCTTCTTTGACCATATGGCCCGGGGCTTTAGTCCTCTCGGTTCAAAGTTCTTCCGGGACGTGCTTGCCGCTTTTCAACTTCACCCTCAGGACATAG
Source organism: Secale cereale (assembly GCA_902687465.1). NCBI lineage: Eukaryota > Viridiplantae > Streptophyta > Magnoliopsida > Poales > Poaceae > Secale > Secale cereale. The sequence continues at coordinate 663,210,442 of LR738712.1, forward strand.
GTCCAAATTCCATATCAAACATCTGCGATTTCCAAGTTTTCTCCGAGGTGTATCTTCAAGAAGAGCCATCAGTCGACTTGTTCCGGGATTTTTTCCATTTGAACCGGCGAACTGAATTTACTGGCGGACCTCATCAAGAACTGGGTGGGTTTAGCATTCAAAAGAGAAGAGATGCGGTCTTTCCTCACGCCGCTCTCCATACACACCCCAAGGATTGGAACAAGTATTGGTTCTATTGCCACGACACTTCACCTGAAGGAGAGAGCTCACTGCCGGGTTATCGCGAACATCGTCTTCCTGAAGATCATCCTCTGCCGCAGCGTCTTAGATCCTCAGAATGGCCCCAGTTTGCCTCTCAACTCGCCAAACTCAAAGCCTTTATGGCCAATGGATTGACTGGAGTTGATTTTATGCGTTGTTGGCTTGCCTGGAGTATCCTCCCTCTGAGTCGGTGCTCCAGTTTGATGTATCAGTATTCCGGAAAGCCGGATGACCCTCAGCGGTTTACCGACGTAGTACTTCCTGAAAAGGAAGTTATTGAATCTGCAAAGAAAATGCTCAACATCTCTTTGGAGGAATGTAGCAAAACCGGTCTGGCTCCATATTATAAGAGGAACAAACTGTCAGCAGTAAGCCTTAATCTCTTATGTCTGTTTCTAATCCGTCCATTTAAATTATCTTCCATTTATCTTTCCTCTTGTATACAGGCCGACGATCCTTTCTGGAAAAGGAAACCTCAGGACAAGTCAGGCAAACAGCCACGCCGGAGAACCTTCGTCGTTAAGAAGAGAAAGGCAGCCACTGGCTCCGGTTCACATGTCGAAGAAGATGATCCGGATTCTGAGGTATGAATCAATCCTGATATGCTTTGTTATCTTTTATTCCGATTTATGTTAACAATGTCTTTTCACAGGACTTGGCTGAAGCTGATAAACCGGCAGAAACTGAGGTAATCACTCTTTCTTCAGATTCAGAACCACCTCCATCAAAAATTCGTCGGGTAGTCCGGAAATATCAGTTTTCTCATCCTTACACTCAACTGGACCCCAACTTTCTTTTGAAGAAGCAGCAACACGAAACCCGCCGGACTACACGCCATAGTGGCCATGTAGTCGAGTCTTCCGGAATATCTCTTACTCCGGCTCGGAGGCGCCGCTCTGAGGTTTTACTTTCTCCAACTCTTCTTCATCCCAAGGCCGGTCTTATTCGCAAGCCACTTAAGCCGTCTGATCCTAATTATCAGGAAACTCCTTTATCATCTTCTGGCGAATCAACTGCCACACAGGTCCCAACTCTGAAGACCGTCCCTGGATAAGTCCTTTACCTCATCCGGTTTACTTTTGCATTTGCTTTTGTGACTCTGATTTCTTTTTCAATTCCTTTCAGTAAGCCCAAACCTAGCGAAAGGGCAAAGGCCAGCAAAACGGCTGCTGAGACTGCCAATGACGATCCGGCGGCTGATCCGGATACAGTCATCCCTCCGGAAAATGAGCCTACAGTTCAGCTTGAAGATCCCGCTCCCATGGATCATAATTATGCCACTGCTCCTGAGAATCCCAACGCTGAAGATGTCCATGAACCGGCGAGTCCTGCCCGGGCCAACCCTCCTCGGACTAGCCCGGTTCCCGCTAGTCCGGTTCATACTGCTACTCCACAACCGGCCGCTGCCTCTTCTCCGGAAATTCAAATAACCAGCACCGGTTTTACCGCTCCTGTCGAGCCTGTCGTTTTAGCCAAGCATACTGCTAAAGCGGAGAAAATCCAGCAAGAGAAGGGCAAGTGGAGTACAGACTTGTCCAGTTATGCCGAGCTGAGTGCCCAGGAGCTTTATTCCGGGTACTTGAACCGGCTGCATACAGTCGGGATTATGAAGCGGGCTTGGTCAATCTGATGAAAGATAAATACGAGGTATCTTACTTGTCTTTTACTTTTGCCTTCTTTGTGTTTCCGTCTATATCATGGTAGCCCCCAAGTTCCGGTTTAGCTTTGTTGAAAGGCGAACCGGTACTTTCAAATGTGAGCAAATGATCTTACATTAGCCCCCAAGTGCCAGGGGCATAACTCGGTTGATGTGCCTGGGACTTGTCTGACTCTTTCTTTCAATGCTTCAACTGCCCATTAGCCCCCAAGTGTCAAGTAGATAACTTGCTTATGTGCTTGAGACTTTTATCTTTAGTTGTCTACTTTTCATACTTCAATTGCTCATTAGCCCCCAAGTGTCAAGTGGATAACTTGGTTATGTGCTTGAGACTTGTCTGAACTGCAATTTATTCCTCTTGACTCTTTGCAGGCTGACTTGACCCGGAGGGCTGAAGAAATAATTGAACTCCGAAATAGACTTGCTGAAACTGAATCTGCTGCTGCTAAGGCCAAAAAAGAATTGGCGCTGAGCTTAACCACTGCTGAACAATTGAAGAAATATTTTGAAGAGGAACGGACAACTTGGGAAGTGCAAAAGAATGCTCTGGAAAAAAGAGCAAAGGACGCTGAAGAAGCTCTTAATCCGGTGACAGAAGAGTTAACCGGTTTAAAGCGGCAAATAGAACTTATGACTTCTGCCGTCTTTGGTAAATACTTAACTTGCATGTGTTTCCATCTCTGCAACCTTTAATCCGTTCCGGCTTAATTGTGATAACCATATGCAGGGCGATGCATCACCCATCTTGGGGACGACCTCCGGAAGAAACTCAATGCTTCTTATACTCTTGTTGAGTAGCTGTATTCCGGTGCTCAAAGAATTATAAGTGCAATGTCTTTTAATAAACCGCCCCCCACCACTATCCAAGGTACTCTGGAGAAGCTTTCTATCTTGCCAGTACACTTGGAAGAGGTGAAGAAGTCTGCTGCCCGAGCCGGTTCTCTTGCAGCGCTCACCAGAGCCAAAGCGTGGGTTCCAGATTTTGATCCGGACGAAGACCTGAGCGGGTATCCGAGCACTAAAGAAGACGGATCGGCTTTCACTGGCAAAGACCTTCATGCTTTGACTAAGGAGATGCGTCCTCTCGCTAGCAAGCTTGCTGTTGAATCAGACTTGACCAGGTATCATCCGGCGTATGATTTAAAGAATGAGCGGGTGGATCGGCCGGTTTATGATACCAAAAATCTAATCCCACCACTGCGCCCCCACACTTTTGCCCTAGATGTTGATCCGTCTGACCTGATTACTGAAGAGATGTACTTCCGTGCTTTGTCAAAAATCGATTGGCGTGTTCCTGACTTTCAGCCGCTTCAAGAAGACGAAGAAGCTCCGGAACAGGTCGATCCTCAGCAGTCGCAGCAGGAGGAATTATAGGCCGCACAATTTATCTTGGTAGTTGCGGTATTATTTTGCTAAAAAAACTTTAATCCGTTTAGGCTTGCTGTGCCTTGTAATAGGATAGCTGAAAACATTGCTGTTTTAATCCGGATGTCCCAACTTTGCTTTGACGTTTGCAAATTTGAATCTTTTGTCTGATATGGTTTATCTTGCATACTATCTGTTTCTGCATAGATAACACTTAAAAGATGTCCTAGCGGTTTATCGCCGGACCGATTAAATTGCTCACAAAATATATCAAACAAGTGTCTGTTTATACCATAAATAACTTCATACCTGTGATTTAAGTATGCTTGATATCCTTAAACCGGCGAACATTGTTATTTCTGAGGAAGCTCTTGGCTCCGTTGGGGCGTACCCAATTATTCCGGGTTTACAAGAACTACAGGTTTAAATAATGCTGGAGCTCTGTGTTCGGACTTTTGAAGATATGTGGTCAACTTTGAAGTTGTCTCACTCCGGATCAAAGAACCATAGAAACACATGAGAACACAAACACAAAAAACACAGGTTTGCAAATAAAATCATGTAGTCGAGGCTTTTTGCGAGCTGCCAGGCTCCAAATCGAGCTTATGATTCGAATACGATCATATAAACCGAACCGCAAGGGGCTAAGCTAGGATTCGAATACGATCCGTAGCCCCCTTGGGATCGTGAAATGTTAGCCAATCAATGGATTCGAATACGATCCAAGGAGCTTATGATTCAAATACGATCATATAAACCGGACCGCAAGGGGCTAAGCTAGGATTCGAATACGATCCGTAGCCCCCTTGGGATCGTGAAATTTTAGCCAATCAATGGATTCGAATACGATCCAAGGAGCTTATGATTCGAATACGATCATATAAACCGGACCACCAGGCCCGGCTCAAGTTCATCTCCTTAGCCATCCGTAGGCCATGAAGCAATGCTTCATA
>LR738712.1:663214687-663254738 GCA_902687465.1 Secale cereale
ACCGCAAGGGGCTAAGCTAGGATTCGAATACGATCCGTAGCCCCCTTGGGATCGTGAAATTTTAGCCAATCAATGGATTCGAATACGATCCAAGGAGCTTATGATTCGAATACGATCATATAAACCGGGCCGCAAGGGGCTAAGCTAGGATTCGAATACGATCCGTAGCCCCCTTGGGATCGTGAAATTTTAGCCAATCAATGGATTCGAATACGATCCAAGGAGCTTATGATTCGAATACGATCATATAAACCGGACCACCAGGCCCGGCTCAAGTTCATCTCCTTAGCCATCCGTAGGCCATGAAGCAATGCTTCATACTCTGCTGCATTGTTAGTACAAGGAAACAGTAAACGGAGGACATAACAAAACTTGTCACCTCACGGGGAAGTTAAAACAACTCCAGCCCCCGAGCCTTCTAACTGCCTTGACCCATCAAAATGAATCGTCCAGTATGTAAGATCCGGTTTCTCCTCTGGTGCTTGCAATTCTGTCCAATCATTGATGAAATCTACCAATGCTTGGGATTTGATAGCGGTGCGTGGTACATACTTCAATCCGTGTGGGCTAAGCTCAATGGCCCACTTCGCCACTCTGCCATTAGCTTCCCTGTTCTGGATTATATCCCCCAATGGTGCTGAACTGACAACAGTTATTGGGTGGCCTTGGAAATAATGCTTCAACTTCCGGTTTGCCATAAACACGCCATATACCAGCTTTTGCCAATGCGGGTACCTTTGTTTGGATTCAGTGAGAACTTCACTGACATAATAGACTGGACGTTGAACCAGATATTCCTTTCCTGCTTCCTTGCGCTCAACCACGATTGCCACGCTGACTGCCCGTGCATTGGCGGCAATGTATAACAGCAATGGCTCATTATCAACGGGGGCAGCGAGGACCGGCGGCTCTGCAAGTTGCCGCTTCAAATCCTCAAACGCAGCGTTTGCCTCATCGCTCCATATAAACTGGTCTGTCTTTTTCAGCATCTGATAAAGCGGAATTGCCTTCTCTCCCAGACGGCTGATGAACCGGCTCAGCGCTGTGATCCGGCCAGCAATACGCTGAACATCATTGATGCAAGCCGGTTTAGTCAAAGATGTAATTGCCTTGATATTCTCCAGATTGGCTTCTATTCCCCTGTTTGACACGAAGAATCCAAGGAGTTTGCCCGCCGGAACACCGAAAGCACACTTCTCCGGATTAAGCATCATTTTATAGGCTCGAAGGTTGTCAAAGGTCTCCTTGAGGTCCTCTATCAGCGTATCCTCCTTCCTTGATTTCACCACAATATCATCCACATAAGCATGAACGTTTCTCCCTATCTGCCCCTTAAGACAATTCTGTAAGCAACGCTGGTAAGTTGCTTGGGCACTCTTGAGCCCAAAAGGCATAGACACATAGCAAAAAGCACTAAAAGGAGTTATGAAAGTTGTCTTCTCCTGGTCCTTAACTGCCATCATGATCTGATGATATCCTGAATATGCATCCAAAAAACTTAGCCGCTCACATCCTGCCGTAGCATCAATGATCTGATCAATACGGGGGAGAGCAAAAGGATCAGTTGGACAAGCTTTGTTTAGGTCTGTGTAATCCACACACATCCTCCACTTTCCATTTTTCTTTAACACCAGCACCGGATTAGCCAACCACTCCGGATGAAAAACTTCAACTATGAACCCTGCGGCCAAAAGTCTGGCCACTTCTTCTCCTATAGCCTTGCGCCTTTCTTCGTTGAAGCGGCGCAGATATTGCGTGACTGGTTTAAACTTCAGATCAATGTTAAGACTGTGCTCAGCGAGTTCCCTCGGTGTACCTGGCATGTCAGAAGGTTTCCATGCAAACATATCCCGATTCTCACGGATGAACTCGATGAGCGCGCTTTCCTATTTAGGATCAAGGTTAGCACTGATAGTAAACTGCTTGGATGAATCGCCTGGCACAAAGTCAACTTGCTTGGTTTCCTCTGCAGACTTGAATTTCAATGCCAGATCATGCTCTGTAGTTGGCTTCTTCAACGGGGACATATCTGCCGGATCAACATTGTCTTTGTAAAACTTCAACTCCTCCGTAGCACATACTGCCTCTGCATAGGCAGCGTCTCCTTCTTCGCACTCCAATGCAATCTTGCAACTGCCATGAACCGTGATGGTTCCTTTGTGACCCGGCATCTTGAGCTGTAGATAAACATAGCACGGCCTAGCCATAAACTTGGCGTAAACCGGTCGTCCGAACAAGGCATGATATGGGCTCCGGATCTTGACAACTTCAAAGGTTATCATCTCCGACCTGGAATCCTGTTCATCTCCAAAGGTAACTTCTAGTTCAATTTTTCCAACTGGGTAAGCTGACTTACCTGGCACTACTCCATGAAACACCGTGTTTGACAGTCTTAGCTTCTTATCCGTCAGCCCCATGCGAACCTTGGTGAATTTGTAGCCACCCACCTGTGGTGCTACTGCCGCCGTCCATGAGAACCTTGGTGAATTTGTAGCCACCCACCTGTGGTGCTACCACTAAGGCTAATTGGCCCGGATTATCAACTCGCGGTGGGTGATCCTCCCTGCTCCACACAATAGGTTGCTCCGACCAGCGCAGGAATTGTGGTGTTGCCGGTTCAACCGCGTGGACCGCCCGCTTTAAGACTTTTTGATCCCGTTTGCACAAACTCGTAGTGAACACATGATACTGTCCACTGCTCAGCTCCTTCGGATTACTCTGATATCCGGATTGCTGCTGCTATTGACGCTGCTGATTGCCTTGATTGTTGTTATTACCCTGGCCTTGCCGTTGGTTGTTTTGGTTATTGTAACCGCCTTGGCCATACTGATGGTTGCCTTGGTTATTGTAACCGCCCTGACCATACTGATGGTTGCCTTGGTTATTGTAGCCGTTGTTGTTGCCATGATATCCTGATCCGGAGCCATTATCCTGATGACCCGGACCGTGAAACCCGGGGCCTGATCCGCCGCCTGGTGGCCTGTTGTTAGATCTGACCCGGTTCATAGCTTCCATCATGGCCCTACATTCTTCCCAGGTATGTTTAGCTGGATGCTCCTTTGATCCATGCTTCGGGCAAGGCCCGTTCAATTCTTGCTCCCAAGTAACGAACCCCCCGCCGGTTTATGGGGGCGGTTTACCCTTGTTGCGCTGAAAGCTCCCTTGAACTTGGGTATTGGCCACGAAATCAGAGCCACCCTCTGCCTTTCGTTTGCCTAAGAAGCTTGTTCCGACCGGATTAGCCTGCGCCGATTTACCGGACTTATTTGCCTTTCCAGATTTATCTCCATCCGCTTCTGGATACTTAGTGTTGTCGGAGTCCCCGTACTTCACCAGAGCGCTCATGAGAGTTCCCATGTCATTACAATCCCGTTTGAGCCGTCCCAGCTTTAACTTTAGAGACTCAAACCGGCAATTGTTTTCCAGTGTTACTATCGTCGTACTGGGGCCGATACCATTCGAAGAGTGCAAGATTTCTGACACTCATCGCACCCATGCACTTGTAGGCTCCTGATCTCCTTGTATACAGGCTGCTAGATCTACCACTGACATCGGCTGCTTGCACGTATCCTTGAAATTTTTGATAAATTGGCGGCGTAATTCACCCCATGATCCGATGGAGTTAGGTGGTAAGCCCTTTAACCAGGTCCGGGGTGTACCCTCAAGCATCATGGTAAAATACTTCGCGCAAGCCGCTTCATCTACGTCCAGCATCTCCATAGCCATCTCATAGCTCTCAATCCAACCCTCTGGAGCCAAATCTGCTGTGTAGTTAGGTACTTTACGCGGACCCTTGAAATCTTTGGGCAACTTTACGCTTCGTAAAGCAGGGACAAGACACTGCACCCCAAAGGAACTCGTCGTGACTCATGTCTCTGTTGTGGTTGTGTGAACCGGCGTCATTTGGCGGATCTCCTCGCGGGCCGCAGATCTAACCCGGTTCGCCGCCTCCTGAGCTTGCGCCTCTGCGCCCGCCGGATTACCCTGTCTGTGACGGTGTCGCCTCCATTCACTACTGGACACCTCCGGTTCATCCCAATGCCTAGTATAACTCTGGCTGTGGCGGGGTGTTGAATGAAGCCTCTCCTTGCTATAGGAATACGCTTGCTGCTGTGTCAATGCCGTGTTAAGCAGATCCTTGACCCTGCGTGCCTCCATTGCTACGGGGGATGTCCCCTCAATGGGTAAAGCGGCCAGACGTGAAGCGGCAGCAACAATGTTATCCAAAGGGTTTGAATAATGGCCCGGAGGAGTGGGGATGTGAGGTGTGGACATAATCTGTCGATCTTGCTCCGCAGTGGGCTGTTGAACCGGCTCACCCCTCACTAGGGCAACCCTCCGGTTTACCTCCGGATCATTGCTGGCTCCCGCTCTTGTCGTCCCGAAGAGATTCATCGCCTCATAGACCGGCGGTAGGCAAGATTGGTACCTTCGAGTCCTTACTCCTTGCGCAGAGGCCTGCTCCATCCTCAGCTGGAAAGTCTGAGAATCCAGCTCTGCCTACCTTGTCGCTATCATAGCTTTTTCTGCCCTTAGATCCTCTCTCGCTTGCTCGATCCGGCCCTTCAGCTGAAGGAGTTCTGCATCGTGTTGTGCTTCGTCTGCTGGAGCCACCACTGCTACTGCTCGGGTTGTCAACTCCTCTACCAAGGAGGATAGGGCGTCAGAGGGCGAGGGGGCCTGGCCGCTCCCCCCTGCACCAGCTTCTGCTGCTCCGTTCACCATGGCCTACGGCGTAGGTTGTGATCTGGCCATAAAGACAGCCACCCGGTTTGGCAGATCAAAGGGGTCCGGAATACTGTCTCCGTCGGACACACCCTCAGATCGGCCGTCCCGCAACAGATACTAGGATTCAATCTCTCCGGATGATGATTCATCGTCGGAATAGACAACTGTCTCGCCACCCGAATCCGATCCGTCCTCGGCTTGGACTCCATGAATTGCTCCGACGAAGACGTGTTTCACGGCAGGCTGAATCCGGGCCGATCTCGCACGCAGAGCCGGCTCGATGATGTTGGGGAAGATGTCCGGCTCAGGTCCCGGTTCACCAATCTTGCCGATGAAGACGTGGATGCCGCCGAAGGGAACCCGGTACCCGTATTCGATTGAATCAGCCTCCGGTCCCCAGCCTGCGTCGTCGATGTAGATCCGGCCGCGGCGACTCTTGGTCATCCGGCCGACCGCGTAGCCCTTGAGTCCTTCAAAGTTGCCCTTCAAGAACTCGAAACCATCGTGCGGAGGCCCCATGGTGGGCGCCAACTGTCATGGAATTAGCATGGCAGATGTCCGGTTTTACGGACTTGGTGATGGAACCATCGTACGGGTTAGCTTGAAGGGGTTAAAAGCACACAAAGGACACAGAGGGTTTATACTAGTTCGGCCCCTTCGATGAAGGCAAAAGCCTACGTCTAGTTTGGTTTGGTATTGCTTGGGCGTCGATGAACAGGGAGCTGATTGCTTGCCTGTGTCTCGACGGGTTGTTGCATGTCCTTGAACCGTCGCCGGGTCGTCCCTTTATATAGAGGTGACGCCCGGTCCGGTTTACAGAGTCCCGAGGCCGGCTCATATTTGTGTCCACCTCGGTCTCTGATCTTTCTTCCTTGTATCTCAAGTTACATGACAAGACGGTTTACAAACCGTAACTCTACACATGGGCCCTAAGCCTTCATGGGCCGTAATCTCTACTGAGTTTACAATTATACAACTATATTACCATAATCCGGTTTACCCTAGCCGGTTTACACCTGCTAGTAATATCCCTGACAGATGGCAAAGTGAACAAAGGTATATTTAATATACATGTTATTGATGTGCTCCTTACTAATGCTCGTAGTAGCGCCTGGGTATTTGATATTGGTTCCGTTGCTCACATTTGTAACTCGAAACAAGAGCTATGGAATAAATGAAGATTAGCTAAGGACGAGGTGACGATGCGCGTTGGGAATGGTTCCAAGATTGATGTGATAGTCGTCGGCACGCTACCTCTACATCTATCTTCGGGATTAGTTTTAGACCTCAATAATTGTTATTTGGTGTCAGCGTTGAGCATCAACAATATATCCGGATCTTGTTTATTGCGAGACAATTATTCATTTAAGTAAGAGAATAATGGTTGTTCTATTTATATGAGTAACATATTTATGGTCATGCATCTTTAACGAATGGTCTATTCTTGTTGAATCTCGATCGTAGTGACACATATATTCATAATATTGATGCCAAAAGATGCAAAGTTGATAATGATAGTGCAACATACCTGTGGCACTGTCGTTTAGGTCATATTGGTGTAAAACACATGAAGAAACTCCATGCAGATGGACTTTTAGAATCACTTGATTATGAATCATTTGATACTTGCGAACCATGCCTCATAGGTAAGATGACTAAAACTATGTTCTCCGGAACAATGGAGCGAGCTAATGACTTATTGAAAATAATACATACCGATGTATGTGGTCCGATGAGTGTTCAAGCACATGGCGGGTATCGTTATTTTCTAACCTTCACAGATGATTTGAGTAGGTATGGCTATATCTACTTGATGAAACATAAGTCTGAAACATTTGAAAAAGTTCAAAGAATTTTAGAGTGAAGTGGAGAATCATTGTAACAAAAAAAATAAAGTTTCTACCATTTGATCGCGGAGGTGAATATTTGAGTTACGAGTTTGGCCTTCATTTAAGACAATGTGGAAATTTTTCACAATTCACGCCACCTGGAACACCACAGCGTAATGGTGTGTCTGAACATCGTAACTATACTTTATAAGATATAATGTGTTTTATGATCTCTCTTACCGATTTGCCGCTATCGTTTTGGGTTTATGCATTAGAGACGGTCGCATTCACGTTAAAGAGGACGCCATCTAAATCCATTGAGATGACACCTTATGAATTATGGTTTGGCAAGAAACGTAAGCTGTCGTTTCTTAAAGTTTAGGGATGCGACGCTTATGTCAAATAGCTTCAACCTGATAAGCCCGAACCCAAATCGGAGAAGTGTGTTTTCATAGGATACCCTAAAGAAACTATTAGGTATACCTTCTACCACAGATCCGAAGGCAAAAATTTTGTTGCTAAGAATATGTCATTTCTAGAGAAGGAGTTTCTCTCGAAAGAAGTGAGTGGGAGGAAAATAGAACTTGATGAGGTAGTTGTACCTTCTCTCGAATTGGAAAGTAGCTCATCAGAGAAAACGTGCATGTGATGCCTACACCAACCAGAGAGGAAGCAAATGATAATCATGAAACTTCAGATCAAGTTACTACTGAACCTCGTAGGTTAACCAGAACACGTACCGCACGAGAGTAGTATGGTAATCATGTCCTGGAAATCATGTTGTGAGACAAAGGCGAACATACGAACTATGAAGAAGCTATGATGAGCCCAGATTCCGACAAATGGCTCGAGGCCATGAAATCTGAGATAGGATCCATGTATGAGAACAAAGTATGGACTTTGGTGGACCTCCCCGATGATCGGCAATCCATTGAGAATAAATGGATCTTCAAGAACAAGACGGGCGTTGATGTTAATATCACTGTCTACAAAGCTCGACTTGTCGCAAAAGGTTTTTGACAAGTTCAAGGGGTTGGCTCTGATGAGACTTTCTCACCCGTAGCGGAGTCTGTCAGAACCATGTTACAATTGTCGCATTTTATGATCATGAAATCTGGCAAATGGATGTCAAAACTGCATTCCTTAACGGGTTTCTTAAATAAGAGTTGTATATGATGCAACCAGAAGGTTTTGTCTATCCTAAGGGTGCTAACAAAGTGTGCAAGCTGCAGCGTTCCATCTATGGACTAGTGCAAGCATCTCGGAGTTGGAATATACACTTTGATGAGGTGATCAAAGCAAGACTTACAATGAAGTCTGTATTTACAAGAAAGTGAGTGGGAGCTCTGTAGCATTTCTGATATTATATGTGGATGACATATTGCTGATTGAAATGATATAGAATTTCTGGATAGCATAAAAGGATATTTGAATAAGATTTTTTTCAATGAAAGACCTCAGTAAAGTTGCTTACATATTGGGCATCAAGATCTATAGGGATAGATCGAGATGCTTAATAGGACTTATACAAAGCACATACCTTGACAAAGTTCTGAAGAAGTTCAAAATGGATCAGTCAAAGAAAGGGTTCTTGTCTGTGTTGCAAGATGTGAAATTGAGTCAGACTCAAAGTCCGACCACGATAGAAGATAGAAAGAGAATGGAAGTCTTTCCCTATGCCTAGCCATACGTTCTATAATGTATGTCATGTTGTGTACCATACCTGATGTGTTCCTTGCAATAAGTTTGGCATGGAGGTACCAAAGTAATCCAGGAGTGGATCACTGGACATTGATACGTCTTCGTGGTATCTATAATTTTTTATTGTGTCTTCGTCGTATCTATAGTTTTTGATTGTTTCATGCCAATATTATACAACTTTCACTTTTTTGGCAAAAATTTATATGATTTATTGGACTAACATATTGATCCAGTGACCAATGCCAGTTCTTGTTTGCTACAAATTTTTGTTTTGCGGAATATCCATATCAAATGAAATCCAAATGCAATAAAATTTACAAAGAATTATTTTGGAATATATGTGATTTTGGGAGGTGGAATCAACGCAAAAGGAGGTCCATATATAGCCCCCACAGTACACCAGAGCGCGCCCCAGGGCCCAGGCGCGCCGTGGTGGATTGTGGTCACCTCGTAAGGCACCTGCTGCTCTACTTCGGACTCAAGGAAGCTTATATCCGGAAAAAAAATTGTGTTAAAATCTCAGCGCAATCGGAGTTACGGATCTCCGGATATTTAAGAAATGGTTTTCGGGCAGATTTGGGGGACGCGAAACAGAAGAGAACAGAGAGATAGATCCAATCTAGGAGGGACTACTGCCCCTCCGGCGCCATGGAGGCCATGGACCAGAGGAGGAATCCTCCTCCCATCTAGTGGGGAGGCCAAGGAAGAAGAATAAGGAGGGGGCTCTCTCCCCCTCTCTCCTGGTGGCGCCGGGACGCCGCCAGGGCAATCATCATGTGACGGTAATCTACTCTAACAACTCTGTCATCTTCACCGACAACTCCATCACCTTCCCCCATCTATATTCAGCGGTCCACTCTCCCGCAACCCGTTGTACCCTCTACTTGAACATGGTGATTTATGCTTCATATTATTATCCAATGATGTGTTGCCATCCTATGATGCTTGAGTAGATTTTTTGTTGTCCTATCGGTAATTGGTGAATTGCTATGATAGGTTTAATTTGTGTGTGGTTATGTTGTTGTCATTTGGTGCCCATCATATGAGCGCGCGTGTGGATCACACCATAGGGTTAGTTGTATGTTGATAGGACCATGCATTGGAGGGCAAGGGTGACAGAAGCGTCTTCGTCAACATAGAAATTGATGCATGCGGGGTTGAATGGGGACCAATATATATCTTAATGCTATGGTTGGGTATTACCTTAATGAATGTTAGTAGTTGCGGATGCTTGCTAGTAGTTCCAATCATAAGTGCATAGAGTTCCAAGTAAGGGACGACATGCTAGCAATGGCCTCTCCCACATAAAAACTTGCTAACAATCTAGTAACGTAGTCAATTGCTTAGGGGCAATTCTGTAAATCCTACCACCACTTTTCCACACTCGCTATATTAAATTGTACTTTTATTAAAATAGTACCTAACTTTTATTTTTACGTTCTTTATTATCTTGCAAACCTATCCTACAAAGTACTTCTAGTTTTATTATTGTTCTAGGTAAAGCAAACGTTAAGTGTGCGTAGAATTGTATCGGTGGTCGATATAACTTGTGGGAATATTTGTTCTACCTTTAAATCCTCGTTGGGATTCGACACACTTACTTATCAAAAAAGGCTACAAACGATCCCCTATACTTATGGGTTATTAGACAGCAATCAAGAATATCCTGAAGTACCTGAAAAGGACGAAGAATATGTTTCTCGTTTATGGAGGCGATGAAGAGCTCGTCGTAAAGGGTTACGTCAATGCTAGCTTTGACACAGATCCGGATGACTCTAAGTCACAAATCTGATATGTATTATATTGAATCGTGGAGCTGTCAGTTGGTGCAGTTCTAAGCAGAGCGTCGTGGTAGGATCTACATGTGAAGCAGAGTACATAGCTGCTTCGGAAGCAGCGCATGAAGGAGTCTGGATGAAGGAGTTCATATCCGATCTGGGTGTAATACCGAGTGCATCGGGTCCAATGACAATCTTTTTTGACAATACTGGAGCAATTGCCATAGTCAAGGAGCCCAGGTTTCACAACAGAACCACACGCATCAAATGACGCTTCAACTCCATTCATGAAAAAGTCAAGGATGGAGACATCGAAATTTGCAAAGTACATACGGATCTGAATGTGCCAGACCCATTGATTAAACCTCTTCCACAGGCAAAACATGATCAACACCAAGACTCCATGGGTGTTAGATTCATTACTATGTAATCTAGATTGTTGACTCTAGTGCAAGTGGGAGAATGTTGGAAATATGCCCTAGAGGCAATAATAAAGTGGTTATTATTATATTTCCTTAATCACGATAAATGTTTATTATTCATGCTATAATTGTATTGATCGGAAACTTAAATACATGTGTGAATACATAAACAAATATCAAGTCCCTAGTACGCCCCTACTAGACTAGCTCGTTGATCAAAAGATGTTTAAGGTTTCCTGGCCATAGACATGAGTTGTTGTTTGATAACGGGATCATGTGATTAGGAGAATGATGTGATGGACAACACCCATCCGTTAGCATAGCATATGATCGTTCAGTTTATTGCTAATGCTTTCTTAATGTCAAATACATGTTCCTTCCACCATGAGATAATGCAACTCCCGGACTCCTGAGGAATGCCTTGTGTGTATCAAACGTCACTTCGTAACTGGGTGATCATAAAGGTGCTCTACAGGTATCTCCGAAGGCGTCTATTGAGCTGGCATGGATCGAGATTGGGATTTGTCATTCCGTATGATGGAAAGGTATCTCTGGGCCCTCTCGGTAATACTACATCACAAGAAGCTTGTAAGCAAAGTGACTAAGGAGTTAGTTACAAGATGACTTATTACGGAACGAGTAAAGAGACTTGCCGGTAACGAGATTGAACTAGGTATGGAGAAACCGACGATCGAATCTCGGGCAAGTAATATACCGACAGACAAAGGGAACTACATATGTTGTCATAAAGGTTCGACCGATAAATATGTCCGTAGAATATGTCGGAACCAATATGGGCATCCAGGTCCCGCAATTGTTTATTGATCAGAGAGTGTCTCGATCATGTCTACATCGTTCTCGAACCGTAGGGTCCGCTCGCTTAACGTTCATTGATGATATAGTATTATATGAGTTATGTATGTTCGTGACCGAATGTTGTTCGAATTCCTGGATGAGATCACGGACATGACGAGGAGCTCCAGAATGGTTCGGAGGTAAAGATTGATATATAGGATGATAGTATTTGATCTCTGGAAGAGTTTCAGAATGGACCAGATAATTATCGGATGACCGGAAGTAGTTCCGGGAGGCCACGGGGGCTTATTGGGCCAACGTGGGGAGCACACCATCCCACAATGGGCTGGCGTGCCCCACCTCTAGCAGCCGGCCCCAGGAAAGGAGGAGGACCAACCCCTCCTGCCTTTCCTCTCCACGCGCCAAAGGAGGAAGGAGGAGGGATAGCCTCTCCTGCCTTCTTCCCCACGTGCAAAGAAGGAAGGAGGGCACCTAGGGCAGGCTCCCTAGGGCACCCGCCGTCCCCCTTGGGGCGCGCCTAGGGCTGCCTACCCTCCCCCTCCACCTATATATATATATATATATATATATATATATATATATATATATATATATATATATATATATATATATATATATGAGAGGAGGGGGGGTGCCACACACCACGATTCACCAACCCGTGTGTCGGCGCCCCCTTTCCCTCTAGTTCATCCTCCGCTCTAAATCCATTGTGCTTGGCGAAGCACTGCGGAAATAGTTTCACCACCACCGTCACCATGCCATCGTGCTACCGAAATCCCTCTACTACTTCGCCCCTCTTTGTGGATCCAGAAGGCAAGGACGTCATAGAACTGAACGTGTGCTGAACGCGGAGGTGTCGTACATTTGTTGCTTGATCGGAACGGATCATGAAGGTGTACGAATACATCAGCCACGTTGATAAACACTTCCTCTTAGCGATCTACAAGGGTATGTAGATGCTCTCCCCCTCTCATAGCTATGCATCTCCATGATAGATCTTGCGTGTGCGTAGATATTTTTTTTGTTTTTCATGCAACGTTCTCCAACAGTATGGCGGTATGGGCTTCTAGGGCAAAGTTCTCCTTTCCTCCAAGCTCCACGGACGAGATCGTGGAGTCACCTCCCCTCCGCCTTCCTCTCCAACGGTTGGTGGGAGGGATGGTAATCCCGATGCCTCGGCTACGGCTAGTAGTTTAGGTTGAGACTTTTTAGTCCTCGCAGGGGCACCGCTCAAGCGGATGGTGGCGCTTCATCTTTGAGTTGGTCTTTCGGGCTTCAATCCTCCTTGAATTTGTTCGTGGTGATGGGACCCCTGAATTCAATCATCCTGAAAAACCTCCAAGTCGAAACCATGAACTTGTAGAACTCGTTCTTTGTTTTAGTCCTTGCAGGGGCACCGCTCACCCTGAACTCTGCAATCCCGGTCTAAATCAAACCTTCGGGTCATTTTCCAAACATGGATTGTCAACGTGGCAAAGAATGACCGGGATTGGGGAGGAAAATCCCGCAACGCCCGCTGGTGGGCCGGCCCAGTTCGCGGCAGCGTGTGCTGCGCGGTGTTGCTTCCGGTTTTCATTCGTTATTTGTTTTTTTCGTTCTTTTTTGGTACTTTTTTCTTTTGGTATATATTTCTGGTTTGTTATTTTCATATTTATAATCTTTTCTTTTTTTCTTTTTTCCTTTTTATGATTTTTTACTGTTTCTTTTTCCCTATATTATACGAAGTTCAATGCGTGTTACAAAAATGTTCATTGTATATTTAGGAATGTTCACGGTATATTATAAAAAAGTCCATCATGCATTATTAAATGTTCATCGTATATTATAAAATACTCAATGAATATAAATTGTTCCCTGTGTTTCTGAAATTTGTTCAGTGGTATATTACACAAATTTTTAATGTGTATCAAAAAATTGTTCAGCGTATATTACAAATGTTCAATGCATATTCAAAAATTGTTCAACACATATATTTATAGTTTTTCCTAAATGTTCATTGTGTATAATTTAAAATGTACATCATACATTAAGAAAATGTTCAATGAATATTACAGAATCTAAAGTGCAGAACTTTTCCAGATTTTTTTTTGCTCGCCTGCTATTCATAGCTCCAAACGGGCAGGGTTTTATAAATTTAAAATAATTTGAGCATAAAAAAATTGTTCACAATTTTCGAAAAATAATCATTCTTCAATTTATTTTTATTTTTTAAAATCGCTGTGTTTTATTGTTTTCCATTTTTTGTGGAGTTTAAAAAAATCGTATTTTTTCAAAAAAATGTTCATGTTTTCAATTTTTTTTAGTGTTTTTAAATTGTTCGAAAATGTTCTTGCTTCAAAAAATATTATCTTTTTCCAAAAGAAATCATGTTTGAAATTTTTAAAAAAATGCTTACATTGGTTGCAGGCTTGCAGCTTACAGTTCTTATGCACCGGGCTGCAATTTTATACAGAAATTCCCGTGAATTATAGTGGCTAGTGACCTGGTTCCCTACGAGGAGGTGCTTGTTTTGATCCCTCAGTGGAACTTTAGTATTTTGCGATATTTTAGAAAAATTTACTCCCTCTCTCTCAGTTTATAAGGCGTGCACGTACCCCTAGGTCGTCAATTTAACCAACCTAATAGAAGTTATATATTACAAAAAAATACCATTATAAACTTCAGATGTTCTATTTTTAAACGGTATAATTTTTGTGTTATATAGTTTATATTACGGTGATCAGATTGGCAACCTAGGGGTACGCGCGCGCCTTATAAACTGAAACGGAGGGAGTAAGTTTTATGCGTAACCCTCTCAGCGACGCGCCACATCGGAACCCGGGTGTGGTGTCAAATGAGCAAGGGCCGGGACGTCACCCCCTTGGTGGCGCGCCGTATCTTGATCTGGATACGGTGGCAAGTGAGCGAGGATCGGGTCGTCGCATCCTTAGTGGCGCGCTACATCGGCACCCGGATGTAGTGGAAAATGAGCAAGGGTCTTCGCATTTGACTCGACGAGTGCGAAGGGTAAGGAAGCTAGCCGAGCCTAGGAGGATCCGCTTAGGTAGCTGGAATGTAGGGTCCCTGATACGTCCAAAATGCATCACTATTTTATATCGTAATTCATCCTTATTCATTGATATATTTCACATTACGATGATGTTCTTATGTTGTTTTGGCCTATTTTACACAGTTTGCAACTTTCCGGTGTCGAAGCAGCAGACGCAGGATTCAGCGGTAAAAAGTGGACGCTGAGTTGCTGAAGAAGAATACCTCCAAATTACCTGAAAATCGACGGAGGGTATTTTCCAGAAGGATCACGAAGATACGCAAAAGAGCAACTAGAGGGGGGCCAGAGGGTGCCCAGGCGGCCACCTGGCGCGGCCCCCACCCTGGCCGCGCCGGGAGGGCGCCTGGAGCCCCTGGCCCACTCCAGGCTCCCCCCTCTGGCCTATATACTCCTCGTCATCCAGAAACCCTAAAAGGAGGAGATTTTACGGAGTTCCGCCGCCGCTCCGTGGCGGAAACCTACAGAGAAGAAAAGCCATCTCCGGCGGGCAGATTCCGCCGGGGAGATCACCTCCCGGAAGGGGAGATCATCGCCATCGTCATCACCATCATCACGGGCATCATCGAGATCATCATCAACATCAGCACCATCTCCATCTTCATCCAATCTCATCTCACAATTGCAACTTGTGTTGTAATCCGTACTATCTATCCTCTCTACCCTATCGGTGTTGATTACTACTTTGTGGTGAATGCTATTGAGTTTTGTTGGAGAAATATCATTGTGTCCAGATTGTTTATCATCCATCTATCTCCACTGATCATGATCTCTTTTATGTCTTGTGAGTAGTTACTTTAGTTCTTGAGGACATGGGAGAAGTCTTGTTGTTAGTAGTCATATGATGATGAAGTAATATGTGTTGTTTGATACTTAAGTTGTGTTGTTATTTTCCTAGTGGTGTTGTGTGAGTCGAACACTCAACACTTCGCCTTATTAAGGACCTAGGGGAATACATTGTGTACAAAGAATGCTTACGGTGGGTTGCCGGAGTGACAGAAACCTGAACCCCAGTTCGCACGCTTTTGCACAAGGGAACAATGGATCATCGATCGTATTGCTATGGTTAGGCTTTTGCCTTAAATACTATCTTGTATTTGCGGATGCTTGCAAGGTGTTTAATCATAAGAGTGCACTCATCTTAGTCTAGAGGGTGTACTAGCATAGATCCACCCACTCAACACTTATCAACACATCACATAGTACCGATACGGAATATGGCGAAAGCACATGACTACCTCTCCCGTGTGTCCTCAAGAACACTTTAGCCTTTATAAGTTCAGTTGCTAGGCCTCTCCTTTGCTCAGAAAGGATTGGGCCACTTGTTACTCTCCAGTGCCTTTTACTTTGCTTGCTTTTACTTTCCTGTTGCTTATATCAAGAAAACCCCTAAAAAGTTATCTTTCAGTGCTTGCAGTTATTCCTTGCTCAGAATCACTTATCAATACCTTCTGCTCCTCGTTGGGTTCGACACTCTTACTTATCGAAAAGGCTGCAATAGATCCCTTACGGTTGTGGGTCATCAAGTACCGCTTTCTGGCGCCGTTGCCGGGGAGTGTAGCGCTATTGGTAAGTGAAGCTAGTAAGGAAGTTTTTATATTTCTGTTTTTAATTTGCTGTTGCTGCTCTTTGTCCTTATGGACAACCTTGCTATTGGTTCGTTGCTTGTGGGAAGACGCCCCACATCTGTGGTGGTTGCTCCTCCCCCTACTGAAATTGTGCCCTATAAAATACCAGCTGGTATTATCGATTATGTTTTGGCTAATCGTTATGCAGGAGACAGACATCCCGGTGAACACTTGCTATATCTGTCACAACTATGTTCATTATTTAAGCTTGCAGGTGTATCAATGGAGTTTGTCATGAGGAAATTGTTCTCCGTATCGCTTATAGATAAAGCTTCAGATTGGTATAAGCTTCTCGATAACTCACACTTGCTTGATTGGCAAGAGCTTATGTCTCTCTTTTATACCAAGTTTTATCCTCTTCATGAAATTCATCGAGACAGGAACTATATCTATAACTTTAGGTCTCATGACGGAGAAAGCATTGCTCAAGCTTGGGGGAGATTGAAGTCCCTAATGCTCAAATGTCCTATTCATGAGCTCCCCAAGAAAATTATACTTACAAATTTTTATGCCAGGCTTTCTCGTCAGGATAAGGAGATGTTGGATGCCTCCTCTAGTGGGGTATTTCAGACAAAGAGCGTTGAAGAAAGGTGGGATCTCATTGAAAGGATCCAGAGGAATACCGAAGATTGGGAAATCGATAAAGGTATTGAACCCGCTATAAATTATGAGCATGATTATATTGAGAGCTATGTGAAAACTGATTACTTCAATACCTTTTGCTCTAAGATTAGTCTTGATTCCCATCTAATGATTGATTTCTGTAAGGATTTTGCCTCTCACGTTGATTCTTTTAAAAAGAAGAGAGATCAGCATCATGAACCTTTCAAAGAGTTACCTGTTGATATTCAGGTTGCTGACCCTATTTTGCCTGCAGTTATATATGAAAAGCTTCCTTTTCCCGAAAGGATAAGGGAGCACTCTCTTGTGACAGGCATAATAAATAAAAGTGAGAGAAGAATTGATGAGCCTGAGGACTAGATCAAGGTCGATCCTCAAGTTGCATTGGTTAAAGACCTTGTTACTAATGATGTTTTGGATTCCAATGTAAATTTTTGTGTTGTTTCCACTAACCTTGTCACAGCCAAGAATAAAGGCCCAATTTCAGGTACTCCAGTAGTATCTGTTAAAATAGGAGATCACAATTATTATGGGCTATGCGATTTGGGATCGAGTGCTAGTGCTATCCCCTATTCACTTTATCAAGAGATCATCGGTGAGATTTCACCTTGTGAACTTGAAAAAGTTGATGTTACCATTCATCTTGCAAACAGAGCAACTATCTCTCCTATCGAAATTGTGAGAGACGTTGAAGTCCTATGTGGAAAGGTAAAATACCCTACCGACTTTCTAGTACTTGGTTCAGTGAGGGACAATTTTTGTCCTATTATTTTTGGTAGACCTTTTCTCAGAACATGTGGAGCTATAATAGATTGCAAGAAAGGTAAAGTTTCTGTTGAATTCAATGGTGAGCCATATGAATTTAACTTTTCTAAGTTCTCTAAGCAGCCTCGTGGTACCGATTTACCTAGTGATGATAAAATTATTGAAAGTATTGCTTCTATTGCTATTCCCCCTAATGATCCTTTGCAGCAATATATGGAGGACCACGAGAATGATTTGCATATGCGGGAAAGAAATGAACTAGATGAAATATTCTTGAGACAACCTGCTATCCCGAAGCACAACCTTCCGGTTGAACCTTTGGGAATTTTGTCAAAACCAAAAGAAGACCCGGTGTTCGATCTTAAACCTCTTCCCGATACGCTCAAGTATGCTTATTTAGATGAAAAGAAAGTATATCCTGTTATTATCAACTCTAACCTTTCAGGATATGAAGAACAGCGACTATTGGAAGTACTTCGTAAACACCGAGGTGCAATTGGCTATACCCTTGATGACCTTAAGGGGATTAGTCCATCTATCTGTCAACATACTATCAACCTTGAGCCCGATGCTAAACCAGTTGTTGATCATCAACGACGGTTGAACACGAAGATGATGGATGTTGTAAGAACTGAGATTCTCAAGCTTCTAGCCGCAGTTATTATCTACCCTATAGCTGATAGTAAGTGGGTAAGCCCGATACATTGTGTTCCTAAGAAAGGAGGTTACAACTATGGTTCCTAATGATAAGAATGAACTAATACCTCAAAGAATTATTATTGGATATAGAATGTGTATTGATTACAGGAAGCTGAACAAGGCAACCAGGAAGGATCACTACCCGTTGCCGTTCATCGACCAAATGCTTGAAAGGTTATCCAAAAATACCCACTTTTGTTACCTTGATGGTTATTCTGGCTTCTCTCAAATTCATGTTAACACTGATGATCAAGAGAAGACCACTTTTACTTGTCCCTATGGTACTTATGCTTACAGGCGTATGCCTTTTGGTTTATGTAATGCCCCTGCTACTTTTCAAAGGTGTATGTCTGCTATCTTTCATGGTTTTTGTGAGGAGATTGTGGAAGTCTTCATGGACGATTTCTCCGTCTATGGAACTTCCTTTGACCATTGTCTCCACAACCTTAATAAAGTTTTGCAGAGATGTGAGGAGACAAATCTGGTACTCAACTGGGAGAAGTGCCACTTCATGTTTAACGAAGGAATTGTTCTTGGTCACAAGATTTCCGGAAGGGGAATTGAGGTGGACAAGGCCAAGGTCAAAGCAATTGAGAGGATGCCCTATCCAAGGGACATCAAAGGTATTCGCAGTTTTCTCGGTCATGCTGGTTTCTATAGAAGATTTATAAAGACTTTTCTAAGACTTCGAGATCCCTCACTAATCTTCTCCAGAAGGACGTTCCTTTTGTATTTGATGAAGATTGTAAGGAGGCTTTTGAAGTTCTTAAGAAAGATTTAATAACCGCTCCTATAGTACAACCACCTGACTGGAATTTACCTTTTGAGATTATGTGTGATGCTAGTGATTTTGCTGTTGGAGTTGTTTTAGGGCAAAGGGTTGATAAGAAATTGAATGTTATACATCATGCTAGTAAAACCCTTGATAGTGCTCAAAAGAATTATGCTACTACTGAGAAGGAATTCTTAGCTGTAGTGTTTGCTTGTGATAAGTTTAGGCAGTATATTGTTGATTCCAAAGTTATTATTCATACTGACCATGCTGCCATTAAGTACCTTATGACAAAGAAGGATGCCAAGCCAAGACTTATCGGATGGGTACTCCTTCTTCAAGAATTTGATTTGCAGATTGTTGATAGGAAAGGAGAAGACAATCCGGTGGCGGACAATCTTTCAAGGATGGAAGATATATCGCATGATCACATCCCAGTCAACGACAGTTTTCCAGACGAGCAACTTGCCGTTGTAAAAGTACAATCTCTTTCTGATCCTTGGTTTGCAGATTATGCTAATTTTATCGTTGCGAAGTATTTGCCTCCAGGTTTAACATTTCAGCAAAGGAAGAAGTTCTTTCATGATTTGAGGCACTACTTTTGGGATGACCCACATCTTTTCATAGAAGGTCCAGACGGGATCGTGAGAAGATGCATACCGGAACATGAGCAAAAGGACATTCTCAGACAATGTCATGATAGTCCCTATGGAGGACATCATGCCGGTGAGAGGACCGCACATAAGGTTCTTCAATCAGGTTTTTATTGGCCTACTCTCTTTAAGGATGCTAGAAATTATGTTTTAGCCTGTGATAAATGTCAGAGAGTTGGTAACATTAGTAGAAGGAATGAGATGCCTATGAATTACTCACTAGTGATTGAACCTTTTGATTGCTGGGGTTTTGATTTTATGGGTCCTTTTCCTTCTTCGCACAAGTACACTCACATTTTAGTAGCTGTTGATTATGTGACCAAGTGGGTTGAAGCAATCCCCACTGAAAGTGCTGATCACAAGACATCTTTGAAAATGCTCAAAGATGTGATTTTCCCTAGGTTTGGTGTACCTAGGTATCTTATGACTGACGGAGGATCACACTTCACGCATGGAGCTTTTAGAAAAGCTTTAGCCAAGTATGATGTCAATCATAGAATTGCTTCACCGTACCATCCTCAAACTAGTGGGCAAGTTGAGCTCACCAATAGAGAGATCAAGTTGATCTTACAGAAGACAGTAAACAGAAATAGAAAGGACTGGTCAAATAAGTTAGGAGATGCTTTGTGGGCATATAGAACTGCTTACAAAAACCCCATGGGCATGTCCCCCTATAAGATGGTTTATGGCAAGGCTTGCCATTTGCCATTAGAATTAGAGCACAAAGCTTTCTGGGCTGTTAGAGAGCTTAATGCTGACCCAAAGTTAGCTGGTGAGAAGCGTCTCATGAACTTGACTTCTCTAGATGAGTGGAGAAGTGAAGCTTACGAGAGCGCTAAAATGTTCAAGGAAAAGGTAAAGAAGTGGCATGATAGGAGGATTCTGAAACGTGAATTTAATGTTGGTGATAAAGTTTTGTTGTTTAGATCCCGTTTCAAGTTTTCTCCAGGCAAACTACTTTCCAGGTGGGAAGGGCCATTTCATATTGAAGAAGTCTATCGGTCTGGTGCAATCAAGATTAACAATTTTGAAGGCACCAAACCTCAAGTTGTGAATGGGCAAAGACTTAAGCATTACATAGCAGGAGACCCTGTCAATGTTGATGTGAATATGATATACACAACAACTCACGAAGAACATGTTGGAGCCCTGTTTCAGACACCAGCAGAAGAAGAATAAGAAAAGGTATGTATTACGGTAAGGAAACATCGCGAACCGCCATAAAAGTTCCATATTATGAGTTTTTGCAAAATTAGGAAAATTCTAAGCCTAAGTGGAGCCGAAGACAAGCTCCAGGAGGCCCAGGCGCCCCCCTGGCGCGGCCTACCTCCTGGCCGCGCCGGGAGGCCGCCTGGGCAACCAGGAGTCCGTCTCCGACCCCACTTTAGCTTGTTACCTTCCTTTTTGTGCAGAAATTTTTGCTATATATTTGCCCGGATTGTTCCGGCAACGTATCTCGCGATTTCGTGTGTTTTCTTTTCAATTTGTTTCTGCCAGGGTAAAAAGTTATTGTTAGAGATGTCTTCTTGTGGCTCGAGCGAAGAGGACTTCTTGGGATGGTGTCTACGTCAAGTCCAGAAGGATCTTAATCAAGGGAAGCACGTTGACTGGGCTACCGAAGAAGAGATTGCCGCAAGACAAACGGAGATGGAGCGCTCCGTGAGGGAGGAAGTCAAGACTATCACTGCCCAACAACAAGGAGGCCCAAGCAATCCCATCATGGTGGGATCTGTCCAACCTCATTATGATCTTTCTCTTAACCTTTCAGGGCCCTCTACTTCACTTGAAGATCAACGTACGCTCTCCACCATCTCCGAGGCTTATCGCATCACCAATCAGCTGTGCGAAGATTTCCGTGTACTAAAGGTACAAGTGGAGATCTTGGAGAAGGAAAACCAAACTCTTCGCCGTGTCATAAGAGATTTGAAGAATCAATGTCAACAAGAATGAGGAGTGAAATCTCCTTGGGTAATGGCATCCCCTTGGCTTGTTCCAAGCTTGGGGGAGTGCCCGGTATCTTTATCTTTATCTTTTGTCTTTTAGAGTCAAGTAGAGTCGTATCATGTCTAGGGAGGTTATTATATGAAATAGGTGTGTGCATTGAGGTCTATCACTCCTTCTGTGGAGAGATTGTATCCGTGAGTGTGGAGTCGTCTATGATGGAATATTAATGAGAAGTCTATTGGTTCCTTTGCTGCACTCGGTATTCTCTTCACGCAATCGACCTTATATGATGATTCTTATGGGGAGTATTGACCTTATATCAGGTATGGCTTTGAAAACTTTATTTAATCTTGGCAAACGTAGCTTTGGTCATAACAACAAGCATGATTTTCTTAAAGTAGCGACATAGCCAAAACCTTTATGTTATTATGCTTGAAGTGTTATGCTGACAAGGAAGACAACTTGATGTGTTATGCTTATTTTAATGTTTATGCTTTATATTGCTTTGCATCTTAGTCATCATCAATTGTCTGTTCTCTCAAAGCCTTTGCTAGCCTAAACTCTGTACTAAGCGGAATTCTGCTTGTGCATCCATACCCTTAAACAAATACCTTCCATATGAGTCCACCATACCTTCCTATTCGTGGTATTCCACTACCACCTCCTAAAGTATAGAATTTATGTGTTATCCTTAAATGTTCAAAATCTTCTATTTTGTGCCCCTGTTTTAGCTCATGAGGAAGTAGTAGTTAATTCATGATCTTTTTAAGTTGGACAAGTTTTACCCCGGGATTGCATGTCTAATCTGCAAACCCCTAATACGAGGAGGAACTGGCATGAGTGCGCCCGGCTCATAAAAGATAATACAACAAACAAATCCTCCTTCACGCTTTGTTCATGAGAAATCAGAAAACTTTTGGCAGTGATAAAAAAAGGAGATTAAGGGGATGTGATCGTCCCCGTGCGGGAGCCGTTCCTCGAAACTTGTCCAGTTTGAGAAGTAATTGAGTTATCTATTAGCATTCGTTGACAAATCATGCACCTCTCAAAACTTGTTTTCATTCTGTTTGATTTAAGGATAGCACATGAGTTTTCCCTACTTCCCTAGAGCAGGGCCTATCTCTTAGTTTTAGGTTGAGTCAGTTATTCCTACTTCCTTCTATTCTTAAAGAGAGCAGACATTTGATGTTGACGAGGATTCATTCATATAAAGTTGCATTAAGATTTGTCATATCATATCCTTGTTGACATTATCATTTGATAAGTAAGTTGTTTGTCAAGCCCAGCTAAAGCAAACATCTTCCTTTGTGTTAACACTTTCACTTCTTGCCTAATAACATGTTCCTTCAAAAGCTTCAATTAATCTCATCAAAACATAAAGAGAAAGAGCAAAAGTAAAAGCTATTAGTTGTTCTTTGACCAAAGGACATGTTTGCCATGATTTGATGAGTTTCCTTAGCCCTACTTTCGATTATAAGTGTTACCACTCTTTTATAAGGGACTTATGAGTTGAAGATTGATGTTGAGGATATTTGAGTTTGGTGAAGAAACTGTGATGCTTCTTGTCCGTATTCTATTTATCGACACTTCACTCTCTAAACTTGTGGACAGGTTTACCGAGCTCAGTATTCTCTTGGGGACAAGCGAGGTCTAAGCTTGGGGGTGTTGATACGTCCAAAATGCATCACTATTTTATATCGTAATTCATCCTTATTCATTGATATATTTCACATTATGATGATGTTCTTATGTTGTTTTGGCCTATTTTACACAGTTTGCAACTTTCTGGTGCCGAAGCAGCAGACGCAGGATTCAGCGGTAAAAAGTGGACGCTGGGTTGCTGAAGAAGAATACCTCCAAATTACCTGAAAATCGACGGAGGGTATTTTCCAGAAGGATCACGAAGATACGTAAAAGAGCAACCAGAGGGGGGCCACAGGGTGCCCAGGCGGCCACCTGGCGCGGCCCCCACCCTGGCCGCGCCGGGAGGGCGCCTGGAGCCCCTGGCCCACTCCAGGCTCCCCCCTCTGGCCTATATACTCCTCTTCATCCAGAAACCCTAAAAGGAGGAGAGTTTACGGAGTTCCGCCGCCGCTCCGTGGCGGAAACCTACAGAGAAGAAAAGCCATCTCCGGCGGGCAGATTCCGCCGGGGAAATCACCTCCCGGAAGGGGAGATCATCGACATCGTCATCACCATCGTCACGGGCATCATCGAGATCATCATCAACATCATCCCCAACATCAGCACCATCTCCATCTTCATCCAATCTCATCTCACAATTGCAACTTGTGTTGTAATCCGTACTATCTATCCTCTCTACCCTATCGGTGTTGATTACTACTTTGTGGTGAATGCTATTGAGTTTTGTTGGAGAAATATCATTGTGTCCAGATTGTTTATCATCCATCTATCTCCACTGATCATGATCTCTTTTATGTCTTGTGAGTAGTTACTTTAGTTCTTGAGGACATGGGAGAAGTCTTGTTGTTAATAGTCATATGATGATGAAGTAATATGTGTTGTTTGATACTTAAGTTGTGTTGTTATTTTCCTAGTGGTGTTGTGTGAGTCGAACACTCAACACTTCGCCTTATTAAGGACCTAGGGGAATACATTGTGTACAAAGAATGCTTACGGTGGGTTGCCAGAGTGACAGAAACCTGAACCCCAGTTTGCACGCTTTTGCACAAGGGAACAATGGATCATCGATCGTATTGCTATGGTTAGGCTTTTTCCTTAAATACTATCTTGTATTTGCGGATGCTTGCAAGGTGTTTAATCATAAGAGTGCACTCATCTTAGTCTAGAGGGTGTACTAGCATAGATCCAGCCACTCAACACTTATCAACACATCACATAGTACCGATACGGAATATGGTGAAAGCACATGACTACCTCTCCCGTGTGTCCTCAAGAACACTTTAGCCTTTATAAGTTCTGTTGCTAGGCCTCTCCTTTGCTCAGAAAGGATTGGGCCACTTGTTACTCTCCAGTGCCTTTTACTTTGCTCGCTTTTACTTTCCTGTTGCTTATATCAAGAAAACCCCTAAAAAGTTATCTTTCAGTGCTTGCAGTTATTCCTTGCTCAGAATCACTTATCAATACCTTCTGCTCCTCGTTGGGTTCGACACTCTTACTTATCGAAAACGCTGCAATAGATCCCTTACGGTTGTGGGTCATCAGTCCCTGACAGGGAAGCTTCGGGAGCTAGTCGATGCAGCGGTGAGGAGAAGTGTTGATATCCTTTGCGTCCAAGAAAACAAGTAGAGGGGACAGAAGGCAAAGGAGGTGGAGGGTACCGGCTTCAAGCTGTGGTACACTGGGTTGGCTGCAAACAGGAATGGCGTAGGCATCTTGATCAACAAGAGCCTCAAGCATGGAGTGGTAGACGTCACGAGACGTGGGGACCGGATTATCCTGGTCAAGCTGGTAGTTGGGGACTTAGTTCTCAATGTTATCAGCGCGTATGCCCCGCAAGTAGGCCACACTGAGAACACCAAGAGGGAGTTCTGGGAAGTCCTGGAAGACATGGTTAGGAGTGTACCGATTGGCGAGAAGCTCTTCATAGGAGGAGACCTCAATGGCCACATGGGTACATCTAACACAGGTTTTGAAGGGGTGCATGGGGGCTTTGGCTATGGCACCAGGAATCAGGAAGGAGAAGATGTCTTAAGCTTTGCTCTAGCCTACGACATGATTGTAGCTAACACCCTCTTTAGAAAGAGAGAATCACATCTGGTGACTTTTAGTAGTGGCCAACACTCTAGCCAGATTGATTTCATCCTCTCGAGAAGAGAAGATAGGCGTGTGTGCCTAGATTGTAAGGTGATACCTGGAGAGAGTGTTGTACCTCAACATAAGCTGGTGGTTGCTGACTTCCGCTTTCGGACTCGTGTCCAGCGGGATAGGCGTGCCAAAATCGCTAGAACGAAGTGGTGGAAGCTCAAGGGGGAGGTAGCTCAGGCGTTCAAGGAGATGGTCATTAAGGAGGGCCCTTGGGAGGAAGGAGGGGATGCGGACAATGTGTGGATGAAGATGACGACTTGCATCCATAAGGTGGCCTCGGAGGAGTTTGGAGTGTCTAGGGGAAGGAGAAGCGAAGATAAGGATACCTGGTGGTGGAATGATGCCGTCCAGAAGGCGATTAAAGATAAGAAAGAGTGCTTCAGATGCCTGTACTTGGATAGGAGTGCAGACAACATAGAGAAGTACAAGATGGCGAAGAAGGCCGCAAAGCGAGCTGTTGGTGAAGCAAGGGGTAGGGCGTATGAGGGCCTCTACCAACAGTTAGGCACGAAGGAAGGGGAAAGGGACATCTATAAGATGGCCAAGATCCGAGAGAGGAAGACGAGGGATATTGGCCGAGTCAAATGCATCAAGGACGGAGCAGACCAACTCCTCGTGAAGGATGAGGAGATTAAGCATAGGTGGCGGGAGTACTTCGACAAGCTGTTCAATGGGGAGAATGAGAGTTCTACCATTGAACTTGATGACTCCTTTGATGAGACCAGCATGCGTTTTGTGCGGCGAATCCAGGAGTCTGAGGTCAAGGAGGCTCTAAAAAGGATGAAAGGAGGCAAGGCGATGGGCCCTGATTGTATCCCCATTGAGGTGTGGAAAAGCCTTGGGGACATAGCGATAGTATGGCTAACCAAGCTTTTCAACCTCATTTTTTGGGCAAACAAGATGCCAGAAGAATGGAGACGGAGTATATTAGTACCAATCTTCAAGAACAAGGGGGATGTTCAGAGTTGTACTAATTACCGTGGAATTAAGCTGATGATCCATACAATGAAGCTATGGGAGAGTGTCATTGAGCACCGCTTGAGAAGAATGATAAACGTGACCAAAAATCAGTTTGGTTTCATGCCTGGGAGGTCGACGAAGGAAGCCATTTTCTTGGTTCGACAACTTATGGAGAGATACAAGGAGCAAAAGAAGGACTTGCATATGGTGTTCATTGACTTGAAGAAGGCCGATGATAAGATACCACGGAATGTCATGTGGTGGGCCTTGGAGAAACACAAAGTCCCAGCAAAGTACATTACCCTCATCAAGGACATGTACGATAATGTTGTGACAAGTGTTCGAACAAGTGATGTCGACATTGATGACTTCCCGATTAAGATAGGACTGCATCAAGGGTCAGCTTTGAGCCCTTATCTTTTTGCCTTGGTGATGGATGAGGTCACAAGGGATATACAAGGAGATATCCCATGGTGTATGCTCTTTGCGGACGATGTGGTGCTAGTTGACGATAGTCGGACGGGGGTAAATAGGAAGTTAGAGTTATGGAGACAAACCTTGGAATCGAAAGGGTTTAAGCTTAGTAGAACTATGATGTGCGGTTTCAGTACTACTAGGTGTGAGGAGGAGGAGGTTAGCCTTGATGGACAGGTGGTGCCTCAGAAGAACACCTTTCGATATTTGGGGTCAATGCTGCAGGAGGATGGGGGTATTGATGAAGATGTGAACCATCGAATCAAAGCCAGATGGATGAAGTGGCTCCAAGCTTCTGGCATTCTCTGTGACAAGAGAGTGCCACAAAATCTAAAAGGCAAGTTCTATAGGACGGCGGTTCGACCCGCAATGCTGTATGGCGCCGAGTGTTGGCCGAGTAAAAGACGATATGTTTAACAGTTAGGTGTGGCGGAGATGCGTATGTTGAGATGGATGTGTCGCCACACGAGGAAGGATCGAGTCCGGAATGATGATATACGAGATAGAGTTGGGGTAGCACCTATTGAAGAGAAGCTTGTCCAACATCGTCTGAGATGGTTTGGGCATATTCAGCGCAGGCCTCCAGAAGCCCCAGTGCATAGCGGACGGCTAAAGCGTGCGGAGAATGTCAAGAGAGGTCGGGGTAGACCGAATTTGACATGGGAGGAGTCCGTTAAGAGAGACCTGAAGGATTGGAGTATCACCAGAGAACTAGCTATGGCCAGGGGTGCGTGGAAGCTTGCTATCCATGTGCCGGAGCCATGAGTTGGTCACGAGATCTTATGGGTTTCACCTCTAGCCTACCCCAACTTGTTTGGGACTAAAGGCTTTGTTGTTGTTGTTGTTGTTGTTGTTGTTGTTGTTGTTGTTGTTGTTGTTGTTGTTTGTTGTCTGTTTCTTTTAGTGTGGCGTTGCTCATTTAGCACACGAGCTTGTTGTTTGCTATGACTAGCCCAGCGCGCACAGCCACGTGAAGTTACTAGTTCAAATCCCAGCGGGAGCGTTTTATCGCTCTCGTCAATTTCTTTTTTCGAATTTTACATCTCGTGAAAGCCAAATGGGCCGACCCAGTTGTCGTACGCCTATGCGAACCCACATAGGAGCTCCCGGTGTGCGCCCTTCAGAATTTTAATTTTTGAACAAAAACAAATCTTTAATGGGCCGGCCCATCAGACAAATTCTAGTTCAAACGATGCCAGGTTTGATTTAGACCGGGATTATATAGTTTAAGGTGCAATGGACCGAGATTTTGACTTAAGGGTTCATTTCGTCCGACCTCTGCAAGTTCAAGATTTAAAATGGACTTTTTGACACTTTTAATGAACTTTTATAGTATGTCTTTTGGCAAAGAAAGAAAAGTATGAATTAGTGCTACTCGTTTGTTTTGGCACGGGCGACAATTTTTTTCCTTTTCGCTTGCCCCTCCGGCACCATTATCAGTGATCGGTGGTGATAGCTTCGTTACTATATTAAACAGATTAACCTAGGGGCTCCCTCCTTTTTCCATTTTTTTAGTGCTATGTGAAACTGACATGTGGCAATCAATAAGGCGGGACGTAATGGTAGTATTATATACTCCCTTCGTCCCATAATATAAGACATTTTTTGACACTAGTGTAGTGTCAAAAACCGTCTTACATTATGAGATGGAGGGAGTAGCTAGTATCATGCATGCTAACTAGACAATTTTGATGAGATGTCATAGAATTAAATGAAGAAAGAGATGCTTGAGTATCATATCATGATATCGTATCATAATAAATGATATAGTAGTATGTGTCATGCATGATAATAAATAGACTACTATTTGATACTAAGAGCATGGTTAATAATACAGCCAACAATCGGCTATAAGGAGTTGCCATGTCATCTATAGCCAACCTTGTAGCCGGCATGCGCAATAGTAAATTTTATATGTGTACTACTTCATTAGTAGTTGGCCCACCTTACAACCTCACAAAGCGTCTTGGGTCTCGTGCTAGAGCTGGCTACTAACCAAGAGCCCGCTTCTCTTCTCTCTCCTCCTCTCTCTCCAACTCATCTAAAATATAATATTTAATGGCTTACAGCCCGCCCACGTAATCCTATTATACTTGCTCTAATATATGATACTATGCATTTAGGGAGGTAGTATCATACACTAGTATCATATGCATGATACTAGTATATGATACTCCCCATTACAACCAGCCTAAACAGTGTACTGTATGAACAGTTCCCATGAATACTAACTGTACTTACTCCCTTCATTCCCTTATACAAGTTCATAAACTCGGATTATAGGTACCAAGATAAAATTTAATGACCGCTTTACAAGACAACTTTTCTTTTCGTTAATAAGGATCGATCATTAATATGTCGGCATGCATGTAAGAAAAAAATGATAAGAAAATACTACTACCTTCGTCTAGGTGAATAAGTCATTCACGTAACTCTAGGTCATCGATTTGAGGAATTAAATATATGTTATATGTCATGAAAAGTATATCACTAGATTTCTACACGGATGTAGTTTCTAAATATATTTTTTATCACATACAACACATATTAAGATAGTTAAATCGTTGACCTAGAACTACGCGAATGACTTATTCACCGAAACGAAGATACTAGTACATTGTCATTATGACTAAATGCATGCATACATTAAACAACTTAGTAATACGAGAAAATATCATTAAATTTTGCCTCGATTACCGTAGTGGCCTTGTATAGATGCAAGATGTATTTTTCATAGTAAATGAAAGGAGTATTAATTAAGCACGCATAGTAATCCCGCATGAACAGTAATCATGGACAGTAAGAGCAAGTACAAAAGAGCTGAGCCAGCGGGATATAAGGAATAAACTAGTATATTTCTGCTTAGTTGGAGGAAAAAGAAGATGAGAGAGAAGGTAAACGGGCTCTTCGTGAAGAGACGGCTCTAGCATGTGCTCCTAGGCACTTTGTGAGAATGAAAAGTGAGCCACATAATATAAAAAGTAGTACACTCTTTTGATCTATTATTGTACATGTTGGCTATAAGATCGGCTGCAGATGACATGACACTAGCTTATAGCCAACAACTGGCTATACTATTAACCATGCTCTAAGAATGTATGAGCAATACTCTGCATGAACAGTGTTCCGAAAACAAATGCAAACACGCTTTCTTTTTTGAGGAGAATGCAAGCACACTTGAAATATGATTGCCACTGCATTACACTTAAAATAAATGCAAACACGCTTTCTTTTTTGAGAATATTGCCACTGCATTACACTGTTATCAGTTATTTAAGTTATTCCTGTATAAACTCATCTACATTATTGTTCCCAAGTAATCTTATATTCTATGTACTAACTAACATGATTGTCCGTTGACATGGGATTTGCATTCGATCCTACCACCGATATTTTTCCGAAAGGATCAACCAAATAGTTTGATACAGATTATTTTGGGCAACACTCATACTGAAATATAGGTTTGCAAAGAAATTGTCTAGACAATTTATAAGTATTACTTTTTCCCTAAATTTGGAGTCTGAAGTTCATCTGTTTTAGTTCACATGATCACCTATGTTTCGATCTACGAGGCTTAATTGCATGGTCCTATGGATGAACAATAAACATACTACAACCTGATTTACACACACAGTGACATAGTACAGGATGATCCTCCGCATGTACTTAAAACTCATGTTGTTTTTATCACATGTAGGTTTAGAAATTGCAATTCGAATCAAAATGGCTAACTTTAAAAAAAATATGATTTGTGCATGATGGCTCCGTTGTTTCTATACTTATCCCTTTCTAATATTTTAGTCGTATTTCTTTCACCATTTTTGGGTTGTCACTTACTTTGTTACATTTTTTGCTGACAATATGCATTTCACTGGTTTGATGGTTATTTGTAACGTCTGAACTTTTCATTTTTTGATATTGTTCATATGATATTTGTATGTATAGAAGTTTTGTTACTCCCTCGTTTCTTTTTAGTCTGCATATAAGATTTGATCAAAGTCAAAGTTTGTAAAGTTTGACCAACTTTGTAGGAAAAAATATCAACATCTACAAAACTAAAGCTATATGGTATGAAAATTAATTTCATGATGCATCTAACAATATTGATTTCATATTGTGAATCTCGATATATTTTTCTATAAACTTAGTCAAAGTTAACAAAGTTTGACTTTGACCAAATCTTATATGCAGACTAAAAAGAAACGGAGGGAGTACTACTTAATGAATCTACATACATGTGTGCAAACTTGAGTACGGTCTGAGACGAAAAAATATATTAAATCCAAAGATGATGCATCATTTGCGCTTCAGTGTTCTTCACTTCAATTAGTATTCTTTTGCGGAATTGTTAGTGGCTTCAGTTTGACTAGACAGCCTGAATGATGCTTTGTGCCATACACGCTTCTGTAAAAATTTATCTTGTCTATAATATAGATTTGCTAATAACTATTTTATCCTCAAAATATGCTTCAGATGTTAATTTTCCTCATTGATATGTACCATATATGAGATTTGTGGCATATATTACCACTATTTCATTATACATGCAAAGGAGATGTAATCAATCTTAGTGTAAGCGTTGGAAACATAACATGTTTGCTTCTTTTGATGGAGGCACTATTGACAGGACATTATCTTGCCGAAAATGATCATCGTGGAACTTCTTATTCATTGATTTCTCTGATGGAGTAGTGGCACAATATACCAAATTTCAAAAGACAACACTGTATTTTAAAAATGCATGATTACATACTCCTATTCCTATATCCTTTGCATGGATTTTATTTTTCTTAGTTTTACTTGCTTCTGTTCTTGGATTCCTAAAATTGTAATGCAAGTGTTTTGAGTTTTCATGTCCATGAATTGATAATGTTTCATGCTCTGTTTGCACATCAATACTAGGCATTTCTATAATAAATATACTTGTCATTATTTTCCTTTTCTAGATGATTTAAACGGGCTTTCTTATTTTATTTCTTTAACAAAATCAACACCAAAAATACGAAGGGGCTCTCCTATGGGCGCGGCGTGCCGCCGCTCTTCTACAAATGTTTACAATTTCGTTGGAAGGCGCCACTAACCACTGTCCCCCGTGCCTTCAAAAAAAAAACCACTGTCCCCCGGCTACGAGAAAAGGTAGGCCGGAATCCATAGTCAGGAGTCAGGACTAAGGTCCAAGGCGATGGCGCCCGGGCCACTTAACCCTGTGACGGTCATGGAGCAGTGCCAGGTCTCACCGTCGCCGTTGCCACCGGCCGGGAAGCCACGGACACTGCCGCTCACCTTCTTCGACCTCGTCTTCTGGGACGTCCCGCCCGTGCAGCGCCTCTTCTTTTACGACAACGCCGACCTCCTCGGCGCCTCCGAGTTCCTTCTCCACGGGCTGCCCATGTTCGAGGAGTCCCTGGCCGCCGCGCTGCACCACTTCTATCCCTTGGCCGGGAAGCTGGTGCGCAGCATACCAGAGGCCGGGGCGCCCGAGGTCGTGTTCTCGGACGGCGACTCTGTCCGCCTGACGGTTGCGGTCGGCGGCGACGACTTCCAGGACCTCGCCGGCGACCACGCGCGCGACACCGCGAGGCTCCGTCCACTGCTGCCTTCGCTGCCGAGACACGGCGGCGGCGGCGACGACTCTCGATGCAGCACTCAGGACGTATTTGCCGTCCAGCTCACCGTGTTCCCTCACGCCGGTTTGTGCGTTGGCACGACGCTGCACCACGCCGTGGCCGACGGTTCCAGCTACGTGCACTTCATGAGGACGTGGGCCGCTATCCACCGCCTCGGCCCCGAGCACGGCGCGAAGTGGGCCGTGGTGGACGCGCCCCCGCTGTTCGACCGCAGCGTCGTGCGAGACGACAACGGGCTCCGCGAGGTGTTTCTCCGCGACCACCGGGATCTCGCGGCAGCCGGCGGCAAGCGGCTCCACGACTGGGACCTCAGTCACCGTCCGGGCGCCGCTGACCTCGCGACGTTCCGGTTCACGGAGAAGCTGCTCCGTGGGCTCGGAAGGCAGGTGGAGTCCGAGACCTCGGCGCGGCGGTGCTCGCCGTACGCGCTGGCGTGCGGTGCTGTCTGGGCAGGCATCGTACACGCACGTGGCAGCAGCACCAGCTTCGGGTTCGTGACCGGGTGCAAGCCCCGCGCGACCCCGCCGGTACCGGGAAACTATTTCGGCAACTGCCTCGGCCTCTGCCGCGTGGGGAAGGAGGAGGAGGAGGCGAAACCGAGCGGCAACCTCACGGCGGCCACGGCCTCGGCGGCAATCTGGCGGGCGATCGAGGGGCTCGCGGAGCAGGGGCGGGTGTTCCGGGACGCGCGCGGGTGGGTGCGGCTGGTGCGGGAGTACGCATCGGCGCGCGCGGTGACCGTGGCCGGGTCGCCCAAGCTGGGCGTGTACGCGGCGACGGATCTCGGAGCGCCGTGGGGGCGGCCCCGGAAGGTGGAGATCGTATCGGTGGAGCGGACGGGCGCGCTGGCGCTGGCGGAGAGCGGCCGCGACGGGGACGGCGGCATCGAGGTCGGGCTGGCGCTGCCGCGCGGCGAGATGGAGGCGTTCCGCGTGTTCTACCACGACCTGGTTGCCACAGCGTCGTCGTACGGTACTGACAGCGGCAAGGCGTGACGTGCGTACGTTTGGACTCGTCGATCGTTGTTTGGCGGACAGCCACGGCAAATGTGACGTTTGCAGGGGCAATTTGGCCTTATGTTTTTATTTATACTTTTTTATAGTTGAGTTTGGCCTTATCAATGCGTGCATCAGTTTATGATTTAGTAAACGTGGAGTGGTGGGACTTCTTCCTTCTCCGGCAGCGCTCGAACGTGGGAGGAGGACATCTTCATGCCAGCAGCCAGCAGCCACCGGTAGAAAGCGTATGACCCTAAGAGCATCTTCTGCCGCGTCCCCAACAGGTCCAAGACCGGCACCGAAAAAATGATTCAGTCGTGCCTCAGAAACCTATTTTTCGTCGGATTATGCTTAAACTGGCGTCGGCGGACCCAACCCGAACCCGGGGTGCTGGGGTCGCCTGGGGCGCCGGACGGGTCGTTTTTGGCGCGAACTGTGATGAGCCCGCCCTGTCAGCGACGTGATGCTTCGTCGTCCTCATCGCCTCGGTTCCCGTAGGAATCAATGCCAAAGCTGCCGCACTGCCGCGCCGTCACCTTCATTGATGCCCCGCGCTGTTAGGATGCAGCGCCGGTCAGCCTGCCCATTGATGTCGCGCAGCAAACCGTCGCGTCGCCCGGCGCCACGCGTCGCCTGGCATGCGCCCCTCGCCGCCCGAGCTCCGGCTATAAAAGCCGCCCACCTCGCCGGTGAACGCCACACCGCAGCATCATCGCCCGCCCGCACTCTCCCACACTGCCACGCGCAATTCACCGCTTCCTCCGCCGCTCGCTGCTTCGTCGCTGCCACGCACTGCGCCCCCATGCCGCCTCGCCGCTAGGGAGCTGCGGGCTACCGCGGCGTCCGCGTTCGTCCGTCCGGCACCTACTCCGCCGAGATTCGGTCGGGCGACGCGCGCCTCGGACTCGGAAACTTCGACACCGCTCAGGAGGGCGCCCGCGCGTACGACGCTGCGGCATGGCGCCTCCGGCGTTCCCGTTGGTACATGAACTTCACGGACGTGCCGACGCGGGAGCGTGCACAGGAGTTGGCGCCTCCCCCGCGGCTTATCACCGACGACGATCGTCAGAAGAATTGTAGGCGGGCGCACCGACTCAGTCTGGCCGAGATGGACGAGGAAGCCATGGCGACGTGGCGCCAAAACTTCCCGCAAGGCATCATCAACGAGCACCAGTTCTTGGCTGAGAGGAGGGCGGAGAGGAAGAAGATGAGGGAGGAGCGAGCGGCCTATCGCGAGGACAAGCGAGCGCGGAAGGCGGACGCTAAATTCAACATCGAGCTAGGAGATGCGTCCTCCTGGGACTCCACCGACGAGCGGTTCCTTGACGCCTATGCTGAGACGTCGGAGGAGGACATCACCGAGGCAGAGTCCGAGTCGGAGAATGACGAGTAGTAGTAGTTCGTAGGAGAAGACTATGTGAACTATCTAGGATAAGATTATGTGAACTATCTATCTATCGTAGGATATATGTGAACTATCTATCTATCTATCGTATGTGAAACAGTGATTTTATTTACGACTATGTGATTCTATTTCAATAGCCGCCGAAACACGTCGAGCCTGGGCCGTTTTGCGCCGAAAATGGGCTGAAAGCGTCGAAACTGGGCCGATATCGGCGTCTGGGGGCGACCGGGGGGGAGAGGCGGCGACTGGGAACGCACTGGCACCCAAGCCGAAAGTAGTGCCGGATCGCCCCAGGCGGCGGTTTTCGACGCGTTTTGGGGGCACAACGGCTGAAGATGCTCTAAGCGTCCGTTTGTTTTCTCAACCACTAGTTATTTTT
Organism: Secale cereale; assembly: GCA_902687465.1. NCBI lineage: Eukaryota > Viridiplantae > Streptophyta > Magnoliopsida > Poales > Poaceae > Secale > Secale cereale. The sequence goes on from LR738712.1 coordinate 663,249,722, forward strand.
TCCCACGAGAAATCCTTACAAAGGTTATTATTTTTCATTTTGACAAACACCTACAATTTTATTCATACACATAACCATTAAATCAGAGATTCAAAAAGATACAAAGTAACTCCTACAAAAATGAGCGCGCGGTAAACGTTTGCACGCGCGCGGAAGAAAGCTGGCGGTCGCGCGGTAGATTTGGCGCACCGCTTACGGCGCGTCTATAAATTGCGGCGCTCGCCACACGACTATCCACACTGCCACGCGTGCTCCCCCGCTTCCTCGCCGCTTCATCTGCTTCCTTGTCGCTTCCTCGCCGCTTCAGCGCCCCGCCACAGACGCGCCACCACCGTGCCACCATGTCGTCGCGCCGCCGGGCATCTTCGGGTTACTGCGGCGTCCGCGAGCACCCCTCCGGCGGGTACTACGCTAAGATCCGGTCCGGCGACGTCCGCCTCGGACTCGGCATGTTCGAGACCGCGCACGAGGCCACCTCGCGTACGACGCGGCGGCGTGGCGCCTAGAGAGGCCTCGCGCGTAGCTGAACTTCCACGACGTCTACACACGCGAGCAGGCGCAGGCCGTCGCCCCTCCGCCTCGTCTGATAACAAACCAGGACCGTGTGGAACACCATCGACGGCAGCGCCGCCTCCTCATCGCCGAGGAGGACGAGCGAGCCATGGTGGAGTGGCGTCGGCGCCACCCGGAGGACGTCGCCAATAAGCACGCCTTTTGGGCGGAGAGGACGGCAAAGTGTCGCGCGGAGCGGGCGGATCGGCATCGGCGGAAGGCGCCATATCGCAGTGCGATCTCGTAAACGCCGGTGGGAAGTCGTTCTTCTCGTCAGACGATGATCGTTCGAATGACGTGTGGCTCTCTACCTCGGACAGCACTAGCGAGGGTGATGAGGACGACTCAGAGTAGGTTCTAGTTGCACCGTAGTTTTTATGTAGTTGGACCGTAGTTTTCATTGTTGCGTCGTAGTTGTTTTTATCTATCTATGCTATGAACTATGTAATATATCTATGTATCGTTTTTATCTATGTTAAATTATGCGTCGTTGTACCAATGTAATGCACCGTGTCCAGAGTGTTTGTGCGAGAACGCGCGCTATGCATTTTAGCGCGCCTGCTGGAACTACGCGCGCGCGCTAAATTTACCGCGACCGCTGAAGCCAGTGCTCCCCGCCGCGCCAAAGCAGACGATCGGCGCGTTGCAAACTGCTTTGTAGCGCGCCGCGCGTTAGGCGACTGTTGAAGATGGTCTAAGTTGTGTGGCTTCTTCCCCTAAAAAGAACTAGGGTGTGTGAACCTTGTTTCGTCTCCCCACCGTCTTCAGTGTAGTAACATCGATGATGAGCATAGTGTTGAATATTTTGCTGAGACCAGCTAAAGAAGAGTTGGAATCTGTATTATTACCAAAAGAAATACTCCCTTCGTCCCATAATGTAAGACGATTTTTGACACTACATTAGTATCAAAAAACGTCTTACATTATGAGACGGAGGAAGTAACTCACAAAGTTTTCAACTCCTATCTCCATCGCAAATAACTTTGTAAACCTGTAACTTATGTTTAAAAATTGTAATATAAAAATTACTCTGACTGTATATTTTCCAAAATTTCTGAGTTTATGATGACCGATAGGCGCGTGCGCTGCTTTGCTTGCCGACGACTTCATCTGCATGACAAATCATGACATCGATGATCCTCACATAGAGAAGACTCGGAAGTTGGAATCTTTACCATCAAAACCAAAAGCTGTGGCGCACTTCCTCTCAAAAAAATAAAATAAAATGTCGCGCACATGCACGACTCCAGCAAGCGAAGACTTGGAATCTGTGTTATTAGGTAAAAACCAAAAGCTGAGAATTCTTGCCAGGTCCTATTATACCAATACAACTTGATCTATCGTGTTCAGAGTGCTGACAGAAGTGGGGCTCGTGTGAACCTCGAGCTAGTAAAAACTAATTTGATGATCGACCGTGGTCATAGCTTTTAATCGTTGATCGTGCTTCACACCCACCAACTGACCGGCCACCCACGACTTTACCCTTTCCTCACGCACTTCGTGCTCTATGCTCCGAAATCACTGATGTTAAGAGCATCTTCAACGGCCGTACAAAAATTTCGCGTCCAACAAAAGTTATAGCGCGTCACTGTAGCATTTTTAATACGTCAGGATCAACATTGCTTTAACAGACATCACAAATGCGCGCTCAATCCGAAGCCCAAAATATGCTGCGCGCGATGGCGCGTGTCCAAAACTTTTTAGCGAGCGCATAATTTTACAACATCTGTTAGAGCTGTTCGGCACCAAAAAAAAAACAAATATTTAGCGCGCAGAGCTTTTTTTGGGCGCCCGTTGAAGATGCTCTAAGTAAGGTACATGGCCACTTAGCTTATAGATAGCCAAAGTATGAATTGATAGGGAAAAAAAGAGTATGAATTACTATCGACATACCACATTATAATAGAGGTAAACAAGTAAACGGAGTCATATATGCATGGCGTAAATGTACATATAGTTTTCATAGTTTATCATATTGAAAAGCATTACGGGGGACGTGTTGTCTGGGCACTTATATGAAGGTGCCATGCTTCCCCGAAGGTGCGTATATTTGTGTGGTGGCTGGTTTCGAATTGTCTGGCTACTTGGGCGAATAAAATGAACGTAAACGGGAAATCACCGACATTTGTCCACTTTGTGCGACGGATCGGGAGGATACCTTCCACGTCTTTTGTAGATGTCCACGAGCGACTGCGCTTTGGCATGCTATGAAGGAACACTGGAGGTTGCCGTACATCAGGAGGGTGATGAACACGGGGCCGGAATGGCTATTTCACGTTATTGCAGGACCTTCATGAAGTTCAACGAATGTGGGTGCTAATGGCGATGTGGCGATGTGGTGATGTTGGCACGTCCGGAACGAACTCGTCCACAACAAGTCAGCCCCTCCGGTTGAAGCTTCACGGCGGTTCCTCCTCAGCTACGTAGAGTCTCTCATTGGCATCAAGCAACTCCCGACCAGCGACTTTGCGAAAGGCAAGATGGTGATCGCTGACGCTGGCCGGCCGGTGCCGTTATCACCCAATGCTTCAGCCACGACACACCCGGTGCATTGGTCCCCGCCTACCACCGGCCGTGTGAAGCTCAATGTCGACGGTTCATTTGTCGAGGCTACGGGCGTTGTGGGGGCTGGAATGATACTACGTGATGCATCAGGGGCCATTGTCTTCTCGGCTTACCGTGAAATTTGGCACTGTGCAGACGCCGTGCATGCAGAGCTTGTTGCGTTCAAGGAAGGGCTGTGGCTTGCACATCAATGGTCGTCCCTACTGGTAGACATCGAGATTGATTGCATCGAAGCCGTGAAGCTGCTCCAATGTGTTGGGCAGGATAGACGCCACACATGATGTTAGTACAGGAAATTAAGAGCCTATTAGGTGAGAGGGAGGCTACTATTGCTCACATCAGTAAATCTCAGAATACGGTTAGCCATTATCTAGCTGCTTATAGCCGTTCTGAGGCACGCACGGTCGTATGGCTGCGGTCTGGCCCAGTGGATGTCCCTATATTATGTTGGGCAGACTTTCTACCACCTTGAGCAATGATAAAATCCCCTTTACCTCGCAAAAAAAAAATCATCACGAAAATATTTGAAGACTGCATGGCATAATACTGCATGAAACTCATGTGAAATATATGCAACACATTTGTCATTAGGTATGTCATATTGCAATTTTGAGTAGCTATTGGTGTTATAAGCCTTGACAAAAAATAAATCATACAGTAAATGAATGACAATTATTATCGAAGAAGACAAAAGTGGAAGAACTAAAGTATGGAAGAGTCTAGAACTAATAAGAAGTCTTTGTGATATGAGATTTGTGCATATTGTGCGTTGTATATGATACACTAAAAATGAAGAAGAAAAAAGTTCGGATAATATGAAAGGATGGATGGTTATAGAGCAAAGGAGAAGTGGTCGTGTTTCGAAGCTTGTGCATACTATGAATTGTAAAGTATACAATAAAAAAAGGTAATTCATTTAAAGCAATGTTGCAATGTTTTTAAATACTTAAAGTATGGAAGATCCAGAATAAAGGATTAGTGCTTGTATCGTGAGATTTGTGCCTAGAGATTAAGCTCAACCATGAATATCCAACAACCAATAGTGCGCGGATTTGCAACATATATATAAGCATGAAAGCAAAGTACAAGATGCATAACTAGCTAACTACTAGTACATAAACATATTATTGTAAGCAGCTTTATATTATAAGTTTCCTAAAAATATATTTATGTTACATTTAAAATGATTGAGAAATAACTTTTCTAAATTACATCTAACAACCACCCTTCAACCTAAACATACCATGTCACCCATACAACACATACTCTACACTCTTCACTAGGCCACTCCTCATTTCTTTAGTCAAACCTCACCACATGAGGATTCCGTTGATTGTTTGGACCTTACTTCGGAGTATAGAAGTAGGTCATCCTGCACAACTAGTTAGGCCTGACTCACTCAATGATTCATCGCATGTGGCACATGGTCAAAGGTTGGATTCTGACTTGGCTTATGATAAAACGTGGATTAGTACTTAATTAGTTTATTGGTGCTTGCTTGAAGAGTTGTCTCAACACTTGTCTACATGTCCAGGACAATGCGACATGAACCATTTTCGGATACAGTTGGACAAAGTGTCTCTCAACTTTGTTGCGTTGTCTTCCTAACACAACATGTCAGGTAAAATCGACTGGATATTTGTAATTGGATTCACGCTTGATGACATGATCACCATAGCATTTTGACATAGTTAGCTTGCACTAACAAAAGAAAGAGATCAAGCACACGATCTGCATGGAGGTGAAGGCTCGATGGTTAGTAACTAGGGCATGTTCTTTCACAAATCAGATGTTGCTACTACTATATAAATATTAAGACCAACATTGTCATGAGAATTTATTCCTCGTCATTATTCACAACGCAGCTACAACCCTTTTTATCAATCATACATGATTTGGG
>LR738712.1:663257206-663372735 GCA_902687465.1 Secale cereale
CTGCAGCCTCCGCGCCGGCGCCGCCTGCCGCCTCCGGCCACCATGGCCCCGCGACGCTGCTGTCCGGCGCCCCCGGCCCGCGCGCGTCGCCCCGCGCCTGCCGTCCGCGGCCACCGCCGCCCGCTCCTCCCGCTCGCCTGGCACCTCCGCCACCGCGTGCGCCGCGCCTCCCCCCCGCCGGCGCTCGCCACCGCCGCCGCTGCTTCGGTTCACCGCCGCCGCTCCCTGCCGCAGGACTGCTCCTGCCCTTGCCCCGCCCTGCTGTGGTGGCCTCACCCGTCACGCCCCGGCGGCCGTCGCCGGCGTGCCCGGCTCTGCCCCGCATCGCGTGCTGCCGCGCGCCCGCGCCCCCGCGGGTCAGCGCTCCTTCGGGCGGGTGCCCGACGCCCAGCACACGCGTGGGTTCGCCCGCCCCGCTGCACGCCCGATCCACTAGGGGCCCTGGCCCAATGACAGCCGGGGCCCACCCCCAGAACGATTTAGAAAAAAAAAGAGGATTAAAAAAATATATATATATAAATAAATATAAATAATTAATAATATTAATTAATTAATTAAATAGATAATTAATCTAATTAATCCTGTCTTTAATTAACCTAATGGATAATTAAATAAATTAAATAATGTCAAGATTAAACTAATTAAGTGTGATTAATCTAATTAACTTTAACTAGTTAAACTAATCAGGTTTAGTTAATTAAATATAGGACTAATTATATTGTGTCACTGACCAGTGGGACCCACTGGTCAGGTTGACCAGTCAACCATGCTGACATCAGCATGATGTCATGCTGATGTCATAAATCCTTTTTAAAATTAATTTAATTAATATTAAATTCCAGAAATTAATAAAAACTTTAGAAAATCATATCTTTTAAACCGTAACTCGGATGAAAATAATTTATATATGAAAGTTGCTCAGAACGACGAGACGAACCCAAATACGCGGTCCGTTCGTCCGCCACACATCTCTATCATACCGAACGTTCAACATTCCCCTTCGTTTCATCTGCCCGAAAATGCCTAACACCGGGAATACTTTCCCGGATGTTATTCCTCTTCGTCTGTATCACCGAGCACCGCGTTAGGTCACACGTAGCACCGCGTATTTCCATGTTATGCTTGTGATGCTATTGTTTGCCCTGTTATTTATTTGTTTCCCTTTCGTTGCTTATTTTCGGTAGACTCCGATACTGTGATAGACCCTGAGACCGTTGATGCTTCGGTGTTCGACTACGGCTACGATTCTGAAGATTCCTTTCATCTGCAGAGCTTCCAGGCAAGCCCCCCCTTTGATCACCAGATATCGCCTATTCTTCTTTCTACTGCTTGCATTAGAGTAGTGTAGCATGTTACTGTTCGGTTACTCCTATTCTGCTGCATAGCCTGTCATTGTTGCTACCACTGTTGATACTTTACCTGCAATCCTAAATACTTAGTATAGGATGCTAGTATTCCATCAGTGGCCCTACACCCTTGTCCGTCTGCCCTGCTATTCTATCGGGCCGTGATCACTTGGGGGTGATCACGGGTATATACTACATACATTTTACATGACACATGATGATGGTTCGGATATGGGGGCTGAAGGGGCAGGTGGTTCCACACAGGTAGTGGTGGGCCTGGGTTCCCGACAGTCCCCTGATGGTTACTTTGTGGCGGAGCGACAGGGCAGGTTGCGACCACCTAGGAGACAGGTGGGCCTGGCCCTGGTCGTTGTCCGCGGTTATTTCATAATAACACGTTTAACGGGATCTTGGTATTTGATCTGAGTCTGGCCATTTGGTCTATACGCACTAACCAGCTACGTGGGAATAGTTATGGGTACTCGACGTCGTGGTATCAGCCGAAGCCTTTTTGACGTCAGCGACTTAGCGGCGCGCGCCGGATTGGACTGGAAGCCTACTCTGGTATTAGGAGAGGCTAGGTCTGCTTACCGGCCGCCCTCGCAACGTGCAGGTGTGCATTGGGCGATGGGCCCAGACCCCTGTGTGCTTAGGATTTAGACCGACGTGCTGACCTCTCTGCTGTGCTTAGGTAGGGCTGCGACGTGTTGATCTTCCGAGGCCGGGCATGACCCTGGAAAGTGTGTCCGGCCAAATGGGATCAAGCGTGCTGGGTTATGTGGTGCACCCCTGCAGGGAAGTTAATCTATTCGAATAGCCGTGTCCCTCGGTAAAAGGACGACCCGGAGTTGTACTCCGACCTCATGACAACTAGAACCGGATACTTAATAAAACACACCCTTACAAGTGCCAGATATAACTCGGTGGTTGCTCTCTCACAGGGTGATGTGCGGGAGGATCGCCGAGTAGGATTATGCTATACGATGTTGCTTGGTGAACTTACCATCTATTCCCTTCTACTGCTGCAAGACGGAGGCTGCGAGAAGCGGGGATACTCGTTACTTTCCAGCTACCCTCATCTTCTGCTGCAAGATGGATGCTACGAGAAGCGTAGTCTTTGATTGGATTAGCTATCCCCCTCGTATTCCGGCATTCTGCAGTTTAACCCACATATTTTACCCCGTTACACAGATACCATGGCATATGTAGTGTAGATCCTTGCTTGCGAGTACTTTGGATGAGTACTCACGGTTGCTTTTCTCCCCCTTTTCCCCTTTTGTTCCTTCTTCTCGGATGACGCATCCAGATGGTAGAGTCCCGGACCCAGAAGATTCCGAGGAGGTTTCTACGTGAAGATCGGCTTCGAGGAGTAGTTAGGAGGTCCCAGGCAGGAGGCCTTGCCTTTTCGATCGTTGCTACTTTTGTGCTAGCCTTCTTAAGGCAAACTTGTTTAACTTATGTCTGTACTCAGATATTATTGCTTCCGTTGACTCTTGTGTTTTCGAGCTTATGTATTCGAGCCCTCGAGGCCCCTGGCTTGTAATATAAAGCTTGTATTATTTTAAATTGTGTCTAGTGTTGTGTTGTGATATCTTCCAGTGAGTCCTTGATCTTGGTCGTACACATTGGCGTGCATGATTAGTGTACGGTCAAATCGGGGGCGTCACACTGGAGCTCCTCATGCCGTCCCAGATCCCATCCGAAACTCCGAACAACCTTTGAATTTCCCACTATTATTATCTTAATACTACCTTAGCGCTACCGAACGTTAAGCGTGCGACCCTACGGGTTCGAGAATCATGTAGACATGAACAAAACTCCTCTACAGTCAATAACCAATAGCGGGACCTGCATGCCCATATTGGTTCCCATATATTCCACAAAGAATTTTATCGGTTGAACTATGATGTCAAGAATTCAGTTAATCCCATATACAATTCCCTTTGCCCGGTGATATGTTACTTGCCCGAGATTCGATCGTCGGTATCTCCATACCTAGTTCAATATTGTTACCGGCAAGTCTCTTTACTTGTTCCGTAATACAAGATCCCATGACTAAACTCATTAGTAACATGGTTACAAGGTTCTTGTGATGTTGTATTACCGAGAGGGCCCAAAGATATCTCTTCGTCACACAGAGCGACAAATCCCAGTCTCGATTCGTGCCAACCCAACAAACACCTTCAGAGATACCTGTAGACCACCTATGTGATCATCCAGTTATGAAGTGATATTTGGATACACATTAAGTATCCCTTTGGTGTCAGGGAGTTGCATGACCTCATGGTCTTAGGAATAGATACTTGACATGAAGAAAGCTATAACAATAAACTCAAGTGATACAATCGAATGCTAAGTTTATGGTTTGGTCTTGTCCATCACATCATTCTTCTAATGATGTGATCCTGTTATTAAATGACAACTCATATGGTTAGGAAACCTTAACCATCTTTGATAAACGAGCTAGTCTAGTAGAGACTCACTAGGGACATAGTATTTTTTTAATGTTTTCACACATGCATTTAAGTTTCCGATCAATATAATTCTATTGTGAATAATAAACCTTTATCATGAACAAGGAAATATGATAATAACCAATGTATTATTGCCTCTAGGTCATATTTCCAACAAGTAAAACAAACACACTTACCATTATGTTGTCTTCCTATTAAGGAGGAAAATTTACTTAAGCAAATTTATTACTCCGTCCCATCCAAAAGATCACTATCTAGCTATTGCTCAAGTGAAACCTAATTATTATCAAGTCCACGACATATATTAAAAATTCTCACATTTGCACATCTAATACAAATGATTGATAATATGGATGTTGACCTCACATATTGATCTAACATCACATATGAACTACTAGCAAGGTCCTAGTATACACTTTCTTATACAGATTTATTCTCATGCACAAGTATAAACTTTCATGTAACTTTAGTCTCATACACAAACGGACATCTTCATTACTGTGGTGTTTTTGGAAATATACAGTATACTCATCTTTTTCTAACCAATTACATATGATTAAATATATTTTCAGAAGTAGCAGGACCCCAGACAATTGCAAACCAATCTTGCAACACATCAGAAGCCTGATATCTTTCTGGCAAGCTTCTCGAGTCTTGGCAAAGTGGTCACCATTCTTACATTTAGGGGCCGAGAATATCTTCACAAATATTGACCATGTAGGATAGATGGAATCAACTAGATAGTATCCCACATCAGAATCATGGTCATTGACCTTAAAGTTGCACGTTGCAGCATCCCCATTTTGCTAGCCTTCCGAAAAGAGGAGGTCTGGGCGGTCACATTCTCTCGAAATAGGCTTTTGCCCCGCTTTGCAAATGAAGCCACCACCTCTTCCATACAAGAGTTTTAAGTGCATCAAAATAGAATATTCTGCTGGGGCAACACCACAAACACGCCCAAGGAAAGCATAAAAGAATAAAAAGGCCACCGAGTGGCCTCAGTCTCAGGGGCCCTGCTGTAAGGTAGGGCGGTGAGCGGCATCATGCATTGCGTCTATCATCAGTCCTAGCCACTAACGGTCGCGCAGACTAGATAGCGGGTGTCAGTGCTGCAAAAACGTCAGGAATTTGAAGATCAATCAAAGGACCGTTGAAGAAAGACCATCTCAATCACCTTGTTACACATCATCCACAGAGTCCAAGCTAATGTCGTCAACACAAGCCAAAATAGGCATCTCCTCCTACCAGTCTGGTTGGCTCTATCTTGAATGAACCCAACCAGATCCAGGGCCTCCTAGTCAGGCCCTAGAGCCTCATTGACAAAACTCTAAAGAAACCTTGCCACCGTGAAAGAGAAGAGGATGTGGTCCGTGTCTCTGGGACCTCACATAGAGGACATATCCCATTCCTTGGGTTGTGTCTCTTGATCACCTCCGTCCCAAATGGTAGGCGATCCATCAATAATTGCCAAACAAAAATTCTGATCTTCAAGAGCAAGGGCTCTTTTCCATAGCAGCGATGCCCAAGCAATAGAGGGACGTTCACGACGTACTCCTATGATGTTTCTGTTGGGGAACGTTGCATGGGAAACAAAAATTTTCCTACGCTCACCAAGATCAATCTAGGAGATGCATCTACGAGGGAAGAGTCGGATCCACATACCCTTGTAGATCGCTAAGCGGAAGCGTTCAAGAACGCGGTTGATGGAGTCGTACTCGCCGCGATTCAAATCGCCGAAGATCCTAGCACCGAACGGACGGTGCCTCCGCGTTCTTCACACGTGCAGCTCGGGGACGTCTCCTCCTTCTTGATCCAGCAAGGGGGAAGGAGAGGTTGACGGAGAAACCCAGCAGCACGACGGCGTGGTGGAGATGGTGGTGGAGGAATTCCAGCAGGGCTTCGCCAAGCACTGCAAAATAGACGAAGATATTCGTGGGAGAGGGAGGGCAGCGCCGAAGCACGAACTTGTGTTGCTGCCCTCCCTCTGCCTCTCTTTATATAGGGGGGAGAGAGGGGAGGGGGCGCCCCTAGGGTTCCCCCTAGGGGGCGGCGGCCAAGGCCAGATGGGGCCGGCCAAGGGGGGGGCGGCGGCCAGGGCTAGGGTTTCCCCCCCAGGCGCCTTGCCCCCCAAGCCAAGGGGGTGCGGCTGCCCTAGGGGGGCCCAGCCCCTTAGACGCAGGTGGAGGGGCCTAGGGGGGGCGCACAGCCCCTGTGTGGGCTGTTGCGTCTCCCCACTTATGGCCCATAGGGCCCGTAACACTTACCGTGGCCCCCGAAACACCTTTCGGTCCTCCGATTCCTTCCCGATGTTCCCCGGAACAATTCCGGACTCCGTTCACTCTCATCCTATATATCAATCTTCGTCCCCGGACCATTCCGGAGACCCTCGTCACGTCCGGGATCTTATCCGGGACTCCGAACAACCTTCGGTTACCATGCACTGTTCTCACTAACAACCCTAGCGTCACCGAACCTTAAGTGTGTAGACCCTGCGGGTTCGGAAACTATGCAGACATGACCGAGACACTCCCAGGTCAATAACCAATAGCGGGATCTGGATACCCATATTGGTTCCCACACGTTCCTCGATGATCTCATCGGATGAACCACGATGTCAAGGATTCAGGCAATCCCGTATACAGTTCCCTTTGTCTCGTCGGTATGTTACTTGCCCGAGATTCGATCGTCGGTATCTCTATACCTAGTTCAATCTCGTTACCGGCAAGTCTCTTTACTCGTTCCGTAATACATAATCCCGTGACTAACTACTTAGTCACTTTGAGCTCATCGAGATGATGTATTACCGAGTGGGCCCGGAGATACCTCTCCGTCATACGGAGTGACAAATCCCAGTCTCGATCCATGTCAACTCAACAGACACCTTCGGAGATACCTGTAGAGTACCTTTATAGTCACCCAGTTACGTTGCGACGTTTGGCACACACAAGGCACTCCTACGGTGTCAGTGAGTTACATGATCTCATGGTCATAGGAACTTATACTTGACATGCAGAAAACTATAGCGATAACTGATACGATCATAAGCTATGTTTATCGTTTGGGTCTCGTCCATCACATCATTCTCCCAATGATGTGATCCCGTTATCAAATGACAACTCATGTCTATGACCTGGAAACCGCGGTCATCTTTGATCAACGAGCTAGTCCTGAAGAGGCTTACTAGGGACACAAAGTTTGTCTATTTATCCACACATGTATTTAAGTTTCCAATCAATACAATTATAGCATGGATAATAAACGATGATCATGAACAAGGAAATATAATAATAACTCTTTTATTATTGCCTCTAGGGCATATTTCCAACAGTTTCCATGGTGGCAGTTGGGTGGGTCACGTCAAGCTCAGGCGGGTTGGTGGCACGGGAACATGAACGAGTCCGCAATGGAAGGCGGAGCCCTTTTCTAGCGATTTGGTGGCAATTGATAGTCGGAAATAACATCTGCATGGTGAGGTAGCCGACATGGGAGCCTGGGAAGATGCTAAGACTTCCTACCAATCGAAAATCAAGACGATAGAGTTTCATGTATATTCCCCTCTTTTTTTTCTATATATTTGGAGGATAGAGATTGGACATGGAATTTCTACACTTGAGCTCAAATGCACCCTCATGTTTCAAAAACTTCGGATTTATTTTGGCAACAAACATTGTTGAATTATCTTCTTACATGCAACTTTTTGTGATGCAATCACATTCGTGGAGGTCTAGACAAAAAAATAATACTCCAAAAAACATATTTTCGTGATGACATATTTTCACCTAGACATCCACAGATTTTATGTCATCACGAAAATTTACACACATGCAAGAAACTAAACAGTGTTTGTTTCCAAATAAGTTTGGTTTATTTATTATTTATTTTTTGAATTTTACTGTTTACGCAACAGCATTTGAGCTCGGGATTATAATATCACTTTTAGGCTAGAGAGGTGTTTCTAGAGTGGCCTAAAAACTTAGGGGAAAGAGGACCGTTCTCCTCGCTTAGCCCTCATCCTGGCAGTGTGTCTAGCGTCATTGGAGGACGTGTGTAGATGTGTCTTCGACTGAGCAAGATTCGGCCGGAGAGCTAAGAATTGAGGCGAATTGTTTTTGTCCATGTGGCGTGACTCGTAAGAGCTCAAATGGTCTGGTCCTTTGCAACTAACAAAAGGAGAAATTTCCTGGAAGTGTTGGAAAGCGAATCAGGTCTGCGCATTTGCGAAAGTGGGTTGGCAATTACGACCTTCACTTTATTCGGTCTCACACTGAGCTCCCTGCTGGCTCTCCACTGCCTTTACTCCACAGCTGCTGCCTATATATAAACCAAACCATCCAAAGAGCTCGGAGACACAACAACATCCACGTCCACGCATCGAAGTCCCAAGCACGTACAGCAGCAGCACAAGAGACACGTACGTACACGAGGCACACAATGGCAGCTGTCCAGGTGTTGTCGACGGAGATGGTCGTCCCGGCGGAGGCAACACCAGGGGGCGCGGTCTGGCTGTCGAATCTGGACCTGGCGGCGCGCCGGGGCTACACGCCGACGGTCTACTTCTACCGGTCGAACGGCGAGCATGCGGGCTTCTTCGCGGCCGACGCCGTCAAGGACAGCCTCGCCAGGGCTCTGGTGGCGTTCGACCCGCTGGCAGGCCGCCTCGGGCTGGACGGCGCCGGCCGTGTCCAGATCGACTGCACCGGCGAGGGCGCAGTCTTCGTCACCGCGCGCTCGGATCACTACGAACTGGAGGAGCTCATGAACGAGTTCGTGCCGTGCGGCGAGATGCGCGACCTGTTCGTGCCCCCGACGCCCGCGCCGAACCCGCCGTGCGTCCTGCTGCTGGCGCAGGTCACGTACCTGCGCTGCGGCGGTGTCGTGCTCGGCCTGGCGTTGCACCACTCCGTCGTCGACGCCCGGAGCGCGGCGCTCTTCGTGGAGACGTGGGCGAGCGTCGCCCGCGGCGCCACCAAAGAGGACGCGCCCGTGCCGCCCTGCTTCGACCACAAGCTGCTCGCCGCGCGCCAGGAGCGCGCCGTGCTGTACGACCACCCGGAGTACAAGCCGGAGGCGGCCCCGGTGCACGCGGCAACCGCTGCGTCCACGTACGCGAGCGCCCTGATCACGGTGAGCAAGCAGCAGGTGAGCGCGCTAAGGGCGCGATGCGCAGGGGCGTCTACGTTCCGCGCCGTGGTGGCGCTGGTGTGGCAGTGCGCGTGCCGCGCGCGGGGGCTGCCGCCGGACGCGGAGACGCGGCTCTACTCCATGATCGACATGCGCCCGCGCCTGGCGCCGCCGCTCCCGCAGGGGTACTTCGGGAACGCGGTGATCCGAACGTCGACCGTGGCCACCGTCGGGGAGGTGGTGTCTAACCCGGTCGACCATGGCGCTCGGCGGGCGCGCGCGGCGACGAGCCAGGGCGATGACTATGCGCGCTCTCTGGTGGACTACCTAGATGGCGTGGACGTGATGAACCTTCCACGAAGCGGCATCTCTCGCGCGCACCTGCGCGCCATCAGCTGGATGGGCATGTCGCTCTCCGACGCCGACTTCGGGTGGGGCGCGCCGGCGTTCATGGGGCCGGCGCTCATGTACTACAGCGGCTTCGTGTACGTGATGAACGCGGCCGGCAAGGAAGGCGCCCTCACGCTCGCGCTGTCGCTTGAGCCAGAGAGCATGGCGGAGTTCAGGAAGGTGTTCGCCGACGAGCTTGCCCGTCTCGAGGTGTAGTACACTGCGTAGCCATCGTCGACGTTCGTTGCATGGATTGTACAGTGGCTGCATGTGCTATAGGCTATTTTATTATTTTTCATAGTAGCTATGTGTAACTTGATTGAATTTGTAATTTAAGTAAGTTGATTTTGTGGAAGAAGGAACCGTTGGGACAAGGACGGAGCCGGGATTTGAGCACGAGGGTGGCCGGAAAATCCTCATATGTCAAGTTGACTATAGTATCACTCGTATGTATGCCAATGTATCTGGTGGTAAAAAATAGCTAAAATGCCACTCAGATGTCAAGCCTGTTGAAATATGAGATGGGCCTAGAGCCCATATGACAATTTCAGATTTAATCTCTAAGGGCTCATGTAGGTGGCATGACAAGGATTTCTCAAAAAAAAAAAAAAAAAGGTGGCATGACAAGGTGGTGGGAAGTTTAATCCCACCCCGGAAGTGGAAGGAGAATTGGAGTGGTTTATATGGGATTCTCTCCCTCATGCTATTGGAGCTCGAGAACAGATGATTGTGGGCAACAATGAAATGGTGCATTTGGGTATGGTAATTTATTTACTGTTTTTCAGTGTTTCAGCCCAACGATTGGTGGGTGGACACAGGTGCGGGTGTTCATGTGTGTGCTGACATTTCATTGTTCACTTCTTACCAGGTCACAGGCCATCAAGAAGAACCTCGTTAGTGGCTCCCTTCTATGTAGAGAAGGGTTTAAGTTGGTTTTCGAGTCTAATAAATTAGTTGTTACGAAATATGGACTTTTTGTTGGAAAAGGTTATGAGAGCGGAGGAATGTTCCGCCTTTCCCTCGCAGATTTTTGTAATAAAGTCGTGAACCATATTCATTCGAATGTTAATGAATCAGAAGTTTGGCATTCACGTCTTTGTCACATTAGTTTCGGTGTTATGACGGCGGCTAGCTAAGTTGGATTTAATCCCGAGTTTCACTTTAGCCAAAGGTTCTAAGTGCCTTTCATGTGTGCAAGCTAAGCAACCTCGCAAGCCTCACAAGGCCGCGGAGGAGAGACACTTGGCACCATTAGAACGCATACATTCTGATCTTTATGAGATGAATGGTGTGTTGACTAAAGGTGGAAACAAAACTTCATGACATTGATAGATGATTCCACTAGAAATTGCTATGTGTATCTGTTAAATACTAAAGATGAGGCTCTACACTACATTAATATCTATAAGGCAGAAGTTGAGAAACAACTTGAAACACAAATTAAACGTGTCCGGTCAGATCGTGGTGGAGAGTACTTCTCGGGTGAGTTTGATTCTTTTTGTGCGGAACACATCATTATTCATCAGAGGACGCCTCCCTATTCACCCTAGTCAAACGGGGTTGCCGAGCGGAAAAACCGTACTCTAACTGATTTGGTTAACGCCATGTTAGATACGTCGGGTTTATCCAAGGCATGGTGGGGGGAGGCTATATTGACGGCATGTCATGTCCTGAATAAATTTTTGACAAAGGACAATGAGATCACTACCTATGAGAAATGGGCGAAGAGAAGGACAACACTCTCTTACTTGCGTACTTGGGGCTGTTTGGCGAAAGTCAATGTGCCGATCCCCAAAAAGCGCAAGCTTGGACCGAAGACCGTGGACTGCGTTAATTTGGGCTACGCTAAGAATAGCGTTGGCTATAGATTTCTAGTAGTGAAATCTGAGGTACCCGACCAAAAGGTTGGTACAATTATGGAGTCTAAGGATGCTACATTCTTCGAGGATATATTTCCTATGAGAGATATGCAAAGCACTTCTATACAGAAATCTGAGAAGACTCCTGAGCCTGCCATTCCTATGGAATACTATGAACGAACACATGATGAAAATCCTGAGAAGGATGACGAGGAAACCCTTGGTAGGGGAAAGAGACAAAGGACTGCAAAGACATTTGGTGATGATTTCTTCGTGTACCTCGTGGATGATACTCCCACTTCTATTTTAGAAGCGTATGCCTCTCCAGAAGCTGACTACTGGAAGGAAGCGGTCCGTAGCGAGATGGATTCCATCATGGCTAACTGGAGATGGGAGATTACTGAGCGTCCCTATGGTTGCAAACCATTGGGATGTAAGTGGGTGTTCAAAAAGAAGCTTAGGCCCAATGGTACGATTGAAAAGTACAAGGCTAGGCTTGTGGCCAAGGGCTATGACCAAAAAGAAGAGAAAGATTTCTTTGATACTTATTCACCTGTGGCCAGACTGACCACCATTCGGGTATTACTCTCGTTGGCGGCCTCGCATGGTCTTCTCGTCCACGAGATGGATGTTAAGACAGTTTTCCGGAATGGAGAGCTAAATGAGGAAATCTACATGCAACAGCCAGATGGCTTTGTGATAGATGGTCAGGAAGGAAAAATGTGTAGGTTGATAAAATCTTTATATGGCCTGAAACAAGCACCTAAGCAATGGCATGATAAGTTTAATACAACACTGACATCTATTGGCTTCGTTGTTAATGAAGCTGACAAATGTGTATACTATCGCCATGGTGGGGGCGAAGGAGTTATACTGTGCTTGTATGTTGATGACACACTGATATTCGGAACCAACCTCAAAGTCATTGAGGAGGTCAAGTCGTTTTTATCTCAGAACTTTGAGATGAAAGACCTTGGTGTGGCTGATGTTATCTTGAACATCAAGCTACTGAGAGATAATGAGGGTGGGATTACACTTTTGCAATCCCATTATGTTGAGAAGGCGTTGAGTCGTTTTGGATACTCGGACTGCACACCATTTCAAACACCATATGATGCTAGCGTGTTGATTCGAAAGTCCAAAGGCACGGCTATAGATCAATTGAGATACTCTCAAATTATTTGTTCACTTATGTACCTAGCTAGTGCTACGAGGCCTGACATCGCTTTTGCTGTGAGCAAACTGAGTCGGTTTGTATCAAAACCGGGTGATGTACATTGGCATGCTGTTGAAAGAGTTATGCGTTATCTGAAGGGTACTATGAACTATGGACTTCACTATACCGGATACCCGTCGGTACTTGAAGGGTATAGAGATGCGAATTGGATCTCTGATGCTGATGAGATGAAGGCCACAACTGGGTATATGTTTACTCTTGGAGGTGGCGCTGTTTCCTGGAAGTCTTGCAAGCAAACGATCTTAACAAGATCGACAATGGAAGCAGAATTAACAGCATTAGACACATCTGGTGTCGAAGCAGGATGGCTTCGAGATCTTTTGATGGACTTGCCATTGGTTGATAAACCGGTTCCGGCTATCCTTATGAATTGTGACAATCGGACTGTCATCACCAAGGTGAAGAGTTCAAAGAACAACATGAAGTCCAACAAACACATAAGAATGAGATTAAAAGCTGTGAGAAAATTGAGAAACTCCGGAGTGATAGCGTTGGAATATGTCCATATGGCTAATAATCTGGCAGATCCCTTTACAAAAGGGCTATCACGTGTTGTGATAGATAATGCATCAAGGGAGATGGGTATGAGACCCACAAGAGTTGCCATGGTGGTAGCCCAACCTATGTGATCGGAGATCCCGTGAAGTAGGACCTGGGAAAACAAGCCAGCGGTGAACTGAGGAGAGTAACTTTACTAACCCACTCCGTTGGAGATGCAATACTCTCGGAAACTGTATGGAAGGATGAATATTGTCTTAATGTGTTCCAAGGCTTATATGTATAAGCAAGATGCTATCCTACAGAGCGATCTTTGGAGGAACACACCTATATGAGCCCGACTGCTGGTCAGAGCCTATGAAATTGGGGTGATCTCTAGTAAGCTCATGAACATGCCAGGAGTGTGACTTATATGCTCCACCCGAGGGGTCAGCCTTCGGCAGCCTAGTATCAGTAAGACATGTGGTGAAGCTTCTTTACGCCAAACTGACAATTCAAGGCATAGCCCATTGTTCAGTTGTGAAGGAGTGTAGCTACTTGCTCTAGGTGAAGCTCGACCTTAACAGGTCGTCACTGAAACACTGGTATATCGAAACAGCAATTGGAACAGAGGACACAATGGGCCCTTGAGATCTGGCGGGGGATTGTTGAAATATGAGAAGGGAATATAGCCCATATGACAATTTCAGATTTAATCTCTAAGGGCCCATGTAGGTGGCATGACAAGGTGGTGGGAAGTTTAGTCCCACCCCGGAAGTGGAAGGAGAGTTGGAGTGGTTTATAAGGGATTCTCTCCCTCATGCTATTTGGGCTTGAGAAGAGATGAGGCCCTCGCGCACTCCTCCTCCTCCGCTCGCCTCCCCACGCCACGTCTCGTCACGACGCCCTGCGGGTTGCGGGATTGAGCCGAGCCGAGCTCACTCCTATGTGCTTCTTTTTGCCGGTCAGGAACGGAGAGTCTTTGATAGGTAGGGCCACGATCTGAGACGTTGGATCGTGGGCTATCGACTTGGACGTGGGTTCGGCCCACGTTTCTCCATGCGTGGCCGCACATATATATGTGGGGCGCTTCCAACCCTAGCCACCGCCCCAATAGAACGCATCTGCCTCCACGTCCGACATCGTTGCTTTGCTGCTGCTGCCGCCGGTGACTCCATCCCGTCCGCCGCGTACACGGTCGACGGGAGAGAAGGTCTCCGAAACCCCGCCTCTCTGGATCCTGTATGGGAGAGGGGCGAATAGGTTTTTGGGAAGCGACTACGCGACTGCTCGCCGTTCGTCTACTTCCTCTACGTCCGCGTCGCCCTCGTCATCACCATGTCCACCGACGCCGAACGTGCCGCCGCCGAGAAGATCGAAGCTGACAAAAAGGCAGCCGAGGACGCTGCTGCCGTCACCGCTGCCGCGGCCTCTGCATGGCCTACTGGAGGGTATAACTCGTTTATCCTGCTCCTACTATTTTCTATTTTAGGCATGCTAGCGTTATACGTAGATCTGTCTACAATTAGCGTAGTATGTGCTCGCATGATTGAATATCAGTATGCGATTATTTGTGTCAATGCCATGCTAGTGGTTAATTCTTGTATTAAATTAATCAGAAAATTGCCTATTTACTCAGCAATCCAAAAACCTATTATGTGTAGGAATTTTTCGACAAGTGGCTTTGCCGCTGCACTGAAACCGGATAAGTTTACTGATACATACTTTAAGTGTTGGCAGACTAAGACCACTTTATGGCTCACGGCTATGAACGTGTTCTGGGTCGCCGGTGTGCCCACGGGAACGATTGCTCCTGAACTGGAGAAGGCCTTTAGGGAGGCCACCGTCGTATTTCTCGAGGCACTTCTTAGCGTGATCGAAGATAAACTGGTCGACGCATATTTACATGTGCGTGCCGCCAAGGACTTGTGGGAGGCGCTCGAATCTAAATTCGGGGCCACCGATGCTGGGAGTGAGATGTATATTATAGAGCAGTTCCACGATTACAAGATGGTTGAAAACCCTCCTGTGCTGGAGCAGGCTCATGAGATAATATGCAGTGTTAAGGAGCTTGAGCTTCTGAAGTGCGAGTTACCGAGCAAGTTTGTCGCGGGCTGCATAATCGCTAAGCTCCCTAATTCCTAAAGGAACTTTGCCACTACTCTGAAACATCAGAGGCGTGAATTCTTAGTGGAGGATGTCATTGGCCATCTGAGTGTTGAGCAGAACTCAAGGGCAAAGGACTCGAACGGGAAAGCGGTCGAGGGGACTTCTGTCGCCAACATGGTGAACCAGAGGAACTCCAACTCCCACTAGCCCAAGGGAAAGAACGGTGTCCAACACAATGCCGACTTCAAGAAGAAGGGTAAGAAGACCTTCAAGAAGAACAAGAAGGCTGAGGGCTGCTTTACTTGTGGTTCGGTTGAACATTGGGTCAACAAGTGCCCAAACAAGTATAAGAAGCCAGGACAGGACTCCAAGTCTGTCAGCATGATTGTGGGCAACAATGAGAATGGTGCATCTGGGTATAGTAATTTATTTACTGTCTTTTCAGTGTTTCATCCCAACGATTGGTGGGTGGACACATGTGCAGGTGTTCATGTGTGTGCTGACATTTCATTGTTCACTTCTTACCAGGTCACAGGCCACGGGTCCGTATTGATGGGGAATGGCACGAGTGCTTCTGTTCATGGTGTTGGCACGGTCGATCTGAAGTTTACTTCGGGAAGGATCGTGCAGCTGAAGAACGTGCAGCATGTCCCCGCCATCAAGAAGAACCTCGTTAGTGGCTCCCTTCTATGTAGAGAAG
The DNA here is from genome assembly GCA_902687465.1 of Secale cereale. Classification (NCBI taxonomy): domain Eukaryota; kingdom Viridiplantae; phylum Streptophyta; class Magnoliopsida; order Poales; family Poaceae; genus Secale; species Secale cereale. The sequence goes on from LR738712.1 coordinate 663,272,920, forward strand.
GGTTTAAGTTGGTTTTCGAGTCTAATAAATTAGTTGTTACGAAATATGGACTCTTTGTTGGAAAAGGTTATGAGAGCGGAGGAATGTTCTCCCTTTCCCTCGCAGATTTTTGTAATAAAGTCGTGAACCATATTCATTCGAATGTTAATGAATCAGAAGTTTGGCATTCACGTCTTTGTCACATTAGTTTCGGTGCTATGACGCAACTAGCTAACTTGGACTTAATCCCGAGTTTCACTTTAGCCAAAGGTTCTAAGTGCCTTTCATGTGTGCAAGCTAAGCAACCTCACAAGCCTCACAAGGCCGCAGAGGAGAGACACTTGGCACCATTAGAACTCATACATTCTGATCTTTGTGAGATGAATGGTGTGTTGACTAAAGGTGGAAAGAAATACTTCATTACATTGATAGATGATTCCACTAGATATTGCTATGTGTATCTGTTAAATACTAAAGATGAGGCTCTACACTACTTTAAAATCTATAAGGCAGAAGTTGAGAAACAACTTGAAAAACAAATTAAACGAGTCTGGTCAGATCGTGGTGGAGAGTACTTCTCGAGTGAGCTTGATTCCTTTTGTGCGGAACACGGTATTATTCATGAGAGGACGCCTCCCTATTCACCCCAGTCAAACGAGGTTGTCGAGCGGAAAAACCGTACTCTAACTGATTTGGTTAACGCCATGTTAGATACGTCGGGTTTATCCAAGGCATGGTGGGGGGAGGCTATATTGACGTCATGGCATGTCCTGAATAAAGTTCTGACAAAGGACAATGAGATCACTCCCTATGAGAAATGGGCGAAGAGAAGGACAACACTCTCGTACTTGCGTACTTGGGGCTGTTTGGCGAAAGTCAATGTGCCGATCCCCAAAAAGCGCAAGCTTGGACCGAAGACCGTGGACCGCGTTAATTTGGGCTACGCTAAGAATAGCGTTGGCTATAGATTTCTAGTAGTGAAATCTGATGTACCTGACCAAAAGGTTGGTACAATAATGGAGTCTAAGGATGCTACATTCTTCGAGGATATATTTCCTATGAGAGATATGCAAAGCACTTCTAGACAGTAATCTGAGGAGACTCGGGAGCCTGCCATTCCTATGGAATACTATGAACGAACACATGATGACAATCCTGAGGAGGATGACGAGAAAACCCTAGGTAGGGGAAAGAGACAAAGGACTGCAAAGAACTTTGGTGATGATTTCTTCGTGTACCTCGTGGATGATACTCCCACTTCTATTTCAGAAGCGTATGCCTCTCCAGAAGCTGACTACTGGAAGGAAGCGGTCCGTAGCGAGATGGATTCCATCATGGCTAACGGGACATGGGAGATTACTGAGCGTCTCTATGGTTGCAAACCATTGGGATGTAAGTGGGTGTTCAAAAAGAAGCTTAGGCCCGATGGTACGATTGAAAAGTACAAGGATAGGCTTGTGGCCAAGGGCTATGATCAAAAAGAAGAGGAAGATTTCTTTGATACTTATTCACCTGTGGCCAGACTGACCACCATTCGGGTATTACTCTCGTTGGCGGCCTCGCATGGTCTTCTCATCCACCAGATGGATGTTAAGACAGCTTTCCTGAATGGAGAGCTAAACGAGGAAATCTACATGTAACAGCCAGATGGCTTTGTGATAGATGGTCAGGAAGGAAAAGTGTGTAGGTTGATAAAATCTTTATATGGCCTGAAACAAGCACCTAAGCAATGGCATGATAAGTTTAATACAACACTGACATCTGTTGGCTTCGTTGTTAATGAAGGTGGCAAATGTGTATACTATCCCCATGGTGGGGGCGAAGGAGTTATACTGTGCTTGTATGTTGATGACATACTGATATTCTGAACCAACCTCAAAGTCATTGAGGAGGTCAAGTCGTTTCTATCTCAGAACTTTGAGATGAAAGACCTTGGTGTGGCTGATGTTATCTTGAACATCAAGCTACTGAGAGATAATGAGGGTGGGATTACACTTTTGCAATCCCATTATGTTGAGAAGGTGTTGAGTCGTTTTGCATACTCGGACTGCACACCATCTCAAACACCATATGATCCTAGCGTGTTGATTCGAAAGTCCAAAGGCACGTCTATAGATCAATTGAGATACTCTCGAATCATTGGTTCACTTATGTACCTAGCTAGCGCTACGAGGCCTGACATCGCTTTTGCTGTGAGCAAACTATGTCGGTTTGTATCAAAACCGGGTGATGTTCATTGGCATGCTGTTGAAAGAGTTATGCGTTATCTGAAGGGTACTATGAACTATGGACTTCACTATACCGGATACCCATTGGTACTTGAAGGGTATAGTGATGCGAATTGGATCTCTGATGCTGACGATATGAAGGCCACAACTGGGTATATGTTTACTCTTGGAGGTGGCGCTATTTCCTGGAAGTCTTGCAAGCAAACGATCTTAACAAGATCGACAATGGAAGCAGAATTAACAGCATTAGACACATCTGGTGTCGAACCAGGATGGCTTCGAGATCTTTTGATGGACTTGCCATTGGTTGATAAATCGGTTCCGGCTATCCTTATGAACTGTGACAATCAGACTGTCATCACCAAGGTGAAGAGTTCAAAGAACAACATGAAGTCCAACAAACACATAAGAATGAGATTAAAAGATGTTAGTAAATTGAGAAACTCCGGAGTGATAGCATTGGAATATGTCCATACGACAAAGAATGTGGCAGATCCCTTTACAAAAGGGCTATCATGTGTTGTGATAGATAATGCATCAAGGGAGATGGGTATGAGACCCACATGAGTTTCCACGGTGGTAGCCCAACCTATGTGATCGGAGATCCCGTGAAGTAGGACCTGGGAAAACAAGCCAGCGGTGAACTAAGGAGAGTAACTTTACTAACCCACTCCGTTGGAGATGCAATACTCTCGGAAACTGTATGGAAGGATGACTACTGTCTTAATGTGTTCCAAGGCTTATATGTATAAGCAAGATGCTATCCTACAGAGCGATCTTTGGAGGAACACACCTATATGAGCCCGACTGCTAGTCACAGTCTATGAAATTGGGGTGATCTCTAGTAAGCTCATGAACAGGCCAGGAGTGTGACTTATATGCTCCACCCGAGGGGTCAGCCTTCTGCAGCCTAGTATCAGTAAGACATGTGGTGAAGCTTCTTTATGCCAAACTGACAATTCAAGGCATAGTCCATTGTTCAGTTGTGAAGGAGTGTAGCTACTTGCTGTAGGTGAAGCTCAACCTTAACAGGTCTTCACTAAAACACATGTATATCGAAACAGCAATTGGAACAGAGGACACAATGGGCCCTTGAGATCTGGTGGGGGATTGTTGAAATATGAGATGGCCCTAGAGCCCATATGACAACTTCAGATTTAATCTCTAAGGGCCCATGTAGGTGGCATGACAAGGTGGTGGGAAGTTTAGTCCCACCCCGGAAGTGGAAGGAGAGTTGGAGTGGTTTATAAGGGATTCTTTCCCTCATGCTATTGGAGCTTGAGAAGAGATGAGGCCCTCGCGCACTCCTCCTCCTCCGCACGCCACGCCACGTCTCGTCACGACACGCCGCGGGTTGCGGGATTGAGCCGAGCCGAGCTCATCGTAGTCCTTTCGATAAGTAAGAGTGTTGAACCCAACGAGGAGCAGAAGGAAATGATAGGCAGTTTTCAGTAAGGTATTTTCTGCAAGCACTGAAATTATAGGTAACATATAGTTTTGTGATAAGATAATTGGTAGCAAGTGACAAATAGTAAAAGTAAATAAGGTGCAGCAAGGTGGCCCAATCCTTTTTTGTAGCAAAGGACAAGCCTGGACAAACTCTTATGCAAGGTAAAGCGCTCCCGAGGACATATGGGAATTATCGTCAAGCTAGTTTTCATCACGATCATCTGATTCACGTTCGGTACTTTGATAATTTGGTATGTGGGTGGACCGGTGCTTGGGTGCTGCCCTTACTTGGACAAGCCTCCCACTTATGATTAACCTCTAATGCAAGCATCCGCAACTACAAAAGAAGTATTAAGGTAAACCTAACCATAGCCTGAAACATATGGATCCAAATCAACCCCTTACGAAGCAACGCATAAACTAGGGGTTAAGCTTCTGTCACCCTAGCAACCCATCATCTACTTATTACTTCCCAATGCCTTCCTCTAGGCCCAAATAATGATGAAGTGTCATGTAGTCGACGTTCACATGACACCACTAGAGGAGAGACAACATACATCTCATCAAAATATCGAACGAAGAACAAATTCACATGACTACTAATAGCAAGACTTCTCCCATGTCCTCAGGAACAATAGTAACTACTCACAAGACATAATATTGTTCATGATAAGAGGGGTATTAATATGCATAATCGATCTGAACATATGATCTTCCACCAAATAAACCAACTAGCATCAACTACAAGGAGTAATCAACACTACTAGCAACCCACAGGTACCAATCGGAGGTTTGGATACAAAGATTGGATACAAGAGATGAACTAGGATTTGAGAGGAGATGGTGCTGGTGAAGATGCTGATGAAGGTAGCTCTCCCCAAGATGGGAGAGTTGTTGGTGATGACGGCGGTGATGATTTCCCCCTCCCGAAGGGAAGTATCCCCGGCAGAACGGCTCTGCCGGAGCCCTAGATTGGTTTCCGCCTCGAGACAGCGGCGTCTGGTCCCGAAAGCCTCCTTTTGATTTTTTCCAGGTCAAAACGCTTCATATAGGAGAAGATGGGCACCTGGGGCCCACCGGCTGGCCCTCGAGGCAGGGGGGAACACCCTGGGAAGGGGGACGCGCCCCCACCCTCGAGGCCAGGCAGTGGCCCCTCTCGTGGGTTTCTTCCGCCAGATATTTTTTATATTTTCCGAAAAAATGTTCTGTGAAGTTTTGGGGCTTTTGGAGTTGTGCAGAATAGGTTTCCAGAGTTTGCTCCTTTTCCAGCCCAGAATTCCAGCTGCCGGCATTCCCCCTTCTTCATGTAAACCTTGCAAAATAAGAGGGAAAAGGCATAAGTATTGTGACAAAACATGTATGAACAGCCCATAATGCAACAAATATCAACTTATAAGCATGATGCAAAATGGACGTATCAACTCCCCCAAGCTTAGATCTCGCTTGTCCTCAAGCGAAAGCCGATATCGAAAAATATGTCCTCATGTTTAGAGATAGGGGTGTCGATAAAAACAGAATATGGACATGAGGGCATCATGATCATTCTCATAACAGCAACTTATATAGTCATATGATGATTATGCTAAAGTAACAATTCATCCACAATATCAAGTATGCATCATAAACTTCATTGGAAACTAACAAACTTTGATCTCGGTCATTGAAGCAATTGCAATTTATTGTAACATCAGAAAGAGTCATTATAAGAGCTTTTTAGCAAGCCTACATACTCAACTATCATATAGTCTTTCACAATTGCTCACACTCATGCAATAGTTATGTTTATGGAGTTTTAATCGGACACAGAGAAAGATAGGAGCTTACAGTGTTGCCTCCCAACCTTTTACCTCAAGGGTAATGTCAACAGTAATAGATCATGAAAACTTACATCCAAGTGGGTATATATATCAGGATCTTTCCAACACAATGTGCTTGCCAAAGGATAAATTGAAAAAGGAAAGGTGGAACTTACATTGACACTTATAAGACAAGAATAAAAGATAAGCCCTTCGCAGAGGGAAGCAAAGGTTGTCATATGTTTTTATGGTTGGATGCACAAAGTCTTAGCATAGAAGAACTTCACTTTATATTGCCACATGTGATAAGGATCTTTATTATGCAGTCTGTCGCTTTTATTACTTCCATATCACAAGCTCGTATAAAGCTAATTTCTCCCACACTAATAAATCATACATATTTAGCGGGTTTGCAACATGACAACTTACTTGGATGGATCTTTCTGAATCCATAGGTAGGTATGGTGGACTCTCATGGCAAAACTGGGTTTAAGGATGTATGGAAGCACAAGTAGTATCTCTACTTAGTGCGAGGAGTTTTGGCTAGCATGAGAGGGAAAGGCAAGCTCAACATGTTGGAAGATCCATGACAATATACTTTATTTCAGATATAAGAAGACATAACCCATTATGATTATGTCTCCTTCTTCGGGGTTGGTGATGATGGAGTTGCAAGTAGTGATGGGGGATCCTCATATATCGAGCGTAAGAGATCTTCCAGCTTGCGGATAAAACCTTTGAGAGCAGCTATGTAATCCTTCAACAAAAGATTTTCACTTGTGAGATGCTTGTTGCGGATCTGAGCTAACTCAATCATCCTAAAAGCTTCTAGCTCAGTTGTGGTAACGAGATTAGGAAGGGATTTAGAGGTGTCTTCTTTTCCCGCTGCCGGAGCCGGATCCTCCACCTCCATCTTGATCTTCTTCTCCTTGTGGATCTCCTCAGGTCCTTCTCTCTTCAGATCTATCTTCATTAGCCAAGCATCCTTGCCTTCGTTGTTGGAGGAGGGACACGACATGATGCCCAGCTTCGCAAACCCTAGCAGAAAACGGCTCGAAACGAAAACAGAGGAATTCTGCGTGATACAGAGGTCAAAAGCTTCGGGAGTATATATAATGAATTTTTCCCGAACAAAAGGAGTAACCCATAAGAAAACGGAGTCCAGGGGACACACGGGGTGCCCTCGAGGCAGGGGGCGCGCCTCCTACCCTCGAGGCCACCTCGTGTCTCTTCCGGACTGCGGTTTATTTTCCTATTTTTCTAAATATTCCAAAACGGAGAAAAAATGCCTTTAGAACTGTTTTGGAGTCGGTTTACTTACCGTATCACGTACCTCTTCCTTTTCGGAGGCTGAATCGTTCTGGAAAGTGTCCCTTATGTATTCCTCCGGGGTTATGGTTTCAATAATATTAGTTTCAACATTAATAGGATTAGCTGAGATATAATGTTTGATCCTTTGACCATTCACCACCTTCGGATTTGTGCCTTCGAGGTTGTTGATTTTTATGGCACCGGAACGATAGACCTCCTCGATAACGTAAGGTCATTCCCACTTGGAGAGAAGTTTTCCTTTAAAAAATCTTAAACGAGAGTTGAATAGCAAAACATAATCACCTACGTTGAACTCACGCTTTTGTATCCTTTTGTCATCCCATCTTTTAACTTTTTCTTTAAATAACTTGGCATTTTCGTAGGCATGGGTTCTCCATTCATCAAGACAGCTAATATCAAATAGCCTCTTTTCACCGGCAAGTTTGAAATCATAATTGAGCTCTTTGATAGCCCAATATGCCTTATGTTCTAGCTCAAGAGGTAAGTGACAAGCTTTTCCATATACCATCTTATATGGAGACATACCCATAGGATTTTTGTATGCAATTCTATAGGCCCATAATGCATCATCTAGTTTCTTGGACCAATTCTTTCTAGACCTATTAACTGTCTTTTGCAAGATTAATTTCAACTCCCTATTACTTAGTTCTACTTGACCACTAGTCTGTGGGTGATAAGGTGATGCAATTCTATGGTTGACATCATACTTAGCAAGCATCTTACGGAAAGCACCATGAATAAAGTGTGAACCACCATCAGTTATTAGATATCTAGGGACTCCAAATCTCAGAAATATAACTTCTTTAAGCATCTTAATAGAGGTGTTATGATCAACACTACTAGTTGGAATAGCTTCTACCCACTTAGTAACATAATCAACAGCAACTAGGATATGTGAGTACCCATTAGAGGCAGGAAAAGGTCCCATATAATCAAAGCCCCAAACATCAAATGGTTCAATAACGAGTGAATAATTCATAGGCATTTCTTGACGTCTACTAATATTACCAATTCTTTGACATTCATTACATGATAACACAAACTTACGTGCATCCTTGAAGAGAGTAGGCCAATAAAAACCGGATTGCAATACCTTGTGTGCAGTTCTGTCTCCCGCATGGTGTCCTCCATAAGCTTCGGAGTGGCACTTGTGTAAGATCTGTTCCTGTTCATTCTCAGGGACACAACGTCTAATAATACCGTCTACTCTTTATTTATAAAGATGTGGGTCATCCCAAAAGTAATGTCTCAAATCATAGAAGAACTTTTTCTTTTGCTGGTATGTGAAGCTAGGAGGTATAAACTTAGCAACAATGTAATTAGCATAATCAGCATACCAAGGAGCAGTACGAGAAGTACTTATGACAGCTAGTTGTTCATCAGGAAAGCTATCATCAATAGGTTGTGGGTCATCAAGTATATTCTCTAACCTAGACAAGTTATCTACTATGGGGTTCTCAGCTCCCTTTCTATCAATAATATGCAAGTCAAATTCTTGCAGCAAGAGAACCCATCTAATGAGTCTAGGTTTAGCATCTTTCTTTTTCATAAGGTATTTGATAGCAGCATGATCAGTGTGAATAGTTACTTTAGAATCAACGATATAGGGTCTAAACTTATCACAAGCAAACACAACTGCTAGAAATTCTTTCTCAGTGGTAGCATAATTTCTTTGGGCACTATCTAGAGTTTTGCTAGCATACTGGATAACATTCAATTTCTTATCAACTCTTGGCCCTAGAACAGCTCCTACAACATAATCACTAGCATCGCACATAATCTCAATGGGTAAGTTCCAGTCAGGAGGCTGGACAATAGGTGCAGAGATCAATGCTTTCTTAAGTATTTCAAATGCTTCTAGACAATCATCATCAAAGACCAAAGGAATATCTTTTTGTAAGAGATTGGTCAAAGGCGTGGAGATTTTGGAGGAGTCCTTAATGAACCTCCTATAAAACCCGGCATTACCAAGGAAACTTCGTATACCTTTGATATCCTTAGGGCATGTCATCTTTTCAATAGCATCCACTTTAGCTTTGTCAACTTCAACACCTCTTTAAGAAATTTTATGTCCCAAGACAATACCTTCATTAACCATAAAGTGGCATTTCTCCCAATTCAAGACAAGGTTAGTGTCTTCACATCTCTGCAAAACTCGATCAAGGTTGCTTAAGCAAACATCAAAAGAGGTTCCGTAAACGGAAAAATCATCCATGAACACTTCAACAATCTTTTCAGAAAAATCAGAGAATATAGCCATCATCTATCTTTGAAAGGTAGCAGGTGCGTTACATAAACCGAAAGGCATACGTCTATAAGCAAAGGTACCGAAAGGACAAGTAAAGGTGTTCTTTTCTTGATCCCCATTACGAAGCAACGCATAAACTAGGGGTTAAGCTTCTGTCACCCTAGAAACCCATCATCTACTTATTACTTCCCAATGCCTTCCTCTAGGCCCAAATAATGATGAAGTATCATGTAGTAGACGTTCACATGACACCACTAGAGGAGAGACAACATACATCTCATCAAAATATCGAACGAAGATCAAATTCACATGACTACTAATAGCAAGACTTCTCCCATGTCCTCAGGAACAAAAGTAACTACTCACAAGACATAATATTGTTCATGATAAGAGGGGTATTAATATGCATAATCGATCTGAACATATGATCTTCCACTAAATAAACCAACTAGCATCAACTACAAGGAGTAATCAACACTACTAGCAACCCACAGGTACCAATCTGAGGTTTGGAAACAAAGATTGGATACAAGAGATGAACTAGGGTTTGAGAGGAGATGGTGCTGTTGAAGACGTTGATGAAGGTAGCTCTCCCCAAGATGGGAGAGTTGTTGGTGATGACGGCGATTACGATTTCCCCCTCCCAGAGGGAAGTATTCCCGGCAGAACGGCTCTGCCGGAGGCCTAGATTGGTTTCCGCCTCGAGACGGCGGCGTCTGGTCCCGAAAGCCTCCTTTTGATTTTTTCCAGGTCAAAACGCTTCATATAGGAGAAGATGGGCACCTGGGGCCCACCGGCTGGCCGTCGAGACAGGGGGCACGCCCTGGGAAGGGGGGCGCGCCCCCCACCCTCGAGGCCAACCAGTGGCCCCTCTCGTGGGTTTCTTCCTCCAGATATTTTTTATATTTTCCGAAAAAATGTTTTGTGAAGTTTCGGCGCTTTTGGAGTTGTGCAGAATAGGTTTCCAGAGTTTGCTCCTTTTCCTGCCCAGAATTCCAGCTGCCGGCATTCCCCCTTCTTCATGTAAACCTTGCAAAATAAGAGGGAAAAGGCATAAGTATTGTGACAAAACATGTATGAACAGCCCATAATGCAACAAATATCAACTTATAAGCATGATGCAAAATGGACGTATCAACTCCCCCAAGCTTAGACCTCGCTTGTCCTCAAGCGAAAGCCGATATCGAAAAATATGTTCTCATGTTTAGAGATAGAGGTGTCGATAAAATCAGAATACGGACATGAGGGCATCATGATCATTCTCATAAAAGCAACTTATATAGTCATATGATCATTATGCTAAAGTATCAATTCATCCACAATATCAAGTATGCATCATAAACTTCATTGGAAACTAACAAACTTTGATCTCGGTCATTGAAGCAATTGCAATTTATCGTAACATCGGAAAGAGTCAATATAAGAGCTTTTCAGCAAGCCTACATACTCAACTATCATATAGTCTTTCACAATTGCTCACACTCATGCAATAGTTATCTTTATGGAGTTTTAATCGGACACATAGAAAGATAGGAGCTTACAGTGTTGCCTCCCAACCTTTTACCTCAAGGGTAATGTCAACAGTAATAGATCATGAAAACTTACATCCAACTGGGTATATATATCAGGATCTTTCCAACACAATGTGCTTGCCAAAGGCTAAATTGAAAAAGGAATGGTGGAACTCACATTGACACTTATAAGACAAGAATAAAAGATAAGCCCTTCGCAGAGGGAAGCAGAGGTTGTAATGTGTTTTTATGGTTGGATGCACAAAGTCTTAGCATAGAAGAACTTCGCTTTATATTGCCACTTGTGATAAGGACCTTTATTATGCAGTCTGTAGCTTTTATTACTTCCATATCACAAGTTCGTATAAAGCTAATTTCTCCCACACTAATAAATCATACATATTTAGCGGGTTTGCAACATGACAACTTACTTGGAAGGATCTTTCTCAATCCATAGGTAGGTATGGTGGATTCTCATGGCAAAACTGGGTTTAAGGATGTATGGAAGCACATGTAGTATCTCTACTTAGTGCGAGGAGTTTTGGCTAGCATGAGAGGGAAAGGCAAGCTCAATATGTTGGAAGATCCATGACAATATACTTTATTTCAGATATAAGAAGACATAACCCATTATGTTGTCTTCCTTGTCCAACATCAACTCTTTAGCATGTCATACTTTAATGAGTGCTCACAATCATAAAAGATGTCCAAGATAGTATATTTGTATGTGAAGCCTCTCTTCTTTTATTACTTCCTATTAATTGCAACGATGACCAAAACTATGTTTGTCACCTCCCAACAACTTTTATTTATCATACTCTTGTATGTGAAGTCATTACTTCCCATAAGATCGATATGATCTATTTGATTCACTTTTTCTTTTCTTTATTTTATCATGACCCAAGTGAGGAAATCAAGCCCTTGACTCAACACTAATCTTTATTATATAGCTCGCTGACTCGATTACAAAGGATAAAGCTCACAAAGCAAAAGCTCACAACTAGATCATGCTAACTTTATTCTAATAGATCAAGATACTACCAAAAGGATCAAACTAAGTAAAAAGGAAAAGATAGGAGTGATGGTGATACGATACCGGGGTCACTCCCCTAAGTTTGGTAGTTGCCAAGGGGAGTGCCCATACCCATATGATTATGTCTCTTTCTTCGGGGTTGGTGATCATGGAGTTGCAAGTAGTGATGGGGGATCCTCATATATCAAGCGTAAGAGATCTTCCAGCTTGCGGATAATACCTTTGAGAGCAGCTATGTAATCCTTCAACAAAAGATTTTCACTTGTGAGATGCTTGTCGCGGATCTGAGCTAACTCAATCATCCTAAAAGCTTCTAGCTCAGTTGTGGTAAAGAGATTAGGAAGGGATTTAGAGGTGTCTTCTTTTCCCGCTGCCGGAGCCGGATCCTCCACCTCCATCTTGATATTCTTCTCCTTGTGGATCTCCTCAGGTCCTTCTCTCTTCAGATCTATCTTCATTAGCCAAGCATCCTTGCCTTCGTTGTTGGAGGAGGGAGACGACATGATGCCCAGCTTCGCAAACCCTAGCAGAAAACGGCTCGCGAAAACAGAGGAATTCTGCGTGATACAGAGGTCAAAACCTTCGTGAGTATATATAATGAATTTTTCCCGAACAAAAGGAGTAACCCACAAGAAAACGGAGTCCAGGGGACACACGGGGTTCCCTCGAGGCAGGGGGGCGTGCCCCCTACCCTCGAGGCCACCTCGTGTCTCTTCCGGACTCTGGTTTATTTCCTATTTTTCAAAATATTCCAAAACGGAGAAAAAATGCCTTTAGAACTATTTTGGAGTCGGTCTACTTACTGTATCACGTACCTCTTCCTTTTCGGAGGCTGAATCGTTTTGGAAAGTGTCCCTTATGTATTCCTCTGGGGTTATGGTTTCAATAATATTAGTTTCAACATTAATAGGATTACCTGAGATATAATGTTTGATCCTTTGACCATTCACCACCTTCGGATTTGTGCCTTCGAGGTTGTTGATTTTTATGGCACCGGAACGATAGACCTCCTCGATAACGTAAGGTCCTTCCCACTTGGAGAGAAGTTTTCCTGCAAAAAATCTTAAATGAGAGATGAATAGCAAAACATAATCACCTACGTTGAACTCACGCTTTTGTATCCTTTTGTCATGCCATCTTTTAACTTTTTCTTTAAATAACTTGGCATTTTCGTAGGCATGGGTTCTCCATTCATCGAGACAGCTAATATCAAATAGCCTCTTTTCACCAGCAAGTTTGAAATCATAATTGAGCCCTTTGATAGCCCAATATGCCTTATGTTCTAGCTCAAGAGGTAAGTGACAAGCTTTTCCATATACCATCTTATATGGAGACATACCCATAGGATTTTTGTATGCAGTTCTATAGGCCCATAATGCATCATCTAGTTTCTTAGACCAATTCTTTCTAGACCTATTAACTGTCTTTTGCAAGATTAATTTCAACTCCCTATTACTTAGTTCTACTTGACCACTAGTCTGTGGGTGATAAGGTGATGCAATTCTATGGTTGACATCATACTTAGTAAGCATCTTACGGAAAGCACCATGAATAAAGTGTGAACTACCATCAGTCATTAGATATCTAGGGACTCCAAACCTCGGAAATATAACTTCTTTAAGCATCTTAATAGAGGTGTTATGATCAGCACTACTAGTTGGAATAGCTTCTACCCACTTAGTAACATAATCAACAGCAACTAGGATATGTGTGTACCCATTAGAGGCAGGAAAAGGTCCCATATAATCAAAGCCCCAAACATCAAATGGTTCAATAACGAGTGAATAATTCATAGGCATTTCTTGACGTCTACTAATATTACCAATTCTTTGACATTCATTACATGATAACACAAACTTACGGGCATCCTTGAAGAGAGTAGGCCAATAAAAACCGGATTGCAATACCTTGTGTGCAGTTCTGTCTCCCGCATGGTGTCCTCCATAAGCTTCGGAGTGGCACTTGCGTAAGATCTGTTCCTGTTCATTCTCAGGCACACAACGTCTAATAATACCGTATACTCCTTCTTTATAAAGATGTGGGTCATCCCAAAAGTAATGTCTCAAATCATAGAAGAACTTTCTCTTTTGCTGGTATGTGAAGCTAGGAGGTATAAACTTAGCAACAATGTAATTAGCATAATCAGCATACCAAGGAGCAGTACGAGAAGTACTTATGACAGCTAGTTGTTCATCAGGAAAGCTATCATCAATAGGTTGTGGGTCATCAAGTATATTCTCTAACCTAGACAAGTTATCTGCTAGGGGGTTCTCCGCTCCCTTTCTATCAATAATATGCAAGTGAAATTCTTGCAGCAAGAGAACCCATCTAATGAGTCTAGGTTTAGCATCTTTCTTTTCATAAGGTATTTGATAGCAGCATGATCAGTGTGAATAGTTACTTTAGAATCAACGATATAGGGTCTAAACTTATCACAAGCAAACACAACTGCTAGAAATTCTTTCTAAGTGGTAGCATAATTTCTTTGGGCACTATCTAGAGTTTTGCTAGCATACTAGATAACATTCAATTTCTTATCAACTCTTTGCCCTAGAGCAGCTCCTACAGCATAATCACTAGCATCGCACATAATCTCAAAGGGTAAGTTCCAGTCAGGAGGCTGGACAATAGGTGCAGAGATCAATGCTTTCTTAAGTATTTCAAATGCTTCTAGACAATCATCATCAAAGACAAAAGGAATATATTTTTGTAAGAGATTGGTCAGAGGCCTGTAGATTTTGGAGAAGTCCTTATTGAACCTCCTATAAAACCCGGCATGACCAAGGAAACTTCGTATACCTTTGATATCCTTAGGGCATGTCATCTTTTCAATAGCATCCACTTTAGCTTTGTCAACTTCAATACCTCTTTCAGAAATTTTATGTCCCAAGACAATGCCTTCATTAACCATAAAGTGGCATTTCTACCAATTCAAGACAAGGCTAGTGTCTTCACATCTCTGCAAAACTAGATCAAGGTTGCTTAAGCAATCATCAAAAGAGGTTCCGTAAACGGAAAAATCATCCATGAACACTTCAACAATCTTTTCACAAAAATCAGAGAATATAGCCATCATCTATCTTTGAAAGGTAGAAGGTGCGTTACATAAACCGAAAGGCATACGTCTATAAGCAAAGGTACCGAAAGGACAAGTAAAGGTGTTCTTTTCTTGATCCCCCTTACGAAGCAACGCATAAACTAGGGGTTAAGCTTCTGTCACCCTAGCAACCCATCATCCACTTATTACTTCCCAATGCCTTCCTCTAGGCCCAAATAATGATGAAGTGTCATGTAGTCGACGTTCACATGACACCACTAGAGGAGAGACAACATACATCTCATCAAAATATCGAACGAAGACCAAATTCACATGACTACTAATAGCAAGACTTCTCCCATGTCCTCAGGAACAAAAGTAACTACTCACAAGACATAATATTGTTCATGATCAGAGGGGTATTAATATGCATAATCGATCTGAACATATGATCTTCCACCAAATAAACCAACTAGCATCAACTACAAGGAGTAATCAACACTACTAGCAACCCACAGGTACCAATCTGAAGTTTGGATACAAAGATTGGATACAAGAGATGAACTAGGTTTTGAGAGGAGATGGTGCTGGTGAAGATGTTGATGAAGGTAGCTCTCCCCAAGATGGGAGAGTTGTTGGTGATGACGGCGGTGAAGATTTACCCCTCCCGGAGGGAAGTATACCCGGCAGAACGGCTCTGCCGGAGCCCTAGATTGGTTTTCGCCTCGAGACGGTGGCGTCTGGTCCCGAAAGCCTCCTTTCGATTTTTTTCCAGGTCAAAACGCTTCATATAGGAGAAGATGGGCACCTGGGGCCCACCGGCTGGCCCTCGAGGCAGGGGGGCGCGCCCCCCGCCCTCGAGGCCAACCAGTGGCCCCTCTCGAGGGTTTCTTCCGCCAGATATTTTTTAAATTTTCCAAAAAAATGTTCTGTGAAGTTTCGGGGCTTTTGGAGTTGTGCAGAATAGGTTTCCAGAGTTTGCTCCTTTTCCAGCCCAGAATTCCAGCTGCCGGCATTCCCCCTTCTTCATGTAAACCTTGCAAAATAAGAGGGAAAAGGCATAAGTATTGTGACAAAACATGTATGAACAGCCCATAATGCAACAAATATCAACTTATAAGCATGATGCAAAATGGATGTATCAACTCCCCCAAGCTTAGACCTCGCTTGTCCTCAAGCGAAAGCCGATATCGAAAAATATGTTCTCATGTTTAGAGATAGAGGTGTCGATAAAAACAGAATACGGACATGAGGGCATCATGATCATTCTCATAAAAGCAACTTATATAGTCATATGATCATTATGCTAAAGTAACAATTCATCCACAATATCAAGTGCATCATAAACTTCATTGGAAACTAACAAACTTTGATCTCGGTCATTGAAGCAATTGCAATTTATCGTAACATCGGAAAGAGTCAATATAAGAGCTTTTCAGCAAGCCTACATAATCAACTATCATATAGTCTTTCACAATTGCTCACACTCATGTAATTGTTATGTTTATGGATTTTTAATCGGACACAGAGAAAGATAGGAGCTTACAGTGTTGCCTCCCAACCTTTTACCTCAAGGGTAATGTCAATAGTAATGGATCATGAAAACTTACATCCAACTGGGTATATATATCAGCAGCTTTCCAACACAATGTGCTTTCCAAAGGATAAATTGAAAAAGGAAAGGTGGAACTCACATTGACACTTATAAGACAAGAATAAAAGATAAGCCCTTCGCAGAGGGAAGCAGAGGTTGTCATGTGTTTTTATGGTTGGATGCACAAATTCTTAGCATAGAAGAACTTCGCTTTATATTGCCACTTGTGATAAGGACCTTTATTATGCAGTCTGTCGCTTTTATTACTTCCATATCACAAGCTCGTATAAAGCTAATTTCTCCCACACTAATAAATCATACATATTTAGCGGGTTTGCAACATGACAACTTACTTGGAAGGATCTTTCTCAATCCATAGGTAGGTATGGTGGATTCTCATGGAAAAACTGGGTTTAAGGATGTGTGGAAGCACAAGTAGTATCTCTACTTAGTGCGAGGAGTTTTGGCTAGCATGAGAGGGAAAGGCAAGCTCAACATGTTGGAAGATCCATGACAATATACTTTATTTCAGATATAAGAAGACATAACTCATGTTGTCTTCCTTGTCCAACATCAACTCTTTAGCATGTCATACTTTAATGAGTGCTCACAATCATAAAACATGTCCAAGATAGTATATTTGTATGTGAAGCCTCTCTTCTTTTATTACTTCCTATTAATTGCAACGATGACCAAAACTATGTTTGTCACCTCCCAACAACTTCTATTTATCATACTCTTGTATGTGAAGTCATTACTTCCCATAAGATCGATATGATCTCTTTGATTCTCTTTTTGTTTTCTTTATTTTATCATGACCCAAGTGAGGAAATCAAGCCCTTGACTCAACACTAATCTTTATTATATAGCTCGCGGACTCGATTACAAAGGATAAAGCTCACAAAGCAAAAGCTCACAACTAGATCATGCTAACTTTATTCTAATAGATCAAGATACTACCAAAAGGATCGAACTAAGTAAAAAGGTAAAGATAGGAGTGATGGTGATACAATACCGGGGTCACTCCCCCAAGTTTGGCAGTTGCCAAGGGGAGTGCCCATACCCATATGATTATGTCTCCTTCTTCGGGGTTGGTGAGGATGGAGTTGCAAGTAGTGATGGGGGATCCTCATATATAGAGCGTAAGAGATCTTCCAGCTTGCGGATAATACCTTTGAGAGCAGCTATGTAATGCTTCAACAAAAGATTTTCACTTGTGAGATGCTTGTTGCGGATCTGAGCTAACTCAATCATCCTAAAAGCTTCTACCTCAGTTGTGGTAAAGAGATTAGGAAGGGATTTAGAGGTGTCTTCTTTTCCCGCTGCTGGAGCCGGATCCTCCACCTCCATCTTGATCTTCTTCTCCTTGTGGATCTCCTCAGGTCCTTCTCTCTTCAGATCTATCTTCATTAGCCAAGCATCGTTGCCTTCGTTGTTGGAGGAGGGAGACGACATGATGCCCAGCTTCTCAAACCCTAGTTGAAAACGGCTCGAAACGAAAATAGAGGAATTCTGCGTGATACAAAGGTCAAAACCTTCGGGAGTATATATAATGATTTTTTCCCGAACAAAAGGAGTAACCCACAAGAAAACGGAGTCCAGGGGACACACGGGGTGCCCTCGAGGCAGGGGGGCGCGCCCCTTACCCTCGAGGCCACCTCGTGTCTCTTTCGGACTGCGGTATATTTTTCTATTTTTCTAAATATTTCAAAACTGAGAAAAAAATGCCTTTAGAACTGTTTTGGAGTCGGTTTACTTACCGTATCACGTACCTCTTCCTTTTCGGAGGCTGAATCGTTCTGGAAAGTGTCCCTTATGTATTCCTCCGGGGTTATGGTTTCAATAATATTAGTTTCAACATTAATAGGATTACCTAAGATATAATGTTCGATCCTTTGACCATTCACCACCTTCGGATTTGTGCCTTCGAGGTTGTTGATTTTTGTGGCGCCGGAACGATAGACATCCTCGATAAAGTAAGGTCCTTTCCACTTGAAGAGAAGTTTTCCTATAAAAAATCTTAAACGAGACTTGAATAGCAAAACATAATCACCTACGTTGAACTCACGCTTTTGTATCCTTTTGCCATGCCATCTTTTAACTTTTTCTTTAAATAACTTGGCATTTTCGTAGGCATGGGTTCTCCATTCATCGAGACAGCTAATATCAAATAGCCTCTTTTCACCGGCAAGTTTGAAATCATAATTGAGCTCTTTGATAGCCCAATATGCCTTATGTTCTAGCTCAAGAGGTAAGTGACAGGCTTTTCCATATACCATCTGATATGGAGACATACCCATAGGATTTTTTTATGCAGTTCTATAGGCCCATAATGCATCATCTAGTTTCTTGGACCAATTCTTTCTAGACCTATTAACTGTCTTTTGCAAGATTAATTTCAACTCCCTATTACTTAGTTCTACTTGACCACTAGTCTGTGGGTGATAAGGTGATGCAATTCTATGGTTGACATCATACTTAGCAAGCATCTTACGGAAAGCACCATGAATAAAGTGTGAACCACCATCAGTTATTAGATATCTAGGGACTCCAAACCTCGGAAATATAACTTCTTTAAGCATCTTAATAGAGGTGTTATGATCAGCACTACTAGTTGGAATAGCTTCTACCCACTTAGTAACATAATCAACAGCAACTAGGATATGTGTGTACCCATTAGAGGCAGGAAAAGCTCCCATATAATCAAAGCCCCAAACATCAAATGGTTCAATAACGAGTGAATAATTCATAGGAATTTCTTGACGTCTACTAATATTACCAATTCTTTGACATTCATTACATGATAAGACAAACTTACGGGCATCCTTGAAGAGAGTAGGCCAATAAAAACCGGATTGGAATACCTTGTGTGCAGTTCCGTCTCCCGCATGGTGGACTCCATAAGCTTCGGAGTGGCACTTGCGTAAGATCTATTCCTGTTCATTCTCAGGCACACAACGTCTAATAATACCGTCTACTCCTTCTTTATAAAGATGTGGGTCATCCCAAAAGTAATGTCTCAAATCATAGAAGAACTTTTTCTTTTGCTGGTATATGAAGCTAGGAGGTATAAACTTAGCAACAATGTAATTAGCATAATCAGCATACCAAGGAGCAGTACGAGAAGTACTTATGACAGCTAGTTATTCATCAGGAAAGCTATCATCAATAGGTTGTGGGTCATCAAGTATATTCTCTAACCTAGACAAGTTATCTGCTACGGGGTTCTCAGCTCCCTTTCTATCAATAATATGCAAGTTAAATTCTTGCAGCAAGAGAACCCATCTAATGAGTCTAGGTTTAGCATCTTTCTTTTTCATAAGGTATTTGATAGCAGCATGATCAGTGTGAATAGTTACTTTAGAATCAACGATATAGGGTCTAAACTTACCATAAGCAAACACAACTGCTAGAAATTCTTTCTCAGTGGTAGCATAATTTCTTTGGGCACTATCTAGAGTTTTGCTAGCATACTGGATAACATTCAATTTCTTATCAACTCTTTGCCCTAGAATAGCTCTTACAGCATAATCACTAGCATCGCACATAATCTCAAAGGGCAAGTTCCAGTCAGGAGGCTGGACAATAGGTGCAGAGATCAATGCTTTCTTAAGTATTTCAAATGCTTCTAGACAATCACCATCAAAGACAAAAGGAATATCTTTTTGTAAGAGATTGGTCAGAGGCCCGGAGATTTTGGAGAGGTCCTTAATGAACCTCCTATAAAACCCGACATGACCAAGGAAACTTCGTATACCTTTGATATCCTTAGGGCATGTCATCTTTTCAATAGCATCCACTTTAGCTTTGTCAACTTCAATACCTCTTTTAGAAATTTTATGTCCCAAGACAATGCCTTCATTAACCATAAAGTGGCATGTCTCCCAATTCAAGACAAGTTTAGTGTCTTCACATCTCTGCAAAACTCGATCAAGGTTGCTTAAGCAATCATCAAAAGAGTTTCCGTAAACGGAAAAGTCATCCATGAACACTTCAACAATCTTTTCACAAAAATCAGAGAATATAGCCATCATCTATCATTGAAAGGTAGCAGGTGCGTTACATAAACCTTAAGGCATACGTCTATAAGCAAAGGTACCGAAAGGACAAGTAAAGGTGGTCTTTTCTTGATCCCCCTTTGACACAGGTATTTGAGAGAAACCAGAATAACCATCTAGAAAGCAGAAATGAGTATGTTTGGATAGCCTTTCTAGCATTTGATCAATAAATGGCAAGGGGTAATGATCTTTCTTAGTAGCTTTGTTTAACTTACAGAAATTAATTACCATCCTATAACCTGTAACTATTCTTTGCGGGATCAATTCATCTTTATCATTAGGGACAACAGTCATACCTCCTTTCTTAGGAACACAATGGACATGACTTACCCACTGGCTATCAGCAATGGGATAGATAATACCTGCCTCTAGAAGCTTTATAATTTCCTTCCTTACCACTTCTTTCATCTTAGGATTTAACCATCACTGATGATCAATAACTGGTTTAGCATGTTCTTCCAATTTTATCTTGTGTTGACATATAGTGGGACTAATGCCCTTAAGATCATCCAGAGTATATCCAATAGCGGCTCGGCGCTTCTTCAGAGTTTTCAATAATCTTTCTTCTTCATGCTCTGAAAGGTTAGCAGTAATAATAACAAGATATATCTTCTTTTCATCAAGATAAACATACTTAAGATTATTAGGCAAGGGTTTAAGTTCAAACACGGGATCACCCTTGGGTGGAGGAGGATCCCCTAGGATTTCAACAGGCAAATTATTTTTCAATATGGGTCCCTGTGTAAGGAATATTTCATCTATCTCCCTTCTCTCATTCATTTGCATATCATTTTTATGGTCTAGTATGTATTGTTCTAAAGGATCATTAGGTGGCACAGCAATAGAAGCAAGACCAATAAGTTCATCCTTACTGGGTGGTGCCTTTTCAAGGGGTTGTCTACGGAATTTAGCAAAGTTAAAATCATGAGACATATCCCCTAATCCGACAGTGACAATATCTTTCACACAGTCTATCTTGGCATTAACAATATTCAAAAAGGGTCTACCAAATATAATGGGACAGAATGCATCTTGTGGGGAACTAAGAACAAGAAAGTCAGCAGGGTATTTAACCTTCCCACAAAAGACTTCAATATCTCTAATGATCCCAACTAGTGAAATAGTATCTCTATTAGCCATCTTAAAGGTAACATCAATCCCTTCTAACTCAACAGGTGCAACATCATGCATAATTTCGTTATACAAGTCAAGAGGGATAATACTCGCACTAGCACCTACGTCACATAAACCATGATAGCAATGATCTCCTATCTTAACAGAGATAACGAGCAAGCCTACGATAGGTTTATGTTTATTCCTAGTATTGGGTTTGGCTATTCTAGCAGACTCTTCTTGGAGATAAATAACATGTCCATCTAAATCTTCTACCAAGAGATCTTTAACCATAGCAACACCAGGTTCAACTTTAATTTGCTCAGAGGGTGTAGGTGTTCTAGTATTACTCTTACAAACTACAGTTGAAGCTTGAGCATGATCTTTTATCCTAACAGGGAAAGGTGGTTTCTCAATATAAGCGGTAGGAATGACATGATCAACATTATAAGTGGTAGTCTTTTCTTCAACTTTAATAGGTTCAACTACTTTAACTTCAATAGGGGGATGGTATTTAAACCACTTCTCCTTGGGGAGATCAACATGAGTAGCAAAAGATTCACAAAAAGAAGCTACCATCTCAGAGTCAAGTCCATATTTAGTGCTAAACTCACGGAAAACATCGGTATCCATAAAAGCTTTAACACAATCAAACTTAGGGGTCATAGCTGACTCCTTACCTTCGTTGAGATCCCAATCTTCGGAGTTGTGTTTAATTCTTTCCAATAAATCCCATTTGAAGTCAATAGTATTTATCATATAAGAACCAGAACAAGAAGTATCGAGCATGGAGCGATTATTATGAGAAAGCCGATCATAAAAATTTTGAACGATCATTTCTCTTGAGAGCTCATGATTGGGGCATGACTATAACATTGACTTAAGCCTCCCCCAAGCTTGAGCGATGCTTTCTCCTTCGCGAGGCCAGAAATTATAAATATAATTACGATCATGATGAACCTGGTGCATAGGGTAGAACTTCTGATGAAATTCCAACTTCAGACGATTATAGTTCCAAGATCCCATATCATTGCATAGCCTAAACCATGTCAATGCATCTCACTTCAAAGATAAAGGGAAAACCTTCTTCTTGATAACATCCTCGGGCATACCTGCAAGCTTAAACAATCCACAAACTTCATCCACATAGATTAGATGTAAATCGGGGTGAAGTGTTCCGTCTCCAGTATAGGGATTTTCAAGCAATTTCTCAATCATACCTGAAGGAATCTCAAAGCAAACATTTTCATTAGGTGCAGTAGGTTGAGGAGCAACTCTTTGCTCTTCTGCTCGGGGTGAAGATACCCCGAACAAGCCCCTCAAAGGATTTTGAGCCATAGTAACAAGTGACAATAAATTTCAGCACACTATATAAATTTTTCCTTACCAAATTCCACTTACGAAAGGCGCTTCACTCCCCGGCAACGGCGCCAGAAAAGAGTCTTGATGATCCACAAGTGTAGGGGATCTATCGTAGTCCTTTCGATAAGTAAGAGTGTCGAACCCAACGAGGAGCAGAAGGAAATGATAGGCAGTTTTCAGTAATGTATTTTCTGCAAGCACAAAAATTATAGGTAACAATTTTGTGATAAGATAATTGGTAGCAAGTGACAAATATTAAAAGTAAATAAGGTGCATCAAGGTGGCCCAATCCTTTTTGTAGCAAAGGACAAGCCTGGACAAACTCTTATGCAAGGTAAAGCGCTCCCGAGGACATATGGGAATTATCGTCAAGCTAGTTTTCATCGCGATCATCTGATTCACGTTCGGAACTTTGATAATTTGGTATGTGGGTGGACCGGTGCTTGGGTGCTGCCCTTACTTGGACAAGACTCCCACTTATGATTAACCTCTAATGCAAGCATCTGCAACTACAAAATAAGTATTAAGGTAAACCTAACCATAGCCTGAAACATATGGATCCAAATCAACCCCTTACGAAGCAACGCATAAACTAGGGTTTAAGCTTCTGTCACTCTAGCAACCCATCATCTACTTATTACTTCCCAATGCCTTCCTCTAGGCCCAAATAATGATGAAGTGTCATGTAGTCGACGTTCACATGACACCACTAGAGGAGAGACAACATACATCTCATCAAAATATCGAACGAAGACCAAATTCACATGACTACTAATAGCAAGACTTCTCCCATGTCCTCAGGAACAAAAGTAACTACTCACAAGACATAATATTGTTCATTGTCAGAGGGGTATTAATATGCATAATGGATCTGAACATATGATCTTCCACCAAATAAACCAACTAGCATCAACTACAAGGAGTAATCAACACTAGCAACCCACAGGTACCAATCTGAGGTTTGGATACAAAGATTGGATACAAGAGATGAACTAGGGTTTGAGAGGAGATGGTTCTGGTGAAGATGTTGATGAAGATAGCTCTCCCCAAGATGGGAGAGTTGTTGGTGATGACGGCGGTGACGATTTCCCCCTCCCGGAGGGAAGTATCCTCGCAGAACAGCCCTGTCGGAGCCCTAGATTGGTTTCCGCCTCGTTTCCGCCTCGAGACGGCGGCGTCTGGTCCCGAAAGCCTCCTTCTGATTTTTTCCAGGTCAAAACGCTTCATATAGGAGAAGATGGGCACTTGGGGCCCACCGGCTGGCCCTCGAGGCAGGGGGCACGCCCTGGGAAGGGGGGCGCGCCCCCACCCTCAAGGCCCCTCTCTTGGGTTTCTTCCGCGCAGATATTTTTTATATTTTCCGAAAAAATGTTCTGTGAAGTTTCGGGGCTTTTGGAGTTGTGCAGAATAGGCTTCGAGAGTGTGCTCCTTTTCCAGCCCAGAATTCCAGCTGCCGGCATTCCCCCTTCTTCATGTAAACCTTGCAAAATAAGAGGGAAAAGGCATAAGTATTGTGACAAAACATGTATGAACAGCCCATAATGCAACAAATGTCAACTTATTAGCATGATGCAAAATGGACGTATCACGCGGCCGCACATATATATGTGGGGCGCTGCCAACCCTAGCCGCCGCCTCAACAGGACGCATCTGCCTCCACGCCCACCGTCGTTCCTTTGCTGCTGCTGCCACCGGTGACTCTATCCCGTCCGCTGCGTACACGGTCAACGGGAGAGCAGGTCTCCGAAACCCCGCCTCTCTGGATCCTGTACGGGAGAGGGGCGAATAGGTTTTTGGGAAGCGACTACGCGACTGCTCGCTGTTCGTCTACTTCCTCTACGTCCGCGTCGCCCTCGTCATCACCATGTCCACCGACGCCGAACGTGCCGCCGCCGAGAAGATCGAAGCCGACAAAAAGGAAGCCTAGGACACTGCTGCCGTTTCCGCCGCCGCGGCCTTTGCATGGCCTACTGGAGGGTATAACTCATTTATCCTGCTCCTACTATTTTCTGTTTTAGTCATTTCATGTTCCCCTTCATCTCATCAGCATCAGAGATCCAATTCGCATCTCTATACCCTTCAAGTACCGACGGGTATCCGGTATAGTGAAGTCCATAGTTCATAGTACCCTTCAGATAACGCACAACTCTTTCAACAGCATGCCAATGTACATCACCCGGTTTTGATACAAACCGACTCAGTTTGCTCACAGCAAAAGCGATGTCAGGCCTCGTAGCGCTAGCTAGGTACATAAGTGAACAAATGATTTGAGAGTATCTCAATTGATCTATAGCCGTGCCTTTGGACTTTCGAATCAACACGCTAGGATCATATGGTGTTTGAGATGGTGTGCAGTCCGAGTATCCAAAACGACTCAACGCCTTCTCAACATAATGGGATTCCAAAAGTGTAATCCCACCCTCATTATCTCTCAGTAGCTTGATGTTCAAGATAACATCAGCCACACCAAGGTCTTTGATCTCAAAGTTCTGAGATAGAAACGACTTGACCTCCTTAATGACTTTGAGGTTGGTTCCGAATATCAGTGTGTCATCAACATACAAGCACAGTATAACTCCTTCGCCCCCACCATGGCGATAGTATACACATTTGTCAGCTTCATTAACAATGAAGCCAATAGATGTCAGTGTTGTATTAAACTTATCATGCCATTGCTTAGGTGCTTGTTTCAGGCCATATAAAGATTTTATCAACCTACGAACTTTTCCTTCCTGACCATCTATCACAAAGCCATCTGGCTGTTGCATGTAGATTTCCTAGTTTAGCTCTCCATTACGGAAAGCTGTCTTAACATGGCAGAATAAATGCCCCACGGTGGGCGCCAACTGTCGTGGAATTTTCACGGCAGATGTCCTAGGGTAAGGACTTAGTCGTGAGGCCGCGCATCTATGTAGTAGCTTGAGAGGGGTTGAGCGGAATCGAGAGACGCAACGCAAGACAAGGATTTAGACAGCTTCGGGCCCCGGGAAACATCATCCGGTAATAGCCCTACATGCTGTTTGAGGCTAGGTCTCATTATGATCCTCATGGTGTCGCCGGTAAACCGGCTCTTGGTGTCTAGCCCTAGAAACTTGTGAGAACTTCTCCCTCTTTGGGGAGCCCTGCCCCTCCTTATATATGTTGAAGGGGCGGGTTACATGACTAGTCCTAGTAGGATTAGGATTGCTTTATTACAAGGAGTCCTAGTCTTGCTTCCTTTGTAAGAGAATATTCCTTGTGCTTTCTTCATAAACCGGCCCACCATAACATGAATCGGCCTTCTAGGCCCTGGGCCTTGTCATCCGACCATCTCCCGCTGGGTTACCAGTGAGTGATATTATTCAGGTAGGTTTCTTGTAAACCGTCCGGTCAGGGCGGGACGCCAGTGAATCGCCAAGTGTAAACCGCCTCAAGTAAACCGCCAAGTCCGGCCAGGTTACATCTCCGGCTGGATCATACCGCGGGGTATATCCCCGACACGGCCTATATTGCAGGATGGCAGGCACACGATCATCACCGACTATGCTTTTTATAAGAGTAGGGATAAAATACACTCTTATAAAAAACAGAGTTGGTGATGATGGTGTGCCTGCCATCCTGCAATATAGGCCTTCCGATTTATATCTGACGGATAGGAAAGAAACTATGACAATTTTGCAAAAAGGTACCCACACACCTCTTCACATTTGCAAATAAGGCCTTCCCTCGTTCATCCTTTTCTCTCACAAGATAAACTAGTCATACAAATGCATCTTGATGTTACCTGCAACGCACGGGCATCTTGCTAGTAAGAATGAAAACAAACGACAAAAAAATATTGGACGGTGGTTCGAAGTCATGACCGCGGGCACAGCGGACAAGGTGGCCTTGTATTGGTATGTTGAGCCATCTGTTTTAACACACATGAGCTGGTGTGGTGATTATACACACACGCACGCATGCACACGAACTGCATGCACGCAACACTCACATGAACACATGCACCCACGCACGCACGCAACACTCACACGTACACACGCAACACTTACACGCACACACGCATGCATGCATGCACACACCAGTACACCACACGGCCAACACACACTCTCACGCTCAACTGCTCAACCTCCACGTGCATGCACACACGTCAGGCCGTGACAGACATACACAACCAGGTGATTCCCGCGCACGGGGTGGAGTATTGCCGCGCCGGCGTAAATTTGTGTTTATCTGACTTTTTCCCTATGCGAACTGACAGGTGGGATCCACTAGGAATGTGTTCAATTTAACTACTCAACATGGTGCCACGCAGACTATTTGGCCGGTCAACAGAGTGCAATCCGATGCCGAACCGTGAGCAAGGACCGTATAATCACCGCAAAACGTATATAGTGACCGTAATCAGCTTATTCTGAAGTTCTGTGAACGTATTACGCTTTTCTCTCTGTAGTCCCTCCAAAACTGCATCTCTACACGTTCTCGCATGTTACATCTAACAACTATGCAATACAGCACTACTACTATACTCTAACACAATAAACCATATGTGTTTTTAGTTTTACTAGATATCATATTGCTACTTAATTATTCAGTTTGCATACATTAAAATTGTCTTTGAAACGTAAGGCCAGTATCATATACAGCGCGGGAAAAATCCCGCCCTTTCCTGTTTAATCGGGTTTGTATCGATGGATCGTGCGAAACAACAAAACTATAGTACTATATACAGTACAAGTGACAGTTCACTGGGCCCTCGTGTCGTGTA
This sequence comes from Secale cereale, assembly GCA_902687465.1. NCBI lineage: Eukaryota > Viridiplantae > Streptophyta > Magnoliopsida > Poales > Poaceae > Secale > Secale cereale. Next base: position 663,300,404 of record LR738712.1, read on the forward strand.
CTCCTCCATCGTAAGAGTGGAGCGCTCGCTTTCATAAATCTTCTAGTCCCTTTCGCTGACATGTGGGGCATCAAGCTATCGGGTCCACGTGCCATACCGGAATACAGTGCAGAGCAGCTGGGGTGAAGCACCCAGTCATGGCGCCAGCGTAGTAATGAGAAATGAGGCGTCAAATCACAAAGCTCCACCTTTCCCGTAGTTAAGTTGGAGGCACGAAGTAATAATGCTAAAAAAGAAGAAGTTGGAGGGACGAAGCAGCCATCATTTCACTCGTTGCTGAATCCGCTTCTCCCTCATCTTCTTCAAGTTAACCACGTGTTGCTTCTGCCGTTGTTCTGCCTCATGTGGGAAGCGGATTGGCTTGGTGAAGCACTGACACGTGGGACTGCTTGTTAGCAAACCGCCAGGACAACGTCCTCTAAAAATAAGAAACCTCCCCCGCCATCCGCGCGGCAAAATCACCTCTTTTTTACTAATCTTGATTCTATAATTTTTCAGATCAATATAATTGAGATTTTTATAGATAGCACACAGGAGCAAAACCAAGTGTTACGGTTAAGGGCATCCACAATGTGTAGCGAAATGTGAAAATAGCTTTTGGCATCGTGGGAACCATTGTGGATGGTGTTTCCAAAGCCAAAAGGATGGAACCGAAGCTCCCTGATTGATTGATTGAAGGAATAGAAAAATGCAACATCTCTCCTCTTTCTCCCGTGCTTGGACGCATGTACATTATAGAGGACAGAGTCTACTCCCCTGTCCCTTCTATCACAAATCACAAAGCAATGAGGCGTCAAATCAGAAAGCACGGACGAAGCAACCATCATCTCACACTTCGCTGACTCCGCTTCTCCATCGTCTTCTTCGAGAAACCATCTCACCGCACTAAGCTGGACGGATGACGCTATTACGTACGAGTAGTACTAGTACATTTACGCGTCCTTTGGTTCAACGGACTTCCTGGATGCAAATAAGGTGGTTGTCTTGGCTGGCAGGCGGCACTTGCGAACGACTTACCGTGGTCTCCCTCAATGGTGTTCTCCGTCGACGCACTTCACCAAACCACAACGTTCGAGATATCGTCGACGTCACCGCAATGGGGAAGGAACTCAAATGTAGTTACTACCTCCATTTTTTGTACACAGGGTCAGTATATCAAAATTACAATTTGCAAAAGGCCACTAACACTAATCGAGGCAAAATTGATGGGGTTTGCCTCGTACTAGCAACCAAGGACATTAATATCCCCTGCATGCATGCGGAAGTGAGAAGGTTGGTTTGCATCGCGCTGCATTAATCAAGCGATGAGGAGTGAGATGGTTAGCTCTTTGGGCTTTGAAGAAAAAAATACGCATTAATTGACACTTGAAACAAGGATTCGTATCGATTAATCCCGCAAAGGAAAACCCCGCCTTTCTTTTTTAACACTAGTACTCCTAGTACGTAGTACTACCTCTGTCCTAGTTTATTGGTCCTCATCGTATTTCGTGCCATTTTTTGACCATAAATTTAACTAACAAAATGTTCATGCATGTCACAAAAAAATATACCATTGGAAACTATGTTCAAATACAAATCTAACGATACAATTTTTGTTAACATTCATTAATATTTTGTTAGTTAAATATTTAGTCAAATTTGGGCACAAATTTCAAGGAGGACCAATAAACCAGGACGGAGGTAGTACTACGTACTTATCCTATTTGGGTCTAGGCCTTGCATTGCCATACTTCGCCACATATTTTTGCCAAGCTTGCCTAAAGTTTTCAAAATGAAAAGGAGGTACACTTGCGCACGGCTGTCATGGTCGCACCGCACCCTCACACGATCGCTCCTGCAGGCCGCGGTCGCACCGCACCCTCACATGCACAGTCGCTCCTGCACGTCGCAAACCCAACCAAGGGAACACACCCTCACTGACACGTGCTGTCGCATGTGAACAAACCAAACTCAGCCATCCTACCGCTGACACATAATTTCCGTTCATATAGTATGTTTATCCAACAGCATGTTGGAGAGTAGCCGTACAGCCCGTGCGGTGGTCTGTTGGGGAAGAAGAAGAGGTGAGGAAGAAGGGTTAGGAGATGTAGGATATTCATCCAACTGCCTGAAATGGTAGACTAACCCAAGTCAGGCGACTTGCATAACGATATATGTTTTTACACAGCAAAAGATCCATAAAAACAACAACATAAAGAAAAAACTATCACTGCTCGCGAAACGAGATGGCCTCGTCGTCTTTGGCTACCGGCGCGAACCAGCCGTAGCTGCCGACGTGTGTCTCCGCACCGTGGTTGTCCTCGACCTCCAGCTACTCGTTCACGTGGAGCGTGCAGACGCTCTACACGGACGAGAGCAGCACCCGGTTCAAGTCGAGGATGCTCGGTTCTGCCTACAGGAGGGCCTCGATGGCAGTGGCATCCGCGCGCTCAGCGTCGAGTCGAGCCTCCGCCGCCCGGTTCAAGTCCAGGACGTCCGGTTCCACCTGCAGAAGGGCCTCGATGAGAGCGGCATCCATGTGCTCCGCGTCGAGTTAAGCCTCTGCCGCCCGGTTCAAGTCCAGGACGTCCAGTTCCACCTACGGGAGGGCCTCGATGGTAGCGGCATTCGCGCGCTCCGCCTCAAGTTGGGCCTTCGCTGCCTGGTTCACATCCACGACATCTGGTTCCTCCTGCGGGAGAGCCTCAATGGCAGCGGCATGTGTGCGCTGCACGTCGAGTTGAGCCTCAGCCTCCCGGTCCTCCTTTAGTATCGCCAGGTTGAACCACTGGTCCGCCTATACCATGGGGGACTCGCACGCCGGCACGAAGTCGACGTCCATCGTCTCATACTCATCGGGGGCCTTCTGCGCCGGAGACCTCCGCCATGAACATTGTATCGGCTTCCTCCTCCTCGTAGCTTGGCTCCAGAGAATTTGGGGATTGGCCCGCCGCAAAGCGAGCTTGGGAACGGAGGTCTCTGGCGCCGACCGCCGCCGCGATTTCTGCACAGCACTCCGGCACCAGCATCTTGTAGTTCGTGATCTTGCGGCGCACCATGGCTTTACGGCGAACTAGGGGATGCTTGATGCGGGCTAGGGGATCAAAAGGTGGGGGAAGGGGCTGGAGATTAGATGTGGTTTTAGGGCAGTGGCTGGCGTTGGCCGAGCAGCGAAGGTTCTGGTGTGAATAGTGTTTCCGATGACAATCGGTCAATCGGTTTTGACTGTACATCGCTCTTGTCGCGTTCGTGTTGCAGCCCGACAGGCTGGACCCTCCACGCCGCTCACCGAATGGAACACGCTTCGTCTTGTGTTTTCGCTCGCTTGTGGGACCGCAATTGAGAGCAAACCGACGTCCCTCCCCCTCCCCCGCACGCATCATTTTATGTGGAGTAAATAAAAACAGAGGGAGTATATGATGTCTACTACACAACCTTCTTCTTATAGACGTTGTTGGGCCTCCAAGTGCAGAGGTTTGTAGGACAGTAGAAAATTTCCCTCAAGTGGATGACCTAAGGTTTATCAATCCGTGGGAGGTGTAGGATGAAGATGGTCTCTCTCAAACAATCCTGCAACCAAATAACAAAGAGTCTCTTGTGTCCCCAACACACCCAATACAATGGTAAATTGTATAGGTGCACTAGTTCGGCGAATAGATGGTGATACAAGTGCAATATGGATAGTAGATATAGGTTTTACTAATATGAAAATATAAAAACAGAAAGGTAACTAAAGGTAAAAGTGAGCATAAACGGTGTTGCAATGATAAGAAACAAGGCCTAGGGTTCATACTTTCACTAGTGCAAGTTATCTCAAAAAATAATAACATAACTGGATCATATAACTATCCCTCAACATGCAACAAAGAGTCACTCCAAAGTAACTAATATAGGAGAATAAACGAAGAGATTATGGTATGGTACGAAACCACCTCAAAGTTATTATTTCTGATCGATCTATTCAAGAGCCCGTAGTAAAATAACATGAAGCTATTCTTTCCGTTCGATCTATCATAGATTTTGTACTAGAATAACACCTTAAGAGACAAATCAACCAAAACCTTAATGTCACCTAGATACTCCATTGTCACCTCATGTATCCGTGGGCATGATTATACGATATGCATCACACAATCTCAGATTCATCTATTCAACCAACACAAAAGAACTTCAAAGAGTGCCCCAAAGTTTCTACCAGAAAGTCAAGACGAAAACATGTGCCAACCCCTATGCATAGATTCCCAGGGTCACGGAACCCACAAGTTGATCACCAAAACATACATCAAGTGGATCACGTGATCTCCCATTGTCACCACAGATAAGCACATGCAAGACATACATCAAGTGTTCTCAAATCCTTAAAGGCTCAATCCGATAAGATAACTTCAAAGGGAAAACTCAATTCATCACAAGAGAGTAGAGGGGGAGAAGCATCATAAGATCCAACTAAAATAGCAAAGCTCGCTATACATCAAGATCGTGCCATCTCAAGAACACGAGAGAGAGAGACAGATCAAACACATAGCTACCGGTACATACCCTCAGCCCTGAGGGTGGACTACTCCCTCCTTGTCATGGAGAGTGCCGGGATGATGAAGATGGCCACCGGTGAGGGTTCCCCCCTCCGGAAGGGTGCCGGAATAGGGTCTAGACTGGTTTTTTGTGGCTCCAGCGGCTTTCGGCAGCGGAACTCCCGATCTAGGTTATTTTCCGGAGGTTTCAATATTTATAGGAATTTTTGGCGTAGGTCTCATGTCAGGGGGGGGGGTCTCCGGGCAGTCCACGAGATAGGGGGCGCCACCACTTGGGGTGGGCACGCCCCCCACCCTCGTGGGCAGACCGTGGCTCTCCTGGCCCAACTCTTTTACTTCGGGGGCTTCTTTTGGTCTAGAAAAAATCATCAAAAATTGGCACGTCAATTGGACTCCGTTTGGTTTTTCTTTTTCTGTAAAACTCAAAAACAAGGAAAAAACAGAAACTGGCACCGGGCTCTAGGTTAATAGGTTAGTCCCAAAAATCATATAAAAGTGTATATAAAAGCCCATAAAACATCCTAGAAAGATAATATAATAGCATGGAACAATCAAAAATTATAGATACGTTGGAGACGTATCAAGCATCCCCAAGCTTAATTCTTGCTCGTCCTCGAGTAGGTAAATGATAAAAACAGAATTTTTGATGTGGAATGCTACCTAACTTAATTCTCAATGTAATTTTCTTTGTTGTGGCATGAATGTTCAGATCCGAAAGATTAAAGACAAAAGTTTATATTGACATAAGAATTATAATACTTCAAGCATTCTAACAAAGCAATTATGTCTTCTCAAAATAACATGGCCAAAGAAAGTTCATCCCTATAAAATCATATAGTTAGGCTATGCTCCATCTTCGTCACACAAAAAACTCAAATCATGCACAACCCCGGTTTCAGCCAAGCATTTGTTTCATCCTTAAAAAAATTCAAACTTTTTCAACTTTCACGCAATACATGAGCGTGAGCCATGGATATAGCACTATAGGTGGAATAGAGTGGTGGTTGTGGAGAAGACAAAAAGAGGAAGATGGTCTCACATCAACTAGGCGTATCAATGGGCTATGGAGATGCCCATCAATAGATATCAATGCGAGTGAGTAGGGATTGACATGCAACAGATGCACTAGAGCTATAAGTGTATGAAAGCTCAACAAAAGCAACTAAGTGGGTGTGCATCCAACTTGCTTGCTCACGAAGACCTAGGGCATTTGAGGAAGCCCATCGTTGGAATATACAAGCCAAGTTCTATAATGAAAATTCCCACTAGCATATGAAAGTGATTAAACAAGAGACTCTCTATCATGAAGATCATGGTGCTACTTTGAAGCACAAGTGTGGAAAACGATAATAGCATTGTCCCTTTTTTCTTTTCTTTTTCTTTTTTTCTTTTTTTTTCTTTTTTTTGGGCCTTTCTTTTTTTTCTTTGGCCTTTCCTTCTTTTTCCTTTTTTTTTCTTTTTTTTTCTTTTGGGACAATGCTCTAATAATGATGATCATCACACTTCTATTAATTTACAACTCGATATTACAACTCGATACTAGAACAAAGTATGACTCTATATGAATGCCTCCAGCGGTGTATCGGGATGTGCAATGAATCAACAGTGACATGTATGAAAAATTATGCATGGTGGCCTAGCCACTAATACGATGTCAACTACATGATCATGCATGGCAATATGACAATGATGAAGCGTGTCATAGCAAACAGAACGGTGGAAAGTTGCATGGCAATATATCTCGGAATTGCAATGGAAATGCCATGATAGGTAGGTATGGTGGCTGTTTTGAGGAAAGTATAAGGTGGGTGTATGGTACCGGCGAAACTTGCGCGGTACAAGAGAGGCTAGCAATGGTGGAAGATTGAGAGTGCGTATAATCCATGGACTCAGCATTAGTCATAAAGAACTCACATACTTATTGCAAAAATCTACAAGTCATCAAAACAAAGTACTACACGCATGCTCCTAGGGGGGAGGTTGGTAGGAGTTAACCATCGCGCGCCCCTGACCTGCACACAAAGGATGACACTCAATGAAATACCTCATGCTTCAAATTTGTCACACAATGGTTACCATACGTGCATGCTATGGGACTTGCAAACCTCAACACAAGTATTTCTCAAATTCACAACTACTCTACTAGCATGACTCTAATATCACCATCCTCTCATATCTCAAAACAATGATCAAGTATCAAACTTCTCATAGTATTCAATGGACTTTATGTGAAAGTTTTTACTATACCCATCTTGGATACCTACCACATTAGGACTAGTTTTTTTAACCAAAGCACATTACCATGATGTTCTAAAAGACTCTCGAAATAATATAAGTGAAGCATGGGAGTTCATCTATTTCTTCAAAATAAAACCACCATCGTGCTCTAAAAGATATAAGTGAAGCACTAGAGCAAATGACAAACTACTCCAAAAGATATAAGTGAAGATCAATGAGTAGTTGAATAATTATGTAACTATGTGAAGACCCTATAACATTTAAGAATTTCAGATCTTGGGATATTATTCAAACAACAAGTAACAAACTAAAATAAAATGAAGCTCCAAGCAAAACACATATCATGTGGTGAATAAAAATATAGCCACAAGTAAAGTTACCGATGAACAAAGAAGAAAGAGGGGATGCCTTCCCGGGGCATCCCCAAGGTTAGGCTTTTGGTTGTCCTTGAATTTTACCTTGGGGTGCCTTGGGAATCCCCAAGCTTTGGCTCTTGCCACTCCTTATTCCATAGTCCATCGAATATTTACCCAAAACTTGAAAACTTGACAACACAAAACTCAACAGAAAACTCGTAAGCTCCGTTAGTATAAAAAAATAAAACCACCACTTAGGTGCTGCTGTGAACTCATTCTAAATTCATATTGTTGTAATATCTACTATATTCCAACTTATCCATTGTTCATACCCTCCGATACTACTCATAGATTCATCAAAATAAGCAAATAGAATCTTGAAAGTGCAGTATATCGACTAGAGGGGGGGGGGGTGAATAGGCGATTTTTTTTCAAAACATGGTTGTTTTGAAGACAAAAGATAAACTCAATCCTATTCGTATGCAGCGGAAAGTAGACTACACTAGACAAGCCATAGTCATGTATTCAATGAAGTGAAAGCACGAAGACTAATAGCAGCTAGGCAGTAGGGATCAAGATGGAAGAAGGAATGAAGCCAATCATAACAAGTAGATACTCAGTGAAGTCAATCAGATAAGGCAAGCATGCAATGACTTCACAACATAGAACAGTAAGTAAAGGGAAGGAAAGGATAGAACCAGTAGCTCGGGGAGGACAGTGATTTGTTAGACCAGTTCCAGTTGCTGTGACAACTGTACGTCTGGTTAGGGAGGTTGAGATTTAACTCAGAAGACCGCGTCTTCACCTTATTCCCCTTGAGATAAGGACACCTAGTTCTCGCCCAATCACTCTGGTAAGTCTTCAAGGTAGACTTCCAAACCTTCACAGACTTCGTTCACCGGCGATCCACAATGACTCTTGGATGCTCAGAACGCGACGCCTAACCGGCTGGAGGAAACACAGTCCTCAAGTGTAATAAGTCTTCAGGTCACACAGACAGAAAGACTTCAGTGATGCCTAACACTCTTTGGCTCTGGGTGTTTTGGCTTTGTCCTCGCCAGGATATCTCTCTCAAACGCTTCGGAGGTGGGTTGCTCTCAAACGACAAAAGCCGTGTAATAACTCTGAGCAGCCACCAATTTATGGTGTAGGGGGTGGGCTATTTATAGCCACTGGGCAACCCGACCTGATTTGTCCGAAGTGACCCTGGGTCTCTAAGGAACTGACACGTGTTCCAACGGTCAGATTTCAAACACTCACACGACAACATTACTTGGGCTACAAGTAAGGCTGACTCATCCAACTCTGGATAAGATTTGCTCTCATAGTCTTCGCTCGAAGACATAGGATTTGGTTGAGCATCACTTCAGTCACTCTGACTTAGATCACTTGGACCCCACTTAACAGTGCGGTGGTTCCTATGACTCAACAAAGAAGAAAAGGAAACAACGAAACATCTAAGTCTTCGTTCTCCATAGTCTTCACACAATGTCTTCTCTTGTCATAGTCTTCAATATGATTATCTTCATATACCACCACTGATGTCAATGTCTTCATACATTTTTAGGGGTCATCTCCGGTAGGTAAACCAAATCAATGAGGGACAACTACCTGTGTTATCCTGCAATTCTCACAAACACATTAGTCCCTCAACCAGGTTTGTCGTCAATACTCCAAAACCAACTAGGGGTGGCACTAGATGCACCTACAATCTCCCCCTTTTTGGTGATTGATGACAAACTGGTTGAAGTTTTCAACGGGGATAAAGGTATGTGAAATTGTAAAGGATAAAGGTATTGTCTTCGTAAGTAGGAAAAGGCTCCCCCTGAAGATGTGCATATAGTTGATTTGCCTTTGAATGCAAATGCACATGGCAGGTTGTACTTGTGGAGATCCTCTTCAACTTATGAAGACAATTCATCATGCACAATTGATATGTCGAATATAATGACATGCATAATGAAAAATGGACGTCTGCAATAATGACTAAGTGCGGAATATAAGGTAGCAGATGTGGAATTTATCATCGCATTACAGAGTAGCATAAAAATGTAGCAGAAGACCATCAGTTTAAGTGTTACAACTCAAAGAACCAAATGTAGCAAAACGAGAGTTGTAATCACTAGGCAAAATATAAAGCACCCGCCCATATGGACCCGCTTGAAGACTATCAACTCATATGCTTCTCCCCCTTTTGTCAGTAAGGACCAAAAAGGTTTGAAGACATAGAGCCTCTACTCGTTCCCAGTTGGAGCAGGAGAGGATGCAGGGTCGACGTTGGTGTTTGGCGGTGCAGAAGTAGTTGGTGCAGTGTCGATGCGTGCTGATGTAGGAGGAGGTGAGGTAGCATCATCTTGATCATCTATCACCCTGGCATCAATTGTTGCAGCGGAAGAGGAGTATTCAGAATCTTCAAGAGACGGAGTTCGACGCATAACAACATTCCTTGGAGGAGTGTGGTCAAACTTGAATCTCTCTTTGAAGCCATCATCTTGAAGATCCGCTTCAGCATTCAACAAGGTCAAACTCTTCCAAGACCTCCGACAGGTTTCATGAGCAACAAAGGCATTCTTGGTGGCAAAATTGCGAATGCGTTGACGTCCACCAAGAGGCTTTGCATCTGACGCTTTAGCCAGTAGTGATGCTTATCCTGTTTCTGATGGAGGGCAAGCAGAAGCTCTCGGTTATTGAGAACACGAGATCGCTTCTTAGGCCTTTGGGCAATGGTGCTCTCAGTAGCTTCGGTTTCAGCGTGTCGAGGTAGACGAGTACGGCCAGCCAGAGGATAAATGCGTGAGACTGCTGGAACTCCTTCAATTTGCTGAGTGAAGCTCTGGTGATCAGCATTGTGAAGACTAACAGGCTCTTTGGCAGGCTCTTGGTATATAGCTTTAGCTGACATATCAACCTCAGGCAAGAATATATGATGGTTACGAGCAGAGGGCTGATAGGTGATAGCTGAATGCAGCTTGATGAGGTGCATAATCCATGGGGCATAGAATTTCAGACCAAGCAGACCAGAGCCAGACATAGCCAATTGCCTAAGGAAGAAATCTTGAGCATTGAAGCAGATGCCATTGAAGATATAGAAGACCAAAGTCTTCATGGTGCCTTCAAGCTTGATGGATGAAGAATGTCCTTTGACAGGCCATAGAGTACGCCTGATGATATGATAGATGGTGCGTGGCAGGTACTCTAGGTCTTCAACAAAGAATTCCTTAGGATATTCAGCATCACTTGGTAGAGGCTTCATCATGCTTAGTGATACGTCCAAAACGTATCTATAATTTCTGCTTGCTCCATGCTTCTTTTGTGTGATATTGCTATGATATTGATGCACTTCCATGCACTTTTGATCATATTTGGACTAACCTATTAACTCAGTGCACCACAGTGCCAGTTCCTGTTTTCTGCTGTTTTTCTATTTCAGGTTTCCCCCATATTAAAAGTGCTCCAAAAATTCCAGGAAAAATATAGGAAAAATCAGCGTACAGGAAGCTTCGCGAAGAACCAAAGATGGGCCAGAGGGGAGCCAGGGGAGGCCCAGGCGGCCACCTGGCGCGGCCCCAGCCCTGGCCACGCCAGGGGGGCGCCTGGGGCCCCTGCTCCGCCTCTGGCTGCCCCCCTTCGCATATATATATCCCTCTCGTCCCGAAACCCTCGAGGACAAAACCCTTTTTCGCGATCTCGCCTCTGTTCCGCCGCCGCAGCGCTTCCAAGATCGGGAGCATCAGGAGAACTCTTCCCGGCACCCTGCCGGAGGGGAGAACCACCACCGGGAGCTTCTCCACCACCATGGACGCTTCCCGGATGAGCCGTGAGTAGTCCACCTTGGACCATGGGTCCATGATCAGTAGCTATGTGATGTTCTCCTCCCCTCTTTGCTCTTCATGATTTAGACCTCGTGAGCTGCCCTACATGATCGAGGCACATATGTAATCTTTCTGCTGTTGCTTTGCTGAGTTTGCTGGGATCTGATGGATTATGAGACTATGTTCAGATTGTGTTTGAGTAATATATTTGATTCACCTCTTTTATATCTTTGTTCTTGAGTAATTCTTGCATGTTCTCCGTTGCTGTTTATTGCTTTGGCCAAGTAGTAGGTAGTAACTCCAAGAGGGAGCGTTATGCTTGATTGTGGGTTCATGCCCCCTAATGACTAGCTTGAGTGACAGAAACATGAGTCTAGGGGATGTGCTGTTGCCACAAGGGAGAAAACAACGGTGCTTGTACTTGCGGGTGCAAGGATTGTTTACTTTACACAAAGTTCTTTTAATGCAGTTGTCTGTTGCTTTGAGTTTACACTTTGGGTAGGATTCGCAACTTAATACTAGCGAGATGTTCTGGATAGATATCTCAAGGTGGATGATTAGTAGTAGATGCAGATGGATTTCGGTCTACTTGCCTTGGCGTACCGCCCATGCTTTTGAGCCTCTACCTTTATTTGCAGCATAGTTAGCATTGGTTTGCGCACATAATCCTGTCAATTGCCCAGCTGTAATTTGTTTACCTCGCTTTGCTGTTTTATCGTCCTTTGGGAGAGAGACATCACTAGTGAACATCATGGGACCCCGGTCCATATTACCACCGCTGATCACACCTTCTATTTACTTCCTGTTTTTATTTCCTAGTTGCAGTCATAGCTATCATTATTATCTCTTGTGTTTGATCCTTTGTAAACAACAAGGCCGGAGGGATTGACAACCTCTCTGTACTCGTTGGGAGCAAAGTTATCTGTATCTGTGTGCAGGTCCCGTCAACCGCTAAGTTTCTGGCGCCGTTGACACCTACTTGTCGACCCTCGGAGTCTCACGGGATTCGATCCTTGGTACCTTTGCCAAGGGAAATTTGCCGCTACGCTATATCTCAACCTTCCACTTGGGGTAACCAACGAGGGGCGAGAAGCCATCAAGCAAGTTTCTGGCGCCATTGCCGGGGACTCCACTCTTCAAGATAGGGGAGTTGCATGCTATCTTTTATCTTTGCTTTTTAGTCTTGTTAGTTTACCTTTCAGTTTTTGCTTTAGTGTCCCTTACCAAAAATCACAAAAATAGTTATCTTGCTTGCTGCTGCTATGGGTTCCACCGAGAACACCAAGTTGTGTGACTTCACTAGTCATAACAACAATGACTTTATCTGCACGCCTATTGCTACACCTGCCACTTCAGCACCTTCTTATGAGATTAAACCTGCTCTGCTGAACCTAGTTATGAAAGATCAATTCTCCGGTGCTGGAGATGATGCTGCTTTGCACTTAAATAATTTTGTTGAGCTTTGTGATATGCAAAAGTACAAAGAAGTAGATGGTGTTATTGTTAAGTTTAAGCTTTTTCCTTTCTCCTTGAGAGGAGGGGCTAAAATCTGGTTTCAATCCTTGCCTAGGAATAGTATAGATTCTTGGGACAAGTGCAAGGATGCCTTTATTGGGAAGTACTATCCCCCTGCTAAAATTATCCAATTAAGGAGTAACATAATGAATTTTAAACAATTGGATAATGAACACGTTGCCCAAGCTTGGGAATGCATGAAATCTCTTGTCAAGAACTGCCCTACTCATGGTTTGACTACCTGGATGGTTATCCAAACTTTTTATGCAGGTTTGAACTTTACCTCGCGAAACTTATTAGATTCGGCCGCGGGAGGAACCTTTATGTCAACTACACTTGGTGCTGCCACGAAGCTTCTCGACGAGATGATGACCAATTATTCCCAATGGCACACCAAACGCTCTCCAACAGGTAGGAAGGTAAACTCTGTCGAGGAGATTTCCTCCCTAAATGAAAAAGTTGACTTGATCATGTCTCTACTTTCCAAGCAATCTTCTATTGATCCTCATGATGTTCCTTTAAATTCTTTGATTGCTCAAGATCAAGTAGATGTGAACTTTATCTCTAGAAACAATTTCAATAACTATGCTTATAGGAGTAATTTTGGTAGCAACCCTAGAGCAACCCTAGACCGTTCCCCTCTAATTCCTATGGGAACAACAATGCTTATCCTAGCACCAAGAACTCCACTTCTGAACTAGAGATTATGCTTAAAGACTTCATCACTACCCAAAAGGCCTTCAATAAGAGTGTAGAAGAAAAACTAGACAAACTAGATAATCTCTCTTCGAAGGTAGACAATTGAGCCCATGAGGTAGAGTTGCTTAAAATTAGAACTTCTCCTCTTGAGGAGAGGAAGACCACTCCTATGAATGCTATTCAAGTGCAAATTAATGAAAACATTAGGATGATGGCTAAACTTAAAAAGAGATGGGCTAGAGAAAAGGAGGAAGAAGATAGAATTAAGGGCCTTCCTACCCACCACACTGTTGCTACTATTCAAGTTGTTGAGGATATCCAAACTCTTAGCACCCAATGCACTCCTAGTCCCATTGGACCTATTAATGGTGATGCTATGACCTCAACCGTAGAAGAAGAAACTCCTATGACCATAGAAGCTACCAAACAAGTGAGCCTAAAGGACACCACTACCACTTTACTTGATAGTAGTGACATTGATTTTGATAATTGCACCCTTTTTGAAGTTATTGGTTTTCTTCACAAGATGTCTAGAGATCCCCACACTAGCACACTTAATCTTGCCTTCACGGAGCATATCACTAATGCTCTCATCAAAGCTAGGGAGGAGAAGCGTAGGGTAGAAGCCTCCATACCTAGAAAGCTAGAAGATAGTGGGATCCTATGATTAAAATTAAGTTGAATAACTTCTCTTGCTATGCTTTATGTGATGTTGGAGCTAGTACCTCCGTTATGCCCAAAAGAATGTATGATATGTTTGAATTGAAACCTTTTGATCCTTGTTCTTTTGGTGTTCGTCTTGTTGATTCTTCCGTAAAGAAACCTTTGGGGAAGATCGACGATGTTCTTATCAATGTGAATGACAATTATGTTCCCGTTGATTTTACTATTATGGATATTGAATGTGAACCTTCATGTCCAATTATTTTGGGACGTCCTTTTCTTCGCACCGTTGGTGCTATCATTGACATGAAAGAGGGGAATATAAAATTCCAATTCCCTCTCAAGAAAGGGATGGAACACTTCCGTAGAAAGAAGATTAAGTTGCCTTTTGAGTCCGTTACACGGGCTAGCTATTCTCTTACTCTTGATAAAACTTGATCTTCTTTTTTTGCATCATGCCTAGCTTAAAGGCATAAAAGAAAGCGCTTTTGGGAGGCAGCCCACAACAAATTAGGTTTTATTTTGGTTTTGTTGTGTCTTGATGTTTGTTACTACAGTAGCATCATCATTGTATCTTTTCTTTTCAGCTTTGTGCCAAGTTTAGCCTCCGATTGCAAGAAAGTTCAAAAGTTGTGACGTGCTGTCCAGAAAACAGATTCTGTCCTTGGACAGAAAAATTCGAATAAAATCACCAGATCATCTTTTTGATCTGAATTTTTTTGACAGCGTGCTCTATACAATTGACTTTCGAGCGTCTGTTCTGAGTTTTTTTATTTGAGTTGCAGAAGTGCCACGAAAAAATTATTTACTACCTGCTGGTCTGTTTTTCACAGATTCTGTCCTGTTTTGCCTTTTCTTCGTTTTGCAAACCTTGAGCTTGCTTTTTCTTTGCAAAAACCTTTTGGCAATCTTGAGAAACAGTAGCTCTTCAAGATTATTTTTATTTCCAGTAGGGAAAAATTATTTTATTGCGGGTACTAACCTCGCTAATCAGATTATGATGAGTTATGTATGAAGGGAGTTTTAAAGTGTGCGAGGAAAGATGATAAAAGAAGATTCAGGAGGGTCAAACGCTCAAGCTTGGGGATGCCCCCGTGCACCCCCAAGAAATATTCAAGAAGACTCAAGCGTCTAAGCTTGGGGATGCCCCCATGCATCCCCTTCTCCATCAACAATTATCAGTTCGTCTTTCGTTCCACTATATTCTTATCACTTCATGCGTTATGTGCTATGCTTGGAGCGTCTTGCTCTTAGTTTCCTTTTTTTAGTTTTCTTTAGCTTTGCTTGCTGTTCATAACAAGTTAGAACCCAGCTTTTTTTGTGTGGGAGAGAAACACGCTCCACTTCAACCTAGAACACAACATAGGATTTTCATGCTTATCTTTGCTGTGTGTGTTCTTTGTCTTTCCATAGCTGCTGTCATGTTTAGCTCTTAGTTTTCATGCTTTTCTTTTTAAAGAGCTTTTGTTTAGTTGGTTGCTGAACTCTCTTGAGTTTTCATGTTTATCTTGTTAAGAGAGTTTGCCTGTTGCACTGAGTTGTGTGTCTTAACTTAAAGTAGGTAATTGAGGTTGCTATTTAATTTTAGTAGTAACTTGCAATAGTTTTGAGGTATTGCCATGAGTAATGTCTGAACTTTTGGTGTCAAGAGCTTTAGCCTATTAGTGATAGATGTCGTATTTTGGGCAATCCGTGTTTATTTTCGAAAACCTACAAAATATTTGAGAACTTTAGCTACTAGATGGATCACTAATCTTTGGAGGGATCGAATATTAGAGTACACTTACGTACCATGAGTCGAGGATGCGCAAGGATAACCAAACCCCCATACACTCCTCCTCGGGGTACTTGTCTCTTTGTGGACCTCCTAATTAGATTGAGAGTTACCGATAATAAGTGCATGAGTTCTTCGGACTAATGTGAGTATTCGAAAGTTGACACTTCCACCTAGCCATATTTTTCTAGCCTCTTCGGTACAGTGCATTGCCCTTTCTCACCTCGAGAGTTGGCGCATACTTCGCCGGTGCATCCAAATCCTTGGCACGATACGCTCTGTCATCATAAGCCTCATTATATCCTTCCTCAAAACAGCCACCATACCTACCTATCAAGGCATTTCCATAGCCTTTCCGAGATACATTGCCATGCAACATCCATCTTCTCATGACTTGATCTTCATGTCATACATGCTTTTGCTTGATCGATGAGCCGCATGCTAGTTGGGCCTTGCCCTAATCATTGCTACATGACGCGCTAGTATCATTGCATATCCTGCTACACCGGCAGAGGCATACATTTGCATACATCATGATAGTTTCATTTTCTTTATGTTGAGTACTTTTGTAAAGTGTGAAAGATCTTCTATACTTCTTGTAATATATAGAGTGTTGCCCCTAAAGTGAGGAAAAGATCCCAAAGAGGACAAAATCAAAAGATCCCAAAGAGGACAAATGAGAGTTAAATAGAAAGAGCCATTGAGGCCACAAAAAAATAAAAAAATAGAAAAAAAGAGAAAAAGAAATAAAAAGAGAGAAGGGGGCACACTACTATTCCTTTTGAGAGATCCACACTCGTACTCCATCTTATACCTTGTACTGCATAGAGATTATCATTCATGCATATAGCTATGTGGGGACCTTCACACTATAGAACTTGGCTTGTATATTCCAATGATGAGCCTCCTCAAAAGAGCTCTAGGTCTTCTTGAGCGAGCAAGTTGGATGCACCCCCACTAGTTCCATTGGAGAGCTTACCTTAGCTCATATGTGCATCCGTTGCATGGCAATCCCTACTCCTCACATCATATCTATCATTTGGCTTTATCTCGCCTATGATTGTCCTCATTGATGTGAGCCTTTCACACCTTTTTTGTCTTCCCCCTTCATCATTTTTCTCTCTTTGCCATCCTAAGTGTCAACTTTCTTGCTTACGCTCATCCATTGCATGAGTGCTCAAAATATCGAAAGGGAGTGGATTATTTTGACTTGTACCTGGCTAGTGGTCTGGGGATGAGTCAAGATAAGATTCCAAAGAAGACCAAGTGTGAAACTATAGTAGATTAAGTTCTCAACAATACAAAAACTATGTTTTACTCTCTCATATATCCCTATCCCCTTTCTTGCATGCAAACACCATTTGGAGACATTCGAGTCACGGACAGCGAGAGCTCTTGCACCTTTATGTTCTTATGTTGCTTGTTACAATGCTAATATAGACTCTTGCTTGTTATGACTTGAATTGAATTACATGCCTTGATTGCTTTACTTAAAAGTTCTTGTATGGTAGATAGCATGTCACCACAGAAATTATGCTTGTTATCATTTACCTCCTCGAGGACGAGCAGGAATTAAGCTTGGGGATGTTGATACGTCCAAAACGTATCTATAATTTCTGCTTGCTCCATGCTTCTTGTGTGTGATATTGCTATGATATTGATGCACTTCCATGCACTTTTGATCATATTTGGACTAACCTATTAACTCAGTGCACCATAGTGCCAGTTCCTGTTTTCTGCTGTTTTTCTATTTCAGGTTTCCCCCATATTAAAAGTGCTCCAAAAATTCCAGGAAAAATATAGGAAAAATCAGCGTACAGGAAGCTTCGCGAAGAACCAAAGATGGGCTAGAGGGGAGCCAGGGGAGGCCCAGGCGGCCACCTGGGGCGGCCCCACCCCTGGCCGCGCCAGGGGAGGCGCCTGGGGCCCCTGCTCCACCTCTGGCTGCCCCCCTTCGCATATATATCCCTCTCGTCCCGAAACCCTCAAGGACAGAACCCTTTTTCGCGATCTCGCCTCTGTTCTGCCGCCGCAGCGCTTCCAAGATCGAGAGCATCAGGAGAACTCTTCCCGGCACCCTGCCGGAGGGGAGAACCACCACCGGGAGCTTCTCCACCACCATGGACGCTTCCCGGATGAGTCGTGAGTAGTCCACCTTGGACCATGGGTCCATGATCAGTAGCTATGTGATGTTCTCCTCCCCTCTTTGCTCTTCATGGTTTAGACCTCGTGAGCTGCCCTACATGATCGAGGCACATATGTAATCTTTCTGCTGTTGCTTTGCTGAGTTTGCTGGGATCTGATGGATTATGAGACTATGTTCAGATTGTGTTTGAGTAATATATTTGATTCACCTCTTTTATATCTTTGTTCTTGAGTAATTCTTGCATGTTCTCCGTTGCTGTTTATTGCTTTGGCCAAGTAGTAGGTAGTAACTCCAAGAGGGAGCATTATGCTTGATTGTGGGTTCATGCCCCCTGATGACTAGCTTGAGTGACAGAAACATGAGTCTAGGGGATGTGCTGTTGCCACAAGGGAGAAAACAACGGTGCTTGTACTTGCGGGTGCAAGGATTGTTTACTTTACGCAAAGTTCTTTTAATGCAGTTGTCTGTTGCTTTGAGTTTACACTTTGGGTGGGATTCGCAACTTAATACCAGCGAGATGTTCTGGATAGATATCTCAAGGTGGATGATTAGTAGTAGATGCAGATGGATTTTGGTCTACTTGCCTTGGCGTACCGCCCATGCTTTTGAGCCTCTACCTTTCTTTGCAGCATAGTTAGCATTGGTTTGCGCACATAATCCTGTCAATTGCCCAGCTGTAATTTGTTTACCTCACTTTGCTGTTTTATCGTCTTTTGGGAGAGAGACATCACTAGTGAACATCATGGGACCCCGGTCCATATTACCGCCGCTGATCACACCTTCTATTTACTTCCTGTTTTTATTTCCTAGTTGCAGTCATAGCTATCATTATTATCTCTTGTGTTTGATCCTTTGTAAACAACAAGGCCAGAGGGATTGACAACCTCTCTGTACTCGTTGGGAGCAAAGTTATCTGTATCTGTGTGCAGGTCCCGTCAACCACTAAGTTTCTGGCGCCGTTGACACCTACTTGTCGACCCTCGGAGTCTCACGGGATTCGATCCTTGGTACCTTTGCCAAGGGAAATTTGCCGCTACGCTACATCTCAACCTTCCACTTGGGGTAACCAACGAGGGGTGAGAAGCCATCACTTAGCATTTGGCTCATGTTGGGCTTGCGCTTCTAAAAGATACTCTCCAAGGCTTCATTGTGCAATTGACAGCTAGGTTCATACAGATCTCCTGGAGTGGATAGGCCAGTAAGCTCAATGAGATCAAAGGCTTTGGCTTCATGATGGACATTGCCTGTCATCCACTCAAGGACCCATGTCTTCAGATCCCTGCTGTAGCCTCGAATGTGGAGGGTTGCATAGAATTGCAGAAGCAGCTCTTCATTCCAATGCTCCTTGTCAGTTACAAAATTTAGCAGGCCATCATCACGAAAGCAATCAAGAGCTTCCTCCAGACAAGGTAGACCAGCAATAGCTTTAGTGTCAAGACGCATATGAGGGAAAACACGCCCTTGATCATAGAGTACTCTTGAGTAATAACTGCGCTGCTGATGGCTCCAGAACCTATCTGATGATATTCTTGGCTTGGAATATGGGTTCTTGGCATTGTCGAAGAAGGTGCTGTGCTCAGTGAAGCTATTGGCATTGAATGACCCTTGAGAGGTTGCAATACCTGGAAACCTTGGCAGTCTTGGCTTAGGCTTCTGGACTTGAGGCCTGTACTCAACATGATGATCAAACTGAGGACCAGCAGCATGCGGTCCAGTAGTAGGTGGTGGAGTCAGAATGGGCCACCGGACAGTGATGAGCTGATCATCTTGGTTGTATGCTTGCTCAATTGTATGGGGCCTAGGAGGCGGAACAGGAGCAGAGGCATTGGCGTCAGGCTGCTGATTTGCTTCAGGTGCAGCACTTGCTTCAGGCGCCATCACATCAGGCACCACTGTCTCTTCAGGTGCCACATTAGCTTCAGCCATGACCACGTCAATGGCTTCAGTGTTGGTGGTGGCATCCTCTGTGTTTGTAACCTCCACTTCAGGAGCTGGAGGGTCGGACACGTTCTCCTCGAGAACAGGGGGTGTGGCAGTACGTTCATCTTCCGCTTGGGGTTGTTCTTCTCCTTGGGGTGGTTCTTCTTCGGTTGATGCAGCCGGAATATCTTCAGCCGCTTTGGCTTCAGATTCTGAGGGGTTCACAGTAGGAGCAGCCTCAGGTACAAATGGTTGCTCTACTCCTTCTGGAACACTTGGGGTGACGACTTGAGGCCTTGGTCCTTTGCGAAGTCTGCGAAAAGCTGGCGACACCTGAGGGGATGGAGGTTGTTGGGCCTCAAAGTCTTCATCTTCAAGCACCGAACTGATGTCTTGAGTTGGCTGAGGTGTGGCTGGTGTATCCTGTGGGTGATCAGCCCACGAGTCATCCTGTGCAATTGGCGTCAATGGACGACCAATGCTGATGCGTTCGTTGTTCATAAGAACAGGCAACGATTCAACGTTGTACTCGATCTGAGGAAGGACTTCATCATCTTCAACAGTGTCATGAGGACCAATGTCTTCCGCTGCGGTGGGGTCAATAGCTGGAATGTCTTCAGCCTCTGTGGGAGCAGGCTCATGGACTGTCATGCGACGTTCTCTATGGGCAGATGCAGGGCGAGCAACTGATATGGGCTCGACAAAGATATGCTCTTTGGAAGCAGCCTTATCCTTCTTTGTCTTGCGCTTCTTGGTGGGTGGAGCTTCATCAGTAGTTTGCTTGCGCTTGCGAGCTTCTGCTTCAGCCACCTTTGTCTTCTTGAGTTCCGAAGCAGTTGGGGTGGCCTTAGGCTTTGTGCCAGTCATGCTGGCAGGGAAGACTATGCGAGGCATTTCCTGCCTTGATTCTTCAGCTTCGGGCATAGGTTGCTTCTTCTTTTTCTTGGCAGCCATCCTTGGGTCAATGCCAGGACACCCAAGGGCCTTGCGCTTTTCAGCTTCATTGAAAGCTTGAACGCATTTGGCAGCCAAGTCCTTGATTCGCTCACGAGAACCTTTAGCTTCATCACGCCTCTGGCGAAAGGCTTCCTTGAGCTCATGCATCATAACTTTGAAGTTCTAAATCTCTTGTACGCTGAGCTTGTCCACATGCTTCTTGAACTGAGCCTTTTCATAATCGATCGTTTGCTTCAGCTCAACAATTCTCTGAGCCAGAGCTAGCTCCGAAGCAATGGCGCCATGAAAGGAGACGCTGAGGCCAACTGGGAGTTGAAGATCGTCGAAGCTGAGGTTGGGGGTGTCAAACCATTCATCAATGAAATTGTTGAGCACCTCCACGTCAAAGAGCGGCAAATCATTGAAGATTTCAGCATCTTGCTTGCTCTTGATCAGTTGCTCCAGAGCATCGTCACCAAGATCCTCATCGCTCGAGAGATCAAGGGCTTCATTGACAGTCTTCAGAACAGCGTCAGGAGTGAGAGCTAGACTGGGTTGCGCGAGGGCTTCTTCCTCAGCTGTTTGCTCTTGGAGATGCGAGAGTGTTCCTCAGATTGTACACTTGGTGCTGGTGGAGCAGTGGCCAAAGGCTTCACTCTAGAAGCAATTGGTGGAGTGGTCTTCGAAGCCTTGGATTTCTTCTTCTTGGGCTTCGGGGTTGTAGGCGCTTCTTCAGAATCAGCATCAGCTGCAGGTTGATCCACATCTGCCCCTTGAACCCTGATGTGACTGATGAGGCCTTCTAAGTTGTAGAAGGGCCCAACCAAATTTGGTTCAGCTTCACGCGTGCCATCAGCACGGGGCGCAGAGGGGCCAGGATTGAAGTCTAATCCCCAATGCTTATTGTTCTCTTTGGCTGAGTTCTTGGCATATTGAAGATTTCGCTTGAACAAATTGTCGTCGCGACACCTGAGCAGAGAACTAGGATCAGCATCAGTAGGTTGAGGCCCTTTGACCATGCAAGGATAGAAGCCTTGAGCAATGGCTTCAGCACGAGTCTTGGGGGGAAGATTTTTATAGGTGATATCTCCCCATGGATGCTTGATGGCGTTCTTTTCAGCATACTCTTGGGTCACGAACCTGTACTTGAACCACTATTCAGCCCAATATCTTCGAATCCATTGGATTCGAGTCTTCCTCTGATTATAATCCTCCTCTGGATCAGTTTTGTACATCTGAATGAGGTCAGGAGGCAAATCTATGGAGGTGTTGCCATGGCGCTGTCTGCCACCCTTTCTAACTGTCTTGTCAGTAGCCATAGGCTTCAATCTGAAGGGCTTCAAACTGAATGGCTTCAAAACTGGCAAATGCTTCGGTTTGCTGGTCAGACAGGAACTGTCTTCAGGGGAGTGGATGTGACGCTGCAAGAATTCTGCAAATGAATGCAGACTATGAGAACCAAGGGATTCTCCCACGGACATGTACCTGTGACAGCATTAGAGATGCGAGGGAAGGGGAAGAGGTCATATGCATTCTCAAAAGGTTTTGAAGATAAAATAGTTTTGAAGACTTTGACCTCATAGACGAAGACATTCACTCATATGATGAGAGTTGGTTCCAGATTTGTACGAATCCACGAATAGGTACAAGTGAGGAATCTAACTATGTTTGAAGCATATGTGAATGTACTAGGCAAGATATGAGATGCAGACAGGATAGATCTATATATTTGTGTAGGCAGAAACCTCTTATGGTAAAAGTGAAGAATCTCTATGGATCAAGAAGATGGTAAAAGAAAGTTTATTTACCACACGATGAACTGCTTAGATGGAGAGGAGTTGGATGCCCAGCAGTTCGATCTTCCGTGCCCTAACTTGGCGATGGAGTACAACTACGGCGACGGCGGAGTAGATGATGTCCGCGGCCGGCGTGAGGACGGCGTCGACGAGGTTGCGGCAGCGAAGCGCTTCGTTGCCGGCGTCGTCGAGAGCTAGCGGAGGCGCTAGGGTTGGTCGAGGTAGAGAGGTGGTATAAGAAATTTTGACCGTGATGGGACATGCATTTATAGGCATGGGAGATGGCACATCGCAATTATGCAGGTGCCCCTGGCGGTTCACATACGAGGGACACGTGGCGGTCATGTAACGCATTGGGAGTTGTCCCACGATCTCACGTACACCACGAATGTCGGAGTGGTCATTCCGGCTTCTCCGGGTTTCAGGCATAAAGGGTGGAGCATTAAAATCAGATTTAAAGTTTGTCTTCGTATCTTCTGCTGAGATGCAGAGAAGATATTCGACAGATTCAACAGAATGCATATGATTTGGACAGACAGAGTGTGAGATGAGAAAGCATAGAGAGGTTAGGGTCCGATCACATTCACTTAGTTCAAAAGATTCAATTACAAAGACATAGCTATAAGTGAATGCCGTTGAGGACAGAACACAACTCTCTCTCTCTCTCTATATATATATCCTATATGAAACCAAGTGCGAAGACTTTGCAAATGTAACGCCAAGGAAAAACACTTCAAACAAGAATTTGGTGGTGGCGTTACCCACCGTATAGGAAGTATTAGTCCCAGACACGGCGCACAATTATCGTGGCGCTCCGAAGTCAAATTCCATGTTAATGTATTCACACTTAGAATGTAAGTCTTCATTGATTGAAGATATACTTTACTTTGTGTGTTGCACATCTAAGTCATCAATATGCATAAGTGTTAGGATGTGTGCCTGATTACAGGACATTTGAGGATTCTAAGATATTTAGCTCACACCGCAACTTGCAAAACCTTTTCTCATCCAAGGGCTTTGTGAAGATATCTACCAGTTGCTCTTCAGTGTTGACGTGTATGATATCAATATCTTCCTTCATGACATGATCTCTGAGAAAGTGATGACGAATTTCAATGTGCTTTGTCTTTGAGTGCTGAACTGGGTTGTTGGCAATCTTGATAGCGCTTTCATTATCACAGTAGAGTGGTACTTGCTTCAGATGGACGCTATAGTCCTTGAGCGTTTGCTTCATCCAGAGAAGCTGAGCGCAGCAAGATCCAGCAGCAATGTATTTAGATTCAGCAGTGGAGAGTGATACACAATTCTGCTTCTTTGAAGACCAACAAACAAGAGATCGTCCTAGAAAGTGACATGTGCCTGATCTAGACTTGCGATCAACTTTGTCACCAGCATAATCAGCATCTGAGAATCCAACTAGATCAAACTCTGAGCCCTTTGGATACCATAATCCTAGTGTTGGGGTGTAAGCCAAATATCGAACTATTCGCTTCACAGCTAAGTGATGCGACTCCTTTGGTGCCGCTTCATATCGAGCACACATGCAAACACTAAGCATAATATCTGGCCTAGATGCACATAAATAAAGCAAAGAACCAATCATGGAGCGATATACCTGTTGATCAAACTCTTTACCATTGGCGTCGGGACCCAGATGGTGTTTAGCAGGCATTGGCGTCGAGTACCCTTTGCAATCTTGCATTCCAAACTTTTTCAGGCAGTCTTTAAGGTACTTCTCTTGAGATATGAAGATGTCGTTGCTTTGCTAACGAATTTGAAGACCAAGGAAGAACTTCAGCTCACCCATCATGGACATCTGATATTGCTCTTGCATCATGTGACCAAACTCATCACTGTATTTTTTGTCAGTGCAGCCGAAGATAATGTCGTCCACATAGATTTGGCAGACAAATAGTTCATCATCATATGTCTTCGTGAAGAGTGTGGGATCTAGGGATCCAGGTTTGAAGCCTTTGCTCTTCAGGAAGTCTTTGAGTGTGTCATACCAAGCACGGGGCGCTTGTTTGAGGCCATACAGTGCCTTGTTGAGTTTGTAAACCATATTAGGACGTTTTGGATCTTCAAAGCCAGGTGGTTGTGCAACATACACCTCTTCTTCAATCCTTCCATTTAGAAAGGCACTCTTTACATCCATTTGATACAGAAGTATGTTGTGATGATTTGCATAGGCTAGCAGTATACGAATAGCTTCAAGTCTAGCCATAGGAGCAAATGTTTCATCGAAGTCAATCCCTTCGACTTGAGTGTATCCTTGAGCAACGAGACGAGCTTTGTTTCTGACCACTTGACCATGCTCATCTTGCTTGTTGCGATAGATCCATTTTGTGCCTATTATGTTGTGCTTGCGAGGGTCAGGACGCTTGACAAGTTCCCACACATTGTTCAGCTCAAACTATTGAAGCTCTTCTTGCATTTCTTGAATCCATTCGGGTCCAATAAAAGCTTCATCAACTTTCTTGGGTTCAGATATTGAGACAAAGGCAAAGTGCCCACAGAAATTTGCAAGCTGTGTTGCTCTTGAGCGAGTAAGTGGACCAGGAGCATTTATGCTATCAATTATCTTCTCAACTTGTACTTCATTTGCAACACGAGGATGAGCTGGATGAAGATTTTGCTTTTGCTGTACATTGTCATCGTCAGGAGTGTTGTCTTCAGGCTGAGCATTGTCGTCAGGTTGATTTGGAGCAGAGATGATGAGTTCCTCGTCAGGTTGTGCTTTAGAAGGCATGATCTCACCGGTTCCCATTAGCTTGATAGATTCATTTGGTGAAGCCTCATCTAGCACATTTGGTAGGGACTCTCTTTGTGAACCATTTGTCTCATCAAACCGCACATCCACATTTTCAACAGTTTTATAGAGAAAGATGTTGAAGACTCTGTAGGAGTGTGAGTCCTTTCCATATCCGAGCATGAAGCCTTCATGTGCTTTCAGTGCAAATTTTGACTTGTGATGAGGATCCTTGATCCAGCACTTAGCTCCAAGTACTCTGAAGTAACTTACGTTAGGCTTCTTTCTAGTGAGGAGTTCATAGGATGTTTTCTTCAGAAGCTTGTGAAGATAAACACGGTTGATGATATGGCATGCAGTATCAATAGCTTCGGGCCAGAACCTTCTTGGTGTCTTGTATTCATCGAGCATCGTTCGAGCCATCTCAATTAGAGTTCTGTTCTTGCACTCAAGGATCCCATTTTGCTGAGGTGTATACGGGGCTGAGAATTCATGAGTGATTCCCATTGTATCCAAATAAAGATCAAGGCCAGTGTTCTTGAACTCAGTGCCATTGTCACTTCTGATATGCTTGATCTTGACGTCATAGTTGTTAATGGCACGGTTGGCGAAGCGTCTGAAGACATCTTGCACTTTAGTCTTGTAGAGTATTATGTGCACCCATGTGTATCTTGAATAATCATCAACAATGACGACGCCATAGAGACAGGCTGTGGTAGAGAATGTGGAGTAGTGAGTAGGGCCAAATAAGTCCATGTGTAGCAGCTCGAAAGGGTTTGGATGTCGTCATGATTGTCTTTGAGGGATGCTTGGCTCTAGTCATCTTCCCAGCTTCACAGGCACCACATAGATGATCTTTCTTGAACTTGACTTCCTCAATGCCTACAACATGCTTCTTCTTTGCGAGAGTGTGCAAGTTCCTCATGCCAGCATGTCCTAGCCTCCGATGCCAGAGCCAGCACTCTGAAGCTTTTGCTAGAAGACATACGACCATCTGCGGTCCAGCTGAGAAATCTACCATATACAGATCACCTTTTCTGTATCCTTCAAATACTAAAGACTTGTCAGATTCCATTAGTACAAGGAATGAAATTTACCAAAGATCACAATCATGTTTAAGTCACAAAGCATTGAGACAGACATCAAGTTGAAGCCAAGAGATTCAACAAGCATGACTTTATCCATGTGCTGATCTCTTGAGATTGCAACTCTACCTAGACCCAACACTTTGCTTTTACCAGTATCAGCAAATGTGATGTGACTCTTGTTAGATGGACGTAAGGTTGAGTCCATGAGAAGATTTCGATCACCAGTCATATGATTTGTGCATCCGCTATCCATAATCCATTCTGAAGACTTTGGTGTCACTCCCTACAATGCAGTTAGGAGGATAGGCTTCACCAAAAGCCATTATGAAGCATAAACATTTGATGTATAGGTGGATTATGAAAGCTTTGGATGAAAGTTAGGACTGATAAGATATTTAGCAAGCGATTCATGAGCAGTATGAGCATTAAGTTATTTGGGCATTTGATCTTGTGCCCTACCAGTGTTTTAGGTCCCCAGCAATAGCATCAGAAGCCTTTGATTTTTGGCTGGAGACCTTTCCCTGCAAGAGAAAGTTAGTTCTTCTTAACCACCTACATCTTCAGGGGTGGCTTAGAAGCAATGAATCTAAGAGCAGCATCTGAGAATTTTGGCTTTGGAGCCCTAGCAAATAGTCTTGTGGGAGGAGAATAATACTCATAAGAATAGGCAGAAAAATTCTTTGTTTTATGAATATAGCGGTTTGAAGAAACACGCTTATACTCATGGGTCTGAGTACAGTTTCCCTGCAAAACATCCGCGTTAGGGTGACTCAGGTGAGTCCTTTGTCTATATGAAGCCTTAGAACCATATGAGGCCTTTGGTCTAGGGTTTGTCTTCTTCCCAGGAGGTGTCATGATAACATTTGCTGGAAGTTTCTCAAGACAACCTTTGGGTACCCAGATCTTCTTCATAGGTGGCCCGTTCCTGCAGTTAGTACCAATATACCTGGCAAACACTTCACCACTTTGATTCTTAAACAATTTATAATTTGCATCAAAGGATTCATCAATGATAACAGGATTAGCACAAGTGAAGCCAGATAGAGCAGATGGATCCACTGAAGGTTCCTTTGCAGCAACCCATGTGGTTTTGGGATACTGCTCAGGCTTCCAGTATGAACCATCAACATTCATTTTCCTGTCGAACCCAACGCCCTCTTTCCCAGGGTTTCATTTCAGTATCTACTTTTTGAGGACATCACATAGAGTCTAATGCCCTTTGAGGCTTTTGTACATCCCTGTTTCAAGCAAAGTCTTCAACCTAGCATTTTCATCAGCAATAGTAGTGGTATCCTCAGCAGAGGGGTTAGTTACCACATCAGTAGTTGAAGATATTGCAACAGTGGCAGCAGTAGAACATTCAGCAACAGATGTAGCGTTATCACGCTCAATGCATTTTAGACATGGTGGTTCAAACTCTTCGTGAGTGGCAATGATTTGTTGAGCAAGTAATGAATCATGCTCCTTCTGAAGATCTTCATAACATACTCTTAGCTTTTCATGATCAGATAAGCTAGAGAGTGTTATGATGACTTTGAAGCATAGTTAACTTAGCCTAAAGTCTCTCAAGACTTTCAGCTAAGTTTTTCGACTGATCCATTTCTTCACCCAACATATCATTGCTCTTATTAAGCATTTTTTGATCCTTTTCCAGAGCAATTTGTTGTTTAGTGGCAAGGGAAGCAAGCTTGACATAGCTGGGTCCAAATTCATCACCAGATTCATCATCACTAGATTCAGATGGATAGCATTCGGTTACCTTGGCACCTTTTGCCATAAGACAAGGTGCAGAGGATGATGGTTCTGGATCGAAGGTCATCGTCTTGAGAGATTCTTTGAATTCCTCAAACCCGGAATCATCACGAGTTTGATGACCTTCATAGACTTCAGAGAGACGGTCCCAGATAAGCTTCGCATGATCAAGATGCATGATGTTCCTGAACTGATTTTGAGACAGACAGGAGCAGATGACGTCCTTCGCTGTGAGATTGAGAAGAGTGAACTTGCGAATGTCATCAGCTTCTGCCCTCTTGCATAGATCGGTAAGACCAATCTCAGTGACGGTCCACAACTCACTGTTAATCGCCATAGGACGTTTCTTCATAATGGCCTTCCACTTGGGATACTCGTGACCGTCAAACATGGGGCAAGACACTGTCTTCATTCCTGTGGTCGACATAACTAAAACTCCAGGTGGTTAAACCGAATCACACAGAACATGGGAGTACCTTGCTCTGGTACCAATTGAAAGTGCAGTATATCGACTAGAGGGGGGTGAATAGGCGATTTTTATGAAATGCTTCAAGACATGGTAGTTTTGAAGACAAAAGATAAACTCAATCCTTTTCGTATGCAGCGGAAAGTAGACTACACTAGACAAGTCATAGTCATGTATTCAATGAAGTGAAAGCACGAAGACTAATAGTAGCTAGGCAGTAGGGATCAAGATGGAAGAAGGAATGAAGCCAATCATAACAAGTAGATACTCAGTGAAGTCAATCAGATAATGCAAGCATGCAATGACTTCACAACATAGAACAGTAAGTAAAGGGAAGGAAAGGATAGAACCAGTAGCTCGGGGAGGACAGTGATTTGTTAGACCAGTTCCAGTTGCTGTAACAATTGTACGTCTGGTTAGGGAGGCTGAGATTTAACTCAGAAGACCGCGTCTTCACCTTATTCCCCTTGAGCCAAGGACACCTAGTTCTCGCCCAATCACTCTATTAAGTCTTCAAGGTAGACTTCCAAACCTTCACAGACTTCGTTCACCGGCGATCCACAATGACTCTTGGATGCTCAGAACGCGACGCCTAACCGGCTGGAGCAAACACAGTCCTCAAGTGTAATAAGTCTTCAGGTCACACAGACAGAAAGACTTCAGTGATGCCTAACACTCTTTGGCTCTGGGTGTTTTGGCTTTGTCCTCGCAAGGATATCTCTCTCAAACGCTTCGGAGGTGGGTTGCTCTCAAACGACAAAAGCCATGTAATAACTCTGAGCAGCCACCAATTTATGGTGTAGGGGGTGGGCTATTTATAGCCACTGGGCAACCCGACCTGATTTGTCCGAAGTGACCCTGGGTCACTAAGGAACTGACACGTGTTCCAACGGTCAGATTTCAAACACTCACACGGAAACATTACTTGGGCTACAAGTAAGGCTGACTCATCTGTCGGGGGAAACTATCCACCACGAGCACCTATGGGACCGGAGCCCCTTGTTCGTGCGGTAAGGGAGCGGAGGGAGCACAAAGAGCAGATCGTAGTGAACACGCAGGCAGTTTACCCAGGTTCGGGCCGCGATAGACGCGTAAAACCCTACTCCTGCTTAGTTTGTTATTGAGTGTGGGAGCTCGAGAGCTTGAAGAACTAGCTACTCCGAGCGAGTGAGCAATCTAGGTTCCGAACCCTTTCTACGTTGTGCATGGGCCTCCTTTTATAGCTCAAGGGGTCACCGACAGGTGTCAACGTAGGAGAAAGGGGTAAAAATGTAATTGTGGTGGTAGTTGTAACAGTGCGGGAACAGTGGATGAACAGTGCATGAACAGTGGTCATCACCTACTTTGACAGTGGGGGACAAGAGCATTTAATGCCCGTCGCCGTCGACCCCAAAAGCGCCCGCCCTTGCGTCTCCGTTTGCCACGGCGATAGCTTTATCACCGTGGAGTGCCACCGTGTCCCCCAGGCTGCACAGCCATCCACCACGCGTCCCTGGGATGGCCCCAGGGCGACGCGTGGCTCGATGAGCTGGAGCGTGGGCACACAGTGTAACTCTCCCCGGCAAGCACCTTGCCGGGGTCTTGACCTTGTCGGGCCCTGGAGCTTGCCGCTCCCCGGGCCTTGCCGGGGCGCATGTTGCGCCGAGGCTTGTCTTCTAGATACAGTCTCCTGGTCTTCCTGGCAAGTTCCCCTTGCCAGGGCCTTGTGTTGGTGAGGTAATCTTGAGCCTGGGACGGCCTTCCCGGCAAGCTCCACTTGCCGGGGCTTTGATCTTCTGTCTTGTATACTTTGTTTTTGAATGGCTTTATATAGAGCAGAAAGGTCTCCGGCAAGCACGTGGTAGGCCCTGCCGCGGGAAGCTGCTACCGCCCGTGCACAAGTTGGGGTACTGAGGTACCCCTACCTTAGTACACCGACAGGAGCCTCCGGGCCTGGGCCACACACGGTGCCGAGCGCTGTTGGGCCAGGCCCAAAACAGTGCACGGGCACGCGCGGCCCACGGCACGCCGAATCCACTTCCGCATCCGCCGCGTCCCTCCGTAACGGCACGCATCGATTGCGGCGTCGTGGGAGGGAACGTGGCCACGTTCTTTTAATGGAAAGAGCGAAACGTCCCCCACTTCCCCATAAAAGCAGAGGAAGCAGGAGCGGTTCCCCTCCTACGCTTTCATTGCTTCTTCTTCCATCTCCAGAAATTCCCCTTTGCGCTCCGCCTCCACACCTCCTCCGCCGTCTTTTGCATCCGCGGCGCCGCCGGACTCTTCGTCCTCCTTCCCTCGCCGCCTCCGCCATGGCCCCGAAGACCGAGAAGGCGAAGGCGGAGAAGACCAAGAAGGAGAAATCTGAGCAGGCGGCGAGGCTTGCTCTTCTGCGGAAGAGGAATGTCGTCTTCGCGCCGAGGCTCAGCGCGCGGGAGCTCTGGAACAAGTACTACTTGTTCTGGGCCAAGAAGACCAAGGCGCATCCTCGGACCAGAGTTTATCCCGCCGCCGCCAAGGATCTGTACCCCGGCGGGTATTTCTTCTTCGCTGTTTTCTTCCACTGCGGCCTTTGTCCTCCCTTCTCTGAATTTTTCTGTGATATCATGAACACCTACAACCTCCACCTTCTAGACTTCACCCCCAACGCCATTCTCACGATGGCGGTTTTCGCACATCTGTGCGAAAACTATATTGGGATCTATCCGAATGTAGCACTTTTTAGGCACTTCTTTACGCCTAGAGTAGAGGCCGGCGCTCCCCTCTCCAGAGGAATCTCTTGGGTCTTCCGCTTGAAAAAAAAGGAGTCCTATCTGCAAGGGGAGCTCCGCGGCAAGTGGGAGGAGTGGCGCGCGGACTGGTGCTGGGTAGTTGAGGATGAGCCGCAGCCCTTCACCGCGCCGCGCACAGCAGCCATAGTGCGCGGCAGGGACTGGAGCGAGCTGGATTCGGACGACATCAAGCTCAACGTCGCCCTTGTCAGAATTCTTCGTCTCCGGGTAGCCAGGCTGACCATGGGAGAAGTGGGAGCAGACTTCCTCCGCCGCCGCATTGCCCCTCTACAGGAGAGGAAGAGGCCAGCGTGGGAGTACGGCAATGCGGCGGATATAATGAGGCTGCGCCCAGGGCTAAACTTCAACTTCACGTCGCTGGAGCTGAAGGGGATGGTCCGGGAACTTTTTAAGCACGACCCGGCCCACCCAGAGTGGTTCAGAGCTCCCCGGGGAGTGGTGCCCCTCTGCAACAGCACGGCCCGGGATCCCCTACGCGCAATGATGCCCGCATGTGACTCGCATGGCGTCGACCGCACATGGATTCCGCCCAAGCCAGATGCCATCATGAGCTTCTTCGACAACCTGGTGGAGGTGGCGAAGAACAAGGATGAGATCAAGGGGCTCACCCGGGACACCACCGATCGGGAGATTGCCTATACAGCTTCTCGGGTGGAAGAGGCCGCCGCAGCCGCAGCGGCGGGGGAGTTTGGGTTCACTGTTGAAGAGGCAGAGGCTGCGGAAGCGTCCTGCCAAGCAGAGGAGGCGGAGATCCGCAGGCTGCTGAAGCTACCGCCCGACGAGCTCGCCGAGGTCCCCTCTCTGAGGTATGCTGGGATCCCCGGGATCGTGACCGAGGCCGCCGCGAGGGGCGACGTTGCCGGAGGAAACAGAGGCGCCGGAGGGAGCGGAGGCGCCGGAGGGAGCGGAGGCGCCGGAGGGAGCATGGCCGCGGGGCAGGGCGCTGGGCCCAGCAAGCCGGCCGAGGAGGAGGAGGAGGAGGACGCCGGGGCCGGCGAGGACTCCGATGGGTCTCTGGGGCTCTACAACGATGACGTCTCTTCGTCATCGGAGACCTCCCCGCCTCGGGCAAGTCCCAGGCGATCTCCGCTGAAGCGTCTCCGCAAGGCGACGACGGCGACGAGGGCGCAGGCGCCCCGACAACAACCAGCTCGCCGGGCGGCGCGAGCTACCCGGGGGAGCCAAGCCGCGACGGGAGCGCCCGGCGCACCACCCGCGGCGGAGGCGCCCCGCACACAGGCTACGGCGGAGGCGCCCCGCATGTCAGCGCCAAGCGGAGGAGGGTCTTCACAGAGCGGAGCAGCTGCTCCGCCTGCTCCCCGGGCCTCGGCGTCCACAGGGGCTGGGTCTTCGCAGCCCCCAGCCCCGGGGACTGCCAAGCGCCCGAGGGAGCCTTCTCCTCCCGCTCCTCGCGCGGACGCGCCTCAGGTGGCGTTTGACTTCTCCGCCCTGAGCGACGACGACGACGAGGAACAGGAGTAAGGACTTGAAGTTTCGTATCTTCTTTAACTTTGTCTTGATTCTTCTTCCGTTGATTCTGATCTTGCTTCTTGCTTCGATTTCAGGACCCTGGCCCAGCGAGCGGCGAAGAAGGCCAAGGTTCCCGTGGTCGAGGTCGCGGACGACTCGCCCGTCGCGGCGACCGGGGACGCGCCGGAGACGAGCTTGCCGGACCCGAGCGCTGCTCCGAGGAGCAGCCCCCAGCGCAGCCCCCAGCGTAAGTTGGGTTTCAATCTTTCCGCTCGTCGGGCGCGCTTGAGGATTTTGTTTATACTAACATCTTGTTGTTCTTGTCTTGATTGTCTTGTGCAGAGGTGGAGCCGCAGCCACAGGAGCACCCGGAGATCGCTCCCGAGGAACCGCAGGCCCCGCCGTCCCCGCCAAGGACGAACTCTCCGGCGAGGGAGAGCGCTCCGCCAAGGGCGGGTACTCCGCCAAGGGCGAGTACCCCGCCAAGGGCGAGCAGCCCGGCGAGGGCGGCCACCCCGCCAAGGCAGAGCTCCCCGGCGAGGGAGCCCGCCGTCGACGAAGTCCGTCAAGGTGAGTTTTGTAATCTTGTCTTATGGATTCGTCTTTTTTTGGATATTTGCTTGAACTTCTTCTTCTTTTTCTTCTTCTTTCAGATCCTCCTCCCCCAGAGCAGATGGAGACGGAAGTCGTCGTCGAGGAGGAGGGCGCGCAGGGCGACGGCGGCAACGCCCCTGTCGTTGAAGACGCGGCGGGAGCCGCCGAGCCTGCCGCGGAGGAGACTGCTCCGACCGCAGACGCAGCGGCCGGGGAGGGGGACGGCGGCCATACTGCCGGCCCGGAGGCGGCAGGAGCGTCGAGCGCTGCGCCGGCCGCCGACCCCTCCGCCGAGAAGGAGCAGTCTGCATTCTACCTTGAGGCTCCCAACGGCGTCTTCATCCAAGTGCCGTGGGGATCCTCGTCGTGAGCCCCCGAGGAGGGAGAGGCCTTCGATGGAGAAGTCCTCGCCTCCGCGGGTCTGAAGATTGTCGAGGCGCCTGGCGGGAGCGACGAGCCCGAGGAGGAGAAGTTGCTCCACCGGCTCCTGGCCCTTTACCGGGCCAGGCAGGCGAAGCTCGAGTCTCGGGAGGCCCTCACCGCCAAGGCCGCAGCTGACATGGAGAAGCGCGCGGCGGAGCTCCGCGCCGCCAACCAGGCGGCCCTCCGCGACGTGGCGGAGGAGCGCGAGAGGCTCGCCGGGGAGTACCAGGAGTGGCTCTTGGAGAAAGCCGAGGCCGAGGAGCAGCAGCGACTCGCCGGAGAAGAGCTGTCCCGGCGAGAAGGAGAGCTCACCCAACGGAAGGTCAACCTCGACGCCCACGAGGAAGACCTTACCGCCCGGGAGCAGGCCCTTGGCGGGGAACTGAAGGAGGCGAAGGCCGCCGCGGCCACCGCGGAGACCGCCAAGAAGGAGCTCGAGGCCAAGGTTGCGCAGCTGGAGGAGTTCCTGAGGGCGAGCACGGAGAGGGTCACCGCGCTCAACATAGAGCGCGAGAAGGACGCCCATACTAACTCCGAACTCCAGGTGCATCTTTCCAAGCAAGGCGACGAGCTGAAGGCCGCCAAGGACTCGATTGCAGATCTGGAGCTGAAGGTTTCCACGCTGAAGGACTCGCTCGACGCCGTCCGGGACCGGGAAACTAAGCTGAAGGACGAGCTCCGCAAGGAGCGAGGCTTGGTGGAGAGCGCCGCCACTTCAGCTGAGAACTTCCGCCGGACCGTCGAAGTGTGGACCGATGACTTGGTGGCTTCTGCAGCTAACATTGACAAGGAGCTGATGGCGCTGAAGGTCGAGCATCTCATATACTCTCCGGATCCAAACCTCCCCCACAGCGCCAAGCTCAGTCTCTTCTTCAGAGGGGTCGCGCCGGCTCTCACAAATCTTCAGAAGAAGCTCCCCGCGCAGCTGGCCGAGGAGTCACGCCAGCTCTGCGCGGGAACCTTGGAGCGCGTTCTGACGAAGATAGTGTACCGCAATCCCGGTATAACCCTCGCCAACGTTCTCCGCAGCTTGCCGGCCGACGCGGATATGGAGGCGCTGAAGGCGCAGGTCGCCCACATTATCGCCAAAGTGAACAAGATCTCTAGGATTGAGGGCGACCGCGTAGATTAGGCCTCCTTTTCTTTATCTCTTTTGTTGCTGCAAAGTGTGCCATGGGCACGGACTCGTTAATGATTGCGACAAGTTATCCCTTGTAAGATATTATCCTATTTTGATTAATTGATGCGGTGTTATCTCCCTCGCTTTTGGTCCTTTACTTTGTATGTTTTCAACCCTACGCTTCTAGGGAACTTGCCGGCAAGGGGCCCTTGCCGCGAGCGTCGAGTACTGGACTCGAGCAGCCTGCTGGCCAAGGCCTTACCGGCAAGCAACCTTGCCGCAGCTAGTCGCAACGCACTTAGCTTGCTGAGTGAACTCGGAAACGAAGCAAGGGCGCGACACTTGTCGCAGCTCACTTAAGTCGTTGAGCGTACTCGAAAACAAGATAAGGGTGCGGCTAGCCACGGGTAGGTTCCTCCGCGCACAGGTTTTCCATACAAAGTGTGGTTGTTCAAGGAA
Source organism: Secale cereale (assembly GCA_902687465.1). Taxonomy (NCBI): domain Eukaryota; kingdom Viridiplantae; phylum Streptophyta; class Magnoliopsida; order Poales; family Poaceae; genus Secale; species Secale cereale. Next base: position 663,335,662 of record LR738712.1, read on the forward strand.
GATAACTAAAAAATTTAAAAATTTGAACTGCTCAAATTCTGGTAACTTAGCTTTCATATATCGCTTGCTTCTCCGACAAGGCTTCTCTTTCTTGAACAGCACTTGGTTCATCTTCCATCTCCTTCCCCCCCGGCAAACTTGTGCGCGAGGAACATTCCTTCTGCTTAAGAGGCAAGGAAAAAGAAGAGGGAAACAAGTATACGGCCTTTCGGCGTGCTAATGCTTACCGGATACGTGGGTTGCACAAGATGCCAAATAACGCATGCAAATAGCGAAGAAAAGCATGGAAAAGGCAAATAGTGCAAAACACAAAAGCTTTACTGACGCACGGGGTCTGCGCCCGGCTTTGTACAAAGGGTTACATGCAACAGCGGCAAAGCTTGTACAAAAGGTGGTTGCCGGAGCGGATCACGGCAACCGCGCCTTATGGGTGAAACTTGCGAAGATGCTCAATGTTCCAGGAGTTGCTCACCGGTAAGCCTTCTTCGGTCTCAAGGCGGACAGCGCCGGGCCTTGTGACTTGTCTCACCCGATAAGGGCCTTCCCACTTCGGCGTTAACTTGTTGGAATTCTTGGCGGACTGAACACGCCGAAGAACAAGGTCGCCTTCCTCGAGACTCCTGGCCTTAACCTTACGGCTATGATAGCGGCGCAAGGCTTGCTGGTATCGAGCAGCTCGTACAGCAGCCTGGAGACGTTCCTCCTCGAGGAGCAATGCATCATCTTGTCGCAGTTGCTCTTGCTCGAGCTCATCATAAGCGAGCACTCGAGGAGATCCGTATACGAGTTCCGTGGGGAGAACTGCCTCTGCTCCATAGACTAGAGCAAAGGGTGTCTGTCCGGTGGCTCGACTTGGTGTCGTTCTGATTGACCAAAGAGCTGCCGGTAGCTCCTCTATCCAGTTTCTTCCGCACTTGCGCAGCCTGTCAAAGGTCCTTGTCTTGAGTCCGCGCAGCACTTCAGCATTGGCCCTCTCCGCTTGACCATTGCTCCTCGGGTGAGCAACAGAAGCGAAACAGACCTTGGCGCCAAGGTCTTGGACGTACTGCATGAAGGTGCGACTAGTGAATTGTGTGCCGTTGTCGGTGATGATCCTGTTAGGGATTCCGAAACGGCAAACAATCGACCTGAAGACCCTGACCGCTGACTGTGCTGTCACCTTTCTCACTGGTTCCACTTCTGGCCACTTTGTGAACTTGTCGATTGCGACGTACAAGTACTCAAAGCCCCCGATAGCACGAGGGAAAGGGCCGAGGATATCGAGCCCCCAGACCGAGAAGGGCCAGGACAAAGGGATCGTCTGGAGAGCTTGAGCTGGCTGATGAATTTGCTTTGCATGGAACTGGCATGCTTCACACTTGGTTACTAGTGCAGTTGCATCTTGGAGGGCTTCTTGCCAAAAGAACCCTTGCCGGAAAGCTTTCCCGGCAAGTGCCCTTGCGCCAATGTGGTGGCCGCATATGCCTCCATGTATCTCTGCCAACAGCTTCTGTCCATCTTCCCTGGAGATGCACTTCAATCTGACACCATTGAGTCTTCTTCTGTACAGCTCGTTATCCACGAACTGGTACATACTTGACTGCCTCGTTATCTTCTCTATCTCTTCTGGGTCGTCGAGAAGTTCTCCAGTTTGTAGAAAACGGACAATCTGTTGTGCCCATGCCGGAGCCCGAGGCTCAACGGCAAGGACTAAAGGCATGAGAGCCGCTGCGGGAACCCCAGCTTCTACGGCAAGAACCTCTGGTTCTGCCGTAGCTGATGGTCCCCCGGCAAGCTCGCCGGGGCGAGGCTTGTCGGGAACGCTTGCTTCAACTGTACAGATCCGAGGATCTGCAGGAGCAATCTGTTCCTCAGCGTTCTGATCGTTGATCTTGGGGACCTTGGCGGCGGCCTCGGGGAGATCTGCCGGCAAGTAGTCGCCGGAGACCAACTTTCTTTTCTTGGACTGCCCAATTGATGGTGTAACGGACGGCTGAGTCAGCTTGAGCAAGAAGGTCCCTGGTTCCACAGGTAACTTCATCGCAGCACACTTCGAAAGGCCATCTGCAACGTCATTTTGAGCTCTTGGAACGTGCTCCATTTGCAGACTTTCAAAGTGTTCTTCAAGCTTCCTCACTTCATCTACATAAGCTTCCATCAAAGGGCTCTGGTAACTCTTGTTAACTTGTCGGACCACCAACTGAGAATCTCCCCGCACAATCAGCTTCCTAATCCCAAGCTCAGCTGCAATCCTGAGGCCGGCAAGCAAGCCCTCATACTCAGCAGTATTGTTTGTCGCTTGCTCCCTGGGAAAGTGCATCTGGATAACATACTTGAGGTGCTCTCCGGTGGGCTCGATGAGTACCACGCCGGCACCGGCGCCTTGCAGCGAGAAGGCACCATCAAAGTACATCACCCATTCACTTGTCGCTTCTTGTACGGGTACACTTGTCTCCGGAACTTCCTCGTCGGGCGTCGGGGTCCATTCAGCTATGAATTCTGCCAAAGCTCGGCTCTGTATGGTTGAAGTACTTTCAAACTTGAGGCCAAAGCTCGACAGCTCCAGTGCCCACTCGACGATCCTGCCTGTTGCTTCTGGATTGTGCAATATCCTCTTCAACGGAAAGCGAGTGACCACTGTTATCTCATGTGCTTGGAAGTAATGGCGCAACTTTCTCGAGGCCATGAGGAGGCCGAAAAGCAACTTCTGCACCCCGGAGTATCTTGATCTAGCCCCTTGTAAAAGATAGCTTACAAAATACACCGGGCGCTGCACCATCTTCTTTCGCACTTCTCCTTGACCCTGCGCAGAGTTGTCCTTGTCGGGGCCAGAGCTTGTCGGAGGAGCCCCCTGCTTGTCGCTGGATCCGCTTGCCGGTGGTGCTGACTCCTCGTCGGCCTCCCTCTCCGCTACTAACGCAGCACTAACCACCTGGTTGGTTGCCGCTAGGTACAGCAGCAACTTCTCCTGTGGCCTAGGTGCGACAAGTATTGGAGTGGAAGATAGGTACCGTTTCAAGTCTTGTAGCGCTGCCTCCGCTTCCGGAGTCCATTTCATAGGACCTGCCTTCTTCAAGATTTTGAAGAAAGGTAGGGCGCGTTCTGCAGACTTCGAAATGAACCTACTGAGGGCAGCCACACAACCTGCAAGCCTCCTGACATCCTTGACTCGCTTCGGGGCTTCGATCTGCTCGATGGCTTTAATCTTGTCGGGGTTGGCTTCAATCCCCCTCTGTGATACAAAGAACCCGAGAAGCTTGCCGGAGGGGACTCCAAAGACGCACTTCTCGGGGTTCAACTTGAGCTGGATCTTGCGCAGATTCTCGAATGTCTCTTCTAAATCTTGGATCAATGTATCCTTGCTCTTGCTCTTCACCACGATATCATCCATGTAAGCCTCTACATTTCTGTGGATCTGTGGCTCAAAAGCAGTGTATACTACCCTTGCAAAGGTTGAGCCTGCATTCTTCAGTCCAAATGGCATGCGTATGAAGCAATACGTGCCACATGGAGTGATAAATGCAGTCTTCTCTTCATCTTCTTTGGCCATGAAAATCTGGTGGTAGCCTGAATATGCATCAAGGAAAGAGAGCAGCTCACATCCAGCAGTGGAGTCAATAATCTGGTCAATGCGCGGCAAGGGAAATGGTTCCTTGGGACATGCTTTATTCACATCGGTGAAGTCTATACACAGTCTCCACTTCCCGTTGGCCTTGCGCACGACAACCGGGTTTGCTAACCACGTCGGATGGATCACGCCTCTAACTAGGCCCGCTGCTTCTAGCTTCTTGATCTCTTCGGCGATGAATTCTTGGCGCTCCACGGCTTGCTTTCTGACCTTCTGCTTGACGGGCCGCGCATGAGGGCAAACAGCAAGCTTGTGCTCAATTACCTTCCTGGGAACACCGGGGATGTCAGATGGTTGCCAGGCAAACACATCGACATTCGCCCGCAGGAAGGCAACGAGCGCGCTTTCCTATTTGCTGTCAAGTGTGGCACTGATGGTGAAGGTACCACCAGTGCCGTCCTCGTTGGCGGACACCTTCTTGGTTGCCGGAGGAGCGGCCATCCCTTTCTTGCACTTGCCGGTGGAGCTCGATGGAACGTCCTCGACGGCAGCGCAGCACTCCGAAGAGGTGCGGTTGCCGGAGTGGGCCCCAGAGCACTTGCCGGACTTGGTCTTGGTCTTCTTCCCCCCGGGAGCTTCAGCGGCAAGTGTGTCCTTCTCTGCTGCGGCTGCTGCATCCCGATAGATCTTGTCGGCGTAGACAAGCGCATCTTTCTTGTCGCCATGGACAGAGATGACGCTTATCTGCCCCGGCATCTTGAGTACGTTGTAGGCGTAGTGGGAAGCTGCCATGAACTTGGCGAGGGCGGGACGGCCGAGTATCCCATTATATGGTAATGGGATATCGGCGACGTCGAATGTGATGCGCTCGGTTCTGAAGTTGAGCTCCCCGCCAAAGGTCACCGGCAAAGTAATCTTCCCCTTGGGCTTGCTCCTTCCCGGGTTTATTCCTTGGAACGAACCGGTTTCTTCGAGCTCGCCATCTTGGATTTGGAGTTTCTTGATCACAGCAGAGGAGATCAAGTTCAGCCCGGCCCCGCCGTCAACCAACATTTTGGTGACCTTGAGGTTGCGGATGGTGGGTGAAACCAGCATCAGCAAGCACCCGACCGCAGTGGTGCGGTCAGGGTGATCCTCAAGATCAAAAATGATGGGCGTGCTGGACCATTTGAGGAGCCTGCGCGACTCCACGGGCGGCTCTGCCGCATTTACTTCCCGCACCCACTGCTTGAGTTGGCGGTGGGAAGTATGCAGAGAGGCGCCGCCGTCGACGCACAGGACCTCCGTGGCCTTCTGGAACTCCTGCTCGCTGTCATCACCTTCCTCCATGTCGTCGTCGTCTTCTTCGTCCTTGTCGCGGCCCCGGGGAGGTCGGTCACCTTGCCGCTGCTTGGCCTTGCCGCGGCGTCCTCCCCGGCCATTGAACGGCCGCTTCTTGCTTGGCTCTCCCCCGCCACCTTGGGCCTTCTCCTTGTCGCGCCGCTCGTACTCAGCTTTCTGCTGCTCGACGAGGTATTCGACGCGTTTGCAGTTGGAGAGGTCGTGGCCCTTGGTGCGGTGGATCTTGCAGTATTGCTTGTCGGAGCCGTCCTGCTTGTCGGCTGCCGCTACAGGGGCAGGCTCCTTGCCGGAGCCGCCAGCCTGTGCTTGCTTGGCGGGAGCCTCCTTGCCGGACTTCTCGACGGCAAGCACCTCCTTCTTGTTCTTTCTCCTATTGTTCCGCCGCCGGCTCTTCTTTGCCGGGGCGGCATCCTCGCTGTCGCTCCCCCCTGCGCCAGTATCCTCCCCGGGGAGTCTCCTCCCCTCTTCGGCGCGCGCGCACTTATCAGCTAGAGCATAGAGCTCGCTGACATCCCGTATTTTGGTCATGGCCATCTCCTCATGCATGCGGCGGTTACGCACGTTCTGATGGAACGCGCTGATAACCGCGGCAGGGTGGACGTCGGGTATGTTGTGCTGCACGCGGCTGAAGCGCTGGATGTACTTGCGCAGAGGTTCTCCTTCCTTCTGGGCCAAGATGTGGAGATCGCTCTTCTGGCCGTGGGGTTTGTGGCCGCCCGTGAAGGCGCCAACAAACTGGTGGCAAAGATCTGCCCAAGAAGAAATGGAGCCTTCCGGCAAGTGCATAAGCCAAGAACGAACGTTCGGCTTAAGCACTAGCGGGAAGTAATTCGCCAATATCTTCTCGTCGCGCCCCCCGGCAGCCTGCACCGCGATGGTGTAGATGCTGAGAAACTCCGAGGGGTGCGTCTTGCCGTCGTACTTCTCCGGTACGCCGGGCTTGAAGTTCTTCATGCTGGGCCACTGGACACGCCGCAGCTCGCGGGTGAACGCAGGGCACCCTGCCGCGTACGGCAAGTCGCCTGGTTCACCAGGCGCACGCGTATCGACAGCGGTCCCAGCTCGCTGATCTGATTGTCGCCGAGCTTCTCGGCGGCGCTCAATCCTCGTTCGAGCGTCTTCTTGTTGCCGATCGTCAAGGACTTGGCGCTGGTCCCGACGAGCCCGCGGATCCGACGACGCCGTAGAGTCGTCGTCGACGTTGATCCGGCGGGGCGGCGTCTTCTGCTTCCGCGGCGGGGAGTGCACGGTTGTCGCACCCCCGGCGGTCTTGTCGCCGTCGGCCTTCGTCTTCTCGACTTGCCGTGGCCGCGAGGTCGCCGGCTGCTGTGGAGAGTCGTTGTTGGCGAAGGCGATCAGGCTCTGGATGGTTGCCCTCCAGTCTTCGGCTTTGTCCGCCGCTGGAGGGAAGTCGAGGAGCAGTTGCGCTCTTGCGAGCGCTTCTGCTGGAGAGGAGGGGAGCGGGGGCGAGCGACGCGAGGAGCGGGATATGCTCGGACTCCTAACAGGGTTAGAAGGAGCAGGGTCCCGCCCCGGCGACCGCGCCTTGCTCGTGCCAGGACGATGGCCCTGAGCATCCCGCGAGCCTCCGGTTTGCCCTTGGCCCAGCAAGCGGATGCCACCTCCTGTGACATGGCGCTGCTGGGTTGTTGTCTGGTGAGATGGTCGTGGCGCATCTACGGAGACCGAGGCCTTGGAGTTGGTCCGGCCGTCCGCCTTGTCCTTGGATTTAGTGGTGCCGTGAGTTTCCTCACCGGCGACCACTCTTCCGCCGGCGTCTCCTCCACCCACAGTTGGTTCTGGTGGTGGTGGAACAGACGCAGACGGGCCTGCGACCTCCGAAGCCTTCTTCTTCAGGGCCATGTTGCTGATGATGAAGTTGTTGATGAAGCTGGAGAGGTTGATGAAGAATGCGCCCGCGTGAACGCCGGATCAGGTTCGCACAACCTCGACGCCCCCTACCTGGCGCGCCAAAGATGTCGGGGGAAACTATCCACCACGAGCACCTATGGGACCGGAGCCCCTTGTTCGTGCGATAAGGGAGCGGAGGGAGCACAAAGAGCAGATCGTAGTGAACACGCAGGCAGTTTACCCAGGTTCGGTCCGCGATAGACGCGTAAAACCCTACTCCTGCTTAGTTTGTTATTGAGTGTGGGAGCTCGAGAGCTTGAAGAACTAGCTACTCCGAGCGAGTGAGCAATCTAGGTTCCGAACCCTTTCTACGTTGTGCATGGGCCTCCTTTTATAGCTCAAGGGGTCACCGACAGGTGTCAACGTAGGAGAAAGGGGTAAAAATGTAATTGTGGTGGTAGTTGTAACAGTGCGGGAACAGTGGATGAACAGTGCATGAACAGTGGTCATCACCTACTTTGACAGTGGGGGACAAGAGCATTTAATGCCCGTCGCCGTCGACCCCAAAAGCGCCCGCCCTTGCGTCTCCGTTTGCCACGGCGATAGCTTTATCACCGTGGAGTGCCACCGTGTCCCCCAGGCTGCACAGCCATCCACCATGCGTCCCTGGGATGGCCCCAGGGCGACGCGTGGCTCGATGAGCTGGAGCGCGGGCACACAGTGTAACTCTCCCCGGCAAGCACCTTGCCGGGGTCTTGACCTTGTCGGGCCCTGGAGCTTGCCGCTCCCCGGGCCTTGCCGGGGCGCATGTTGCGCCGAGGCTTGTCTTCTAGATACAGTCTCCTGGTCTTCCTGGCAAGTTCCCCTTGCCAGGGCCTTGTGTTGGTGAGGTAATCTTGAGCCTGGGACGGCCTTCCCGGCAAGCTCCACTTGCCGGGGCTTTGATCTTCTGTCTTGTATACTTTGTTTTTGAATGGCTTTATATGGAGCAGAAAGGTCTCCGGCAAGCACGTGGTAGGCCCTGCCGCGGGAAGCTTCTACCGCCCGTGCACAAGTTGGGGTACTGAGGTACCCCTACCTTAGTACACCGACATCATCCAACTCTGGATAAGATTTGCTCTCATAGTCTTCGCTCGAAGACATAGGATTTGGTTGAGCATCACTTCAGTCACTCTGACTTAGATCACTTGGACCCCACTTAACAGTGCGGTGGTTCCTATGACTCAACAAAGAAGAAAAGGAAACAACGAAACATCTAAGTCTTCATTCTCCATAGTCTTCACACAATGTCTTCTCTTGTCATAGTCTTCAATATGATTATCTTCATATACCACCACTGATGTCAATGTCTTCATACATTTTTAGGGGTCATCTCCGGTAGATAAACCGAATCAATGAGGGACTACTACCTGTGTTATCCCGCAATTCTCACAAACACATTAGTCCCTCAACCAGGTTTGTCGTCAATACTCCAAAACCAACTAGGGGTGGCACTAGATGCACTTACAAATCTGTCAAAAACAGAACAGTCTGTAGCAATCTCTAACTTTCTAATACTTCTATAACTCTAAAAATTCTCAAGTAAATTGGTGAACGTTAGGAATTTGTGTATTAATCATCTGCAAAAAGAATCAACTAAAAATCACTCTTGTGTAAAAAATGGTAGCTAATCTTGTGAGCGATAAAGTTTCTGTTTTTTACCGCATGATCGCATAAACTTCACACAAGTCTTCCCAAAGGTTCTACTTGGCATCACCACTAATTAAAAAACAAAACCACATCTAAACAGAAGCTAGATGCATTATTTATTACTAAACAGATGTAAACGCAAATAAAATAAAATTGGGTTGCCTCCCAACAAGCGCTATTGTTTAACGCCCCTAGCTAGGCATAATGATGCTCACATAAAAGATAAGAATTGAAACATAAAGAGAGCATCATGAAGAATATGACTAGCACATTTAAGCCTAACTCACTTACTATGCATAGGGATTTTGTGAGCAAACAACTTATGGGAACGATAATCAACTAGCATAGGAAGGGAAAACGAGCATAACTTCAAGATTTTAAGCACATAGAGAGGAAACTTGATATTATAGAAATTCCTACAAGCATATGTTCCTCTCTCATAATAATTTTCAGTAGCACCATGAATGAATTCAACAATATATCTATCAGATAAAGCATTCTTGTCATGATCCCCAAGCTTATAAATTTTATTACTCTCCACATAAGCAAAATTCTTCTCATGAATAATAGTGGGAGCAAACTAAACAAAATAATTATCATGTGAGGCATAATCCAATTGAAAACTAAAGTCACGATGACAAGTTTCATGGTTATCATTATTCTTAATAGCATACAAGTCAACACAATAATCATCATAGATAGCAACTTTGTTCTCATAATCAATTGGAACCTTTTCCGAAATAGTGGATTCATCACTAAATAAAGTCATGACCACTCCAAATCCACTTTCATCAATATAATAATCATAAATAGGAGGCATACTTTCATCATAATACATTTGCTCATCCAAACTTGGGGGACTAAAAATATCATCTTCATCAAACATAGCTTCCCCAAGCTTGTGGCTTTGCATATCATTAGCATCATTGATATTCAAAGGATTCACACTAACAACATTGCAATCATGCTCATCATTCACATATTTTATGCCAAGCATTCTATGTAATTCTTCTTCTAGTACTTGGGCATAATTTTCCTTTCCATCATTTTCACAAAAGATATTAAAAATATGAAGCATATGAGGTAACCTTAATTCCATTTTTTTGTAGTTTTCTTTTATAAACTAAACTAGTGATAAAACAAGAAACTAAAAGATTCGATTGCAAGATCTAAAGATATACCTTCAAGCACTAACCTCCCCAGCAATGGCGCCAGAAAAGAGCTTGATGTCTACTACACAACCTTCTTCTTGTAGACGTTGTTGGGCCTCCAAGTGCAGAGGTTTGTAGGACAGTAGCAAATTCCCCTCAAGTGGATGACCTAAGGTTTATCAATCCGTGGGAGGCGTAGGTTGAAGATAGTCTCTCTCAAACAACCCTGCAACCAAATAAAAAAGAGTCTCTTGTGTCCCCAACACACCCAATACAATGGTAAATTGTATAGGTGCACTAGTTCGGCGAAAGGATGGTGATACAAGTGCAATATGGATAGTAGATATAGGTTTTTGTAATATGAAATATAAAAACAGCAAGGTAACCAAAGGTAAAAGTGATCATAAACGATGTTGCAATGATAGGAAACAAGGCCTATGGTTAATACTTTCACTAGTGCAATTTCTCTCAACAATAATAACATAACTGGATCATATAACTATCCCTCAACATGCAACAAAGAGTCACTCCAAAGTAACTAATAGCAGAGTGTTGGGGAACGTAGCAGAATTCAAAAAAATTCTACGCTTTCACCAAGATCCATCTAAGGAGACATCTAGCAACGAGCATATTAGAGTGCATCTACATACCCTTTTGTAGATCGCGAGCGGAAGCTTTCGAAAAAGCGTGGATGAAGTAGTCGTACTCTTCGCGTTCTTCGTCACCGATGATCTAGCGCCGAACGGACGGCACCTCCGCATTCAACACACGTCCGGTACAGCAACGTCACCTCCTTCTTGATCCAGCAAGGGGGGAGGAGAGGTCCTTGGAGATCCAGCAGCACGACGGCGTGGTGGTGGATGCAGTGGGAAATCTTGCAGGGCTTCGCCGGCGCCCTGCGCAAGGAGATGGAGGTGTGACGGGAGGGGGAGAGGCGCCAGAGGATTGGGTGTGGCTGCCCTCCCCCCCACATATATATAGGGGGCCAGGGGGGTGCGCCAGCCCCTGCAGATCCCATCTGCAAAGGGGGCGGCGGCCTGGGGGGGGGGGGAAACTTGCCCCCAAAGGCATAGGGGGCGCCTCCCTCCTCTAGGGTTTCAATCCTAGGCGCATGAGGGAGGGCCCAGTAGGGTGCGCCAGCCCACCAGGGGCTGCCCCCCTTCCCCTTGCGGCCTAGGGGCCCCATCGGGATGGGTGGCCCCACCCGGTGGACCCCCGGGACCCCTCCGGTGGTCCCGGGACGCTCCCGGTGACCCCCGGAGTTCACCCGATGGCCGAAACTGGACTTCCTATATATCATTCTTTACCTCCGGACCATTCCGGAACTCCTCATCACGTCTGGGATCTCATCCGGGACTCCGAAAAACTTTCGGGTTTCCACGTGCATGTATCTCTACGAACCTAGCGTCACCGAACCTTAAGCGTGTAGACCCTACGGGTTCGGGAGACACGTAGACATGATCGAGACCACTCTCCGGTCAATAACCAACAGCGGGATCTGGATACCCATGTTGGTTCCCACGTGTTCCTCGATGATCTTCATCGGATGAACCACCGTGTCAAGGATTCACTCAATCCCGTAGTTATTCCCTTTGTCCATCGGTACGGTACTTGCCCGAGATTCGATCATCGGTATTCCCGATACCTTGTTCAATCTCATCATGGCAAGTCTCTTTACTCGATTGTAATCCATCATCGCGTGACTAACTCCTTAATCACCTTGAGCTCATTATGATGATGTCTTACCGAGTGGGCCCAGAGGTACCTCTCCGTCACACGGAGTGACAATATCCGAGTCTCGGTTCGTACCAACTCAACAGACACTTTCGGAGATACCCGATGCGTACCTTTATAGCCACCCAGTTACGTTGTGACGTTTGGCACACCCAAAGTATTCCTACGGCATTCGGGATTTGTACAACCTCATGGTCTAAGGAATAAATACTTGACACCGAAAAGCTTATGCATTACGAACTATACGATCTCGTGCTAGGCTCAGAATTGGGTCTTGTCCATCACATCATTCTCCTAATGATGTGATCCCGTTATCACTGACATTCTATGTCCATGGTCAGGAAACCGTGACCATCTGTTGATTAACGAGCTGGTAACTAGAGGCCTACCAGGGACTCAATGTGGTCTATATATTCACACATGTATCGCTGTTTCCGTACAATACAATTCAAGCATGAATAACAGACGATTATCATGAACAAGGAAATATAATAATAATACTTTTTATTATTGCCTCTAGGGCATATTTCCAACAGTCTCCCACTTGCACTAGAGTCAATAATCTAGTTACATTGTGATGAATTGAACACCCATAGAGTTTTGGTGTTGATCATGTTTTGCCCGTGGAAGAGGTTTAGTCAACGAGTCTGGAACATTCAGATCCGTATGCACTTTACAAATATCTATGTCTCCATCTTGAACATAATTCCGGATGGAGTTGAAACGGCACTTGATGTGCTTGGTTTTCTTGTGAAACCTGGGCTCCTTGGTAATGGCAATAGCTCCAGTGTTATCACAGAAGAGAGTCATTGGGCTTGACGCGCTTGGAATGACTCCTAGGTCGGTGATGAACTCCTTCATCCAGACTCCTTCCTGTGCTGCTTCACAAGCAGCTATGTACTCCGCTTCACATGTAGAATGCGCCACGACGCTCTACTTGCAACTGCACCAGCTGACTGCTCCACCTTTCAAATATACACATATCCGGTTTGTGACTTCGAGTCATCCAGATCAGTGTCGAAGCTAGCATCGACGTAACCCTTTACGACGAGCTCTTCGTCACCTCCATAAACGAGAAACATATCCTTCGTCCTCTTCAGGTACTTTAGGATGTTCTTGACCGCTGTCCAGTGTTCCATACCGGGATCACTTTGGTACCTCCCTACCAAACTTATGGCAAGGTTCACATCAGGTCTGGTACACAGCATGGCATACATGATAGAACCTATGGCCGAGGCATAGGGTATGACACTCATCTTTTCTCTATCTTCTGCCGTGGTCGGCGACTGAGCCTTGCTCAATTTCATACCTTGCAAAACAGGCAAGAACCCCTTCTTGGACTGATCCATATTGAACTTCTTCAATATCTTGTCAAGGTATGTACTTTGTGAAAGACCGATGAGGCGTCTTGATCTATCTCTATAGATTTTGATGCCTAATATGTAAGCTGCTTCTCCAAGGTCCTTCATTGAAAAACTCTTATTCAAGTAGGCCTTTACACTTTCCAAGAATTCTATATCATTTCCCATCAGCAATATGTCATCCACATATAATATGAGAAATGCTACAGAGCTCCCACTCACTTTCTTGTAGATACAGGCTTCTCCATAAGTCTGTATAAAGCCAAACGCTTTGATCACACCATTAAAGCGAATATTCCAACTCCGAGATGCTTGCACCAGCCCGTAAATCGAGCGCTGGAGCTTGCATACCTTGTTAGCATTCTCTGGATCGACAAAACCTTCCGGCTGCATCATATACAACTCTTCCTTGAGGAAGCCATTAAGGAATGTCGTTTTGACGTCCATTTGCCATATCTCATAATCATAGAATGCGGCAATAGCTAACATGATTCTGACTGACTTCAGCATCGCTACGGGAGAGAAAGTCTCGTCGTAGTCAATCCCTTGAACTTGTCGATAACCCTTAGCGACAAGCCGAGCCTTATAGATGGTCACATTACCATCCGCGTCTGTCTTCTTCTTAAATATCCATTTATTCTCTATGGCGTGCCTATCATCAGGCAAGTCCACCAAAGTCCATACTTTGTTTTCATACATGGATTCTATCTCGGATTTCATGGCTCCAAGCCATTTATTGGAATCCGGGCCCGCCATCGCTTCTTCATAGTTCGAAGGTTCACCGTTGTCTAACAACATGATATTCATGACAGGGTTGCCGTACCACTCTGGTGCGGAACGTGCCCTTGTGGACCTTCGAAGTTCAGTAGTAACTTGATCTGTTTCTTCATGATCATCATCATTAACTTCCTCCCTTGTTGGTGCAGGCACCTCAAGAACAATTTCCTGCGCTGCGCTACTTTCCGGTCCAGAAGGGGTGACTGTCACCTCATCAAGTTCTACTTTCCTCCCACTCACTTCTTTCGAGAGAAACTCTTTCTCTAGAAAGGATCCATTCTTGGCAACAAAGACTTTGCCTTCGGATCTGTGGTAGAAGGTGTACCCAATCGTTTCCTTTGGGTATCCTATGAAGACGCATTTTTCCGATTTGGGTTCGAGCTTTTCAGGTTGAAGTTTCTTGACATAAGCATCGCAACCCCAAACTTTCAGAAACGACAGCTTCGGTTTCTTGCCAAACCAAAGTTCATACGGTGTCGTCTCAACGGATTTCGACGGAGCCCTATTTAAAGTGAATGTGGCAGTCTCTAAAGCATAACCCCAAAAAGATAGCGGTAAATCGGTAAGGGACATCATAGATCGCACCATGTCCAACAGAGTACGATTTCGACGTTCGGACACACCGTTACGCTGAGGTGTTCCGGGCGGTGTCAATTGTGAAACAATTCCACATTTCCTAAGGTGCGTGCCAAATTCATGACTCAAATATTCACCCCCACGATCTGATCGTAAGAACTTTATTTTCTTGTCTCGTTGATTCTCAACCTCATTCTGAAATTCCTTGAACTTTTCAAAGGTCTCAGACTTGTGCTTCATCAAGTAGATATACCCATATCTACTCAAGTCATCTGTGAGGGTGAGAACATAACGATAGCCTCCGTGAGCCTCAACACTCATTGGACCGCACACATCGGTATGTATGATTTCCAATAAGTTGGTTGCTCGCTCCATTGTTCCGGTGAACGGAGTCTTGGTCATCTTTCCCAAGAGGCATGGTTCGCACGTGTCAAATGATTCATAATCAAGAGACTCCAGAAGTCCATCAGCATGAAGCTTCTTCATACGTTTGACACCAATATGACCAAGGCGGCAATGCCACAAGTATGTGGGACTATCATTATCAACTTTACATCTTTTGGCATTCACACTATGAATATGTGTATCATCACGATCGAGATTCATCAAAAATAAACCATTGACCAGCGGGGCATAACCATAAAACATATCTCTCAAATAAATAGAACAACCATTATTCTCGGATTTAAATGAGTAGCCATCTCGCATAAGACGAGATCCAGATACAATGTTCATGCTCAAAGCTGGTACTAAATAACAATTATTGAGGTTTAAAACTAATCCCGAAGGTAGATGTAGAGGCAGCGTGCCGACGGCGATCACATCGACCTTGGAACCATTCCTGACGCGCATCGTCACCTCGTCCTTCGCCAGCCTCCGCTTATTCCGCAACTCCTGCTTAGAGTTACAAATATGAGCAACTGCACCGGTATCGAATACCCAGGAGCTACGACGAGCGCTGGTAAGGTACACATCAATAACATGTATATCACATATACCTTTGACGTTGCCGGCCTTCTTGTCCGCTAAGTATTTGGGGCAGTTCCGCTTCCAGTGACCCGTTCCCTTGCAATAAAAGCACTCTGTCTCAGGCTTGGGTCCATACTTTGGCTTCTTCCCGGCAACGGGCTTACCGGGCGCGGCAACTCCCTTGCCGTCCTTCTTGAAGTTCTTTTTACCCTTGCCCTTCTTGAACTTAGTGGTTTTATTGACCATCAACACTTGATGTTCTTTCTTGATATCTACCTCCGCTGATTTCAGCATCGAATACACCTCGGGAATGGACTTCTCCATCCCCTGCATATTGAAGTTTAACACGAAGCTCTTGTAGCTTGGTGGGAGCGACTGGAGGATTCTGTCAACGACCGCTTCGTCTGGGAGATTCATTCCCAACTGAGACAAGCGGTTGTGCAACCCAGAAATATTGAGGATGTGCTCACTGACAGAACTGTTTTCCTCCATCTTACAGCTGTAGAATGCGTCGGAGACGTCATATCTCTCGACTCGGGCATGAGCTTGGAAAACCATTTTCAGCTCTTGGAACATCTCATATGCCCCGTGGTGCTCAAAATGCTTGTGGAGCCCCGATTCTAAGCTGTAAAGCATGCCGCACTGAACCAGGGAGTAATCATCACAACGCGGCTGCCAAGCGTTCATAACATCTTGGTTTGCCGGGGCGGGAGCGTCACCTAGCGGTGCATCTAGGACATAAGTTTTCTTGGCAGCTATGAGGATGATCCTCAGGTTACGGACCCAGTCCATGTAGTTGCTACCATCGTCTTTCAGCTTGGATTTCTCTAGGAACGCGTTGAAGTTGAGGGTGACATGAGCGTGGGCCATTTGATCTACAAGACATATTTGTAAAGAATTTAGACTAAGTTCATGATAATTAAGTTCATCTTAATCAAATTTTAATGAACTCACACTCAGATTGACATCTCTCTAGTCATCTAAGTGATACATGATCCGAATCGACTAGCCCGTGTCCGATCATCACGTGAGACGGACTAGTCATCAACGGTGAACATCTTCATGTTGATTGTATCTTCTATACGACTCATGTTCGACCTTTCGGTCTTCCGTGTTTCGAGGCCATGTCTGTACATGCTAGGCTCGTCAAGTGAACCCTAAGTGTATTGCGTGTGTAAATCTGGCTTACACCCGTTGTATGCGAACGTTAGAACCTATCACACCCTATCATCACGTGGTGCTTCGGAACAACGATCCTTAGCAACGGTGCACAGTTAGGGGGAACACAATTCTTGAAATTTTAGTGAGAGATCATCTTATTTACTACCGTCGTTCTAAGTAAACAAGATGCATAAACATGATAAACATCACATGCAATCAATTAAAGTGACATGATATGGCCAATATCATCTTGCTCCTTGGATCTCCATCTTCGGGGCACCATGATCATCTTTGTCACCGGCTCGACACCATGATCTCCATCATCATGATCTCCATCATTGTGTCTTCATGAAGTCGTCACGCCAACTATTACTTCTACTACTATGGCTAACATTTAGCAATAAAGTAAAGTAATTACATGGCGTTATTCAGTGACACGCAGGTCATACAATAATTAAGACAACTCCTATGGCTCCTGCCGGTTGTCAAATTCATCGACATGCAAGTCGTGATTCCCTATTACAAGAACATGATCAATCTCATACATCACATATATCATTCATCACATCTTCTTGGCCATACCATATCACATAGCACATGCTGCAAAAACAAGTTGGACGACCTCTAATTGTTGTTGAAAATTTTTACGTGGCTTCTATAGCTTTTCTAGCAAGAACGTTTCTTACCTACGCCAAAACCACAACGTGATTTGTCAATTTCTATTTACCCTTCATAAGGACCCTGTTCATCGAATCCGATCCGACTAAAGTAGGAGAGACAGACACCCGCCAGCCACCTTATGCATCTAGTGCATGTCTGTCGGTGGAACCAGTCTCACGTAAGCGTACGTGTAAGGTCGGTCCGGGCCGCTTCATCCCACAATACCGCCGAATCAAGATTAGACTAGTAACGGTAAGAAAATTGAGCAAACTCAACGCCCACAACTGCTTTGTGTTCTACTCGTGCAAGATGCTACGCAAAAGACCTAGCTCAGATGCCACTCTTGGGGAACGTAGCAGAATTCAAAAAAATTCTACGCTTTCACCAAGATCCATCTAAGGAGACATCTAGAAACGAGCATATTAGAGTGCATCTACATACCCTTTTGTAGATCACGAGCGGAAGCTTTCGAAGAAGCGTGGATGAAGTAGTCGTACTCTTCGCGTTCTTCGTCACCGATGATCTAGCGCAGAACGGACGGCACCTCCGCGTTCAACACACGTCCGGTACAGCAACGTCACCTCCTCCTTGATCCAGCAAGGGGGGAGGAGAGGTCGTCGGAGATCCAGCAGCACGAAGGCGTGGTGGTGGATGCAGCGGGAAATCCTGCAGGGCTTCGCCGGCGCCCTGCGTAAGGAGATGGAGGTGTGACGGGAGGGGGAGAGGCGCCAGAGGATTGGGTGCGGCTGCCCTCCCCCCCACATATATATAGGGGGCCAGGGGGGTGCGCCAGCCCCTGCAGATCCCATCTGCAAAGGGGGCGGCGGCCTGGGGGGGAAACTTGCCCCCAAAGGCATAGGGGGCGCCTCCCTCCCCTAGGGTTTCAACCCTAGGCGCATGAGGGAGGGCCCAGTAGGGTGCGCCAGCCCACCAGGTGCTGGCCCCCTTCCCCTTGCGGCCTAGGGGCCCCACCGGGATGGGTGGCCCCACCCGGTGGACCCCCGGGACCCCTCCGGTGGTCCCGGGACGCTCCCGGTGACCCCCGGAGTTCACCCGATGGAAGAAACTGGACTTCCTATATATCATTCTTTACCTCCGGACCATTCCGGAACTCCTCGTCACGTCCGGGATCTCATCCGGGACTCCGAACAACTTTCGGGTTTCCACGTGCATGTATCTCTACGACCCTAGCGTCACCGAACCTTAAGTGTGTAGACCCTACGGGTTCGGGAGACACGTAGACATGACCGAGACCACTCTCCGGTCAATAACCAACAGCAGGATCTGGATACCCATGTTGGTTCCCACGTGTTCCTCGATGATCTTCATCGGATGAACCACTGTGTCAAGGATTCACTCAATCCCGTAGTTATTCCCTTTGTCCATCGGTACGGTACTTGCCCGAGATTCGATCGTCGGTATTCCCGATACCTTGTTCAATCTCGTCATGGCAAGTCTCTTTACTCGATCCGTAATCCATCATCCCGTGACTAACTCCTTACTCACCTTGAGCTCATTATGATGATGTCTTATCGAGTGGGCCCAGAGGTACCTCTCCATCACACGGAGTGACAATATCCCAGTCTCGGTTCGTACCAACTCAACAAACACTTTCGGAGATACCCGATGCGTACCTTTATAGCCACCCAGTTACGTTGTGACGTTTGGCACACCCAAAGTATTCCTACGGCATCCGGGAGTTGTACAACCTCATGGTCTAAGGAATAAATACTTGACACCGAAAAGCTTATGCATTACGAACTATACGATCTCGTGCTAGGCTCAGAATTGGGTCTTGTCCATCACATCATTCTCCTAATGATGTGATCTCGTTATCACTGACATCCTATGTCCATGGTCAGGAAACCGTGACCATCTGTTGATCAACAAGCTGGTAACTAGAGGCCTACCAGGGACTCAATGTGGTCTATATATTCGCACATGTATCGCTGTTTCCGTACAATACAATTCAAGCATGGATAACAGACGATTATCATGAACAAGGAAATATAATAATAATACTTTTTATTATTGCCTCTAGGGCATATTTCCAACACAGAGAACAAACGAAGAGATTATGGTAGGGTACGAAACCACCTCAAAGTTATTATTTCTGATCGATCTATTCAAGAGTCCGTAGTAAAATAACATGAAGCTATTCTTTCCGTTCGATCTATCATAGAGTTCGTACTAGAATAACACCTTAAGACACAAATCAACCAAAACCCTAATGTCACCTAGATACTCCATTGTCACCTCAAGTATCCATGGGCATGATTATACGATATGCATCACACAATCTTAGATTCATCTATTCAACCAACACAAAAGAACTTCAAAGACTGCCCCAAAGTTTCTACCGGAAAGTCAAGACGAAAACGTGTGCCAACACCTATGTATAGATTCCCAAGGTCACGGAACCCGCAAGTTGATCACCTAAACATACATCAAGTGGATCACGTGATATCCTATTGTCACCACAGATAAGCACATGCAAGACATACATCAAGTGTTCTCAAATCCTTAAAGACTCAATCCTATAAGGTAACTTCAAAGGGAAAACTCAATTCATCACAAGAGAGTAGAGGGGGAGAAGCATCATAAGATCCAACTATAATAGCAAAGCTCGCGATACATCAAGATCGTGCCATCTCAAGAACACGCGAGAGAGAGAGAGAGAGAGAGAGAGAGAGAGAGATCAAACACATAGCTACTGGTACATACCATCAGCCCCGAGGGTGGACTACTACCTCCTCGTCATGGAGAGCGCCGGGATGATGAAGATGGCCACCGGTGAGGGTTCCCCCCACCGGCAGGGTGCCAGAACGGGTCTTGTCGTGGAAATAGCACGGCAGATGTCCGGTTTAGCGGACTTGATGATGGAACCATCGCACGGGTTAGCTTGAAGGGGTTCATAGCACACAAAGGACACAGAAGATTTATACTAGTTCGGCCCCTTCGATGAAGGTAAAAGCCTACGTCTAGTTGGTTTGGTATTGCTTGGGCGTCGGATTACAGGGAGCGGATTCGCTTGCCTGTGTCTCGACGGGTTGATTGTTGCCCTCCTGAACCGTCGCCGGGTCGTCCCTTTATATAGAGGGTACGCCTGGTCCGGTTTACAGAGTCCCGAGGCCGGCTCATACTTGTGTCCGCCTCGGTCTCTGTCTTTTCTTCCTTATCTCTCAAGTTACATCGCTTGGCGGTTTACAAATCTTAATTCTACATATGGGCCCTAAGATCTCATGGGCCGTAGCCTTTACTAAATATTACAATCAGGTATAATATAACAAAACCGGTTTACAATAGCCGGTTTATACCTGTTAGTCATATCCCTGACATTAGGCCCCAGAATGATTTGAAGTTGTTCATATCAGTCTTCCTTGTATTGTATAATTTTCTTCTGTCTTCACATTCTTGTAAACCGGCTCTGACGTCATCTTCGAGATTCACTAGATCTAACCGTGACATCATCTCCGCATTTAACGCTGTGAGCTGTACCGTAGCTTTGTTTAATGGTTATCCGAAAATCGAGGCGTCAAAAGGATCTTTATCCAATCTTTGCCTCCTCGAATCTCGCACCTGTCGCTTCGCATCTGTCCCTTCGCTTATAAATGTCACCGTCCCCCTTTATTCTTCCTTCTTCTCGCCTCTTCTTCCTTCGTCCGCCGTCTGAGCTTCAAGACCCCATTGTCAGCCGAGCTCGAAGCGCCGCCGTCGTTCTGTCGAATCAAGATCTCTTCGGCCGCTGCATCAACCTGATTCGTCCAGAGAAACTCCGCCGCTGTCCTCCATTGCTCCGGTACGTCCTTTCTTCCTCATTATCGATCTGCATCTGCCAGTGTTCCCCCTTGTTCTTCCGCCATTAGAGTTTTCCATGAAAGCTTCGTCTTGTTCCTCGTATATACAAACCTCGTAGAAAATTCGTGACCTTTAGGCCCAGTCAACAGATCTTCCGCTAGCACTAGCTTTAGATCTCGTCACATATATTTAATCCCATAGACTCGTCTGCTCCGTATAAGATCCCTGGCGTTTCTTCTCGTATTTTCTTGTACTTTAATTTTTCTTTTCCTCGCACGCCCAGATCTGATCCACTTTAGCTTTTTACAAGGAACTGTTTCTTCTTCTTTGTAGATCTATTAAATATATTCCGGTTTAAGCTGTTATGCCCTGTTCTCGCTAAACCTTTGAAATTAAACGCGACGGTTTAGCTGTTCCCCTTTTACTGTTGTGAACCGGAAATGATGCAGCTCGCTGTTATTACCGGTTTAGCCATGCCATTAGTCCTCAATTCAAACCGTTGCGTAACTTTCATAAACAGTTTCCGGTTTATACTGCTGTACCCGCATAATCCGTTTTCTGCACTTTATCTTTTCCAGTACTTGTCCTTCCATTGCAATGGCCAAACAGTATGTCTCCTGTGATTGGGTCCCTTCTATCATTACTGAGGAAGACTTGGTCAAAATTTCTGAAATTGGTACATTAGGCCCTCAGTCTGTTTTGAAGTGGCGAGCTCCGGGTAATGAATGCCCCCCTACTCCCAGGTCTGGGGAGGTTATTGTGTTCTTCGACCATATATCCCGAGGCTTCTCCCCTCCCGGCTCCAAGTTTTTCCGGGACGTTCTGGCCGCATTCCAACTCCACCCTCAGGATATTGGACCCAACTCTGTTTCAAATATCTGTGACTTCCAAGTGTTTTCAGAGGTATATCTGCAAGAAGAACCGTCCGTCGATCTGTTCCGGGACTTCTTTCACTCAAACCGGCGCACAGAGTTCACCAGTGGACCACATCAAGAGCTCGATGGCGTTAGTATCCAGAAAAGGAGAGACGTTGTTTTTCCTCACGCCGCTTTACACACACATCCAAAGGATTGGAACAAGTCATGGTTTTATTGCATTGACACTTCTCCTGAAGGGGAGAACCCTCTGCCGGGTTATCGTGAAACCCGTATTCTGGAGGATCATCCTTTACCTCAACGGCTCGGCTCTGTCGAGCGGACCCGGTTTTCATCACAGCTCTCCAAATTAAGAGCTTTCATAGCTAATGGCTTGATTGGAACTGATTTTTTACGCTGTTGGTTGTCTTGGAGCATCCTTCCCTTGAGCCGGCGATCACAGCTAATGTGCCAATATTCTGGTAAACCGGATGATCCCCAAAGGTTTACCAAGGAAAAACTCTCTGAATCGGAGGTTATAGAATCAGCCAAGAAAATTCTCAATGTCTCCTTGGCAGACTGCAGCAAGGTTGGGTTAGCTCCATATTATAAGAAGAACAAGCTGCCTGCAGTAAGTTTTACCTTGCCCTGTATTCGTAACCCGTTTCTTTAAACCGTCTTTTCAATTGTCTTTCTTTCTTTTGATTAGGCTGATGACCCTTTCTGGAAGAGAAAACCTCAGGAGAAAACCGGCAAACAAGCTCGCTGGAAAACCTTTGCCAATAAGAAAAGGAAAGCAGCTGTTGACGCCAGTTCTCCCACTGAAGATGATGATCCGGATTCCGATGTATGATTTAATCCGGTTTGGATTTCGCTTTCTTGAACTTGTAATTGTATCTAATGATAACTTTTCCACAGGAGTTGCCTGAAGGTGATAATCCGGCCGAAGTTGAGGTAACCATTCTTTCCTCTGACTCAGAACCTCTTCCACAAAAAAATTCGTCGGACCGTCCGGAAATATCAATTTTCTCATCCTTATGCTCAGTTGGACCCTAATTTTATTTTGAAGAAACAACAGCATGAAGCTCTTCGCCGTACCACTCGCCATAGTGGCCTGGCAGTGGAATCATCCGGAATTTCTTTAACTCCGGTTCGAAAATGTCGTGCTGAGGTGATGCTTTCTCCGACTCTCCTTCATCCCAAGGCCGGGCTTATCCGAAAACCTCTTAAACCGTCTGACCCTGATTATCAGGAAACTCCACTGTCTTCTTCCGGTGAATCGACCGCCACACAGCTTCCTCCATTGAAAACTGTCCCAGGGTAACTTTCTCACCTTTCCGGTTTATGATCCCTTTTGCTTTATAATGTTAACTCATTTTGCATACTTTTCCAGCAAACCAAAACCTAGCAAGAGATCCAAGGCAAACAAGACTCCTGCTGAGACCACTGCAGATGATCCGACTGATGATCCGGCAACGATCGTTCCTCCAGAAGGCGAGCCTACAGCTCCTCTTGAAGATCCTGCGCCTACGGATCATGCCTCCGTCCCTGAAAATCTTACTGCTGAAGATGCCCATAATCCGCCAAGTCCGGCCCGGGTCAATTCTCCTCAGATTAATCCGTCCTCTCCTAATCCGGCCCATACTGCCACTCCCCCAAATGCACCTGCTTCTCCGGATGTTGTGGTAACTGGGACTGCCTTCATTGCTCCAGCTGAGCCCACCGTTTTAGCCAAGCATACGGCTAAAACGGAAAAGTTATATAAAGAAAAAGGCAAATGGAGTACTGAAGTATCCAATCTTGCTGATATGAGCGCCCAAGAAATTTATTCTGGGTATCTAAACCGGCTCCACAGCAGCCGAGACTATGAAGCAAGCCTGGTTAACTTAATGAGGGAGAAATATGAGGTAAACCTCTTCTTCTGACTTTGTACTTTTGATGTGTTTCTATCCCATAACAGCCCCCAAGTTCCGGTTTAGCTGCGTGCTGAAGGTGAACCGGAACTTTGTAGATTGAACAATTGATCTTTACATTAGCCCCCAAGTATCAAGTAGATAACTTGTTTATGTATTTGATACTTGTGAAAATTTCTGATGATACTTCAACCATCCATTAGCCCCCAAGTGTCAAGTAGACAACTTGTTTGTGTGCTTGAGACTTGTAATCTTTGAATTGCTGGTACTTATTGCTTCAACTGCCATTAGCCCCCAAGTGTCAAGTAGACAACTTGTTTGTGTGCTTGAGACTTGCCTGATTTTTACCTCTTGTCTTTTAACTGTGCTTGCAGGCTGAGTTAACCCGGAACACTGCTGAAATTGATGAACTTCGGAGCCGTCTTGCTGACACAGAATCTGCCGCTTCAAAGGCTAAAAAAGATCTTCAGGTGAGTTTAAAGACTGCTGAAGATCTAAAGAAATACTTTGAAGAAGAGCGAACCGCTTTTGAGGTCCAAAAGAAAGATCTGGAGAAAAGGGTTCAGGACGCTGAAGGGGCGCTTAATCCGGTTACAGAAGAATTGACCGGTTTAAAACGGCAAATTGAATTGATGACCTCTGCAGTCTTTGGTAAGTATAATCTGAACTCCTGCTTTTATCCCTGTAATCTCCATTTGTGCCGGTTTAACCATAATATCTATATGCAGGTCGCCGTGTCTCCCATCTTGGGGATGACTTACGGAAGAAACTTAAAGCATGTTACACCTTGGTCGAGCAGCTGTATTCCGGCGCTCAGAGGATCATTAGTGCAACTTCTTTTGGTAAATCGGCCCCTACGACGGTCCAAGACACGTTGAACAAGTTATCTGTTTTGCCGGCTCGTCTTGAAGAAGTCAAAAAATCTGCCGCTCGGGGTGGTGCTCTTCTGGCCCTTACCAGGGCTAAGGCTTGGGTCCCGGATCTTGATCCGGAGGAAGCTTTAACCGGATTTCCAGATACAAAAGATGACGGCTCAGCCTTTACCGCAAAGGATCTCTATGCCTTGACGAAGGAGATGCGTCCCCTCGCCAGCAAGCTTGCAGCTGAATCTGACTTGTCCAGATATCATCCGGGATACAATTTGCAAAACAAACGGGTGGACCGACCGGTCTATGATACCGTCAACTTAATTCCGCCGGTTCGTCCTCACACCTTTGCTCCTGACATTGAACCTTCTGAACTTATCAACGACGAGATGTATTTCCGGGCCTTGATGAAGATTGACTGGCGTGCGCCGGACTTCCAACCGCTTCAAGAAGATGAAGACATTCCGGAACAAGGTGACGGCCAGCCGTCTCAGCAAGGAGAAGCATAACTTCGAAATTTATTGCTGTAATCGTAGTCTGTGTTTCACCAAACAATATTTCCAATCTGTCGGGCTTGCTATGCCTTGTAATAGGCTAGCTGAAACTTGATCTGCTTTAATCCGGATATTTTGTCTTTACGAAATACTTGCCGATTGAAATGTTGTCTGATATTGTTTGCCTTGCGTATCCTCTGCTCCTGCAGAAAAAATACTGAAAATATGTCCTAGTGGCTTACCACTGGACGGATTAAATTGTTCTCTTAAAACGTCAAATAAGTATATCTTTATACTAGAAATAACTTTTATACCTGAGATTATTTATGCTCAATATTCTTAATCCGGTAGGACCTTAAAGTCGCTTTATGAAGACCTTCATGGATCCAATTAGAAACCCGAAATACTCCGGTTCATCTTGATGATAAATCCGGTTCATCTTGTTCTTCCAGACTTTGTTCGGAAATTTGTAGCTTTTTGCCTGATATATGATCCGGGTTTTAATGAACACCGGGTTACTCATGCTGGTATTCATGACCCAGACTTTTCACTTTATAGGTACGTGGTCAGCTTCTGTAGCTGCTCCACTCCGGTTTAAAGGGTTATAAAACACAAACACAAAAAAGATGCAAATTTTGCAAATAAGACCATGTAGTCGAGGCTTTTTAAGAGCTGCCAGGCTCAAAGCAAGGTTCAGCCAATCAATGGGACGTGGATTATCCATCTTTCCCAGGGGGCCTAGCCAATCACTGAACGTGGCATTATCCAACTTTTCAGAGGGCCGGAAGAACCGCAAATAAAAACTGAGCCAATCAATGGGACGTGGTTTGTCCAACTCTTCCCAGAGGGCCTAGCCAATCACTGAACGTGGCATTATCCAACTTTTCAGAGGGCCGATAGAATTACAAAAACTGATCCGATCAATGGGAGTGGGCGTTACCACTCCCAGAGGGCCTCCAGGGTTCCTCCTGAACCGGTGGGTCAATTTAAACCAATCACTGAACGTGGATTTATCCAACTTTTCAGAGGGTCTCCAGGGTTCCTCCTGAATCGGTGGGTAAATTCCAACCAATCACTGAACGTGGATTTATCCAACTTTTCAGAGGGTCTCCAGGGTTCCTCCTGAACCGGATATGATCTCATGTTTTTTAGATAGTTTTATTGCTCCTTTGCATATTCTGCAAAAAATCAATTTCTAAACCGGCCAATATATTGAAATACGATATCTGATAATAAACTTGTATGGTTGCTCTCACAGGATTTTTGTATATGGAAAAAGGGCTAAGCCCCCGGTTTACCGAGGGTGCCGGTTTATTCATTACTCATAATATATACATAGGATACATTGGAGCACGTAGCTCAAGTATAGTATGGCCGTAAATGGGCGATGTTCCACGGCCTCTTCGTCTCCTCTTCTGATGTCCGTGAGTCCTTGTGTTCTCAAACGTCCACCAAGTAATATGAACCGTTGTGTAGATTTTTACTGACCACAAAGGGCCCTTCCCAAGGCGGGGATAATTTGTGCATATCCGTTTGATCTTGGATGAGCCGGAGTACCAAGTCACCCTCTTGGAACGTCCTTGTTCTGATCCGGCGGCTATGATATCTGCGTAAGTCTTGCTGATAAATTGCAGATCGTGCTGCAGCCATATCACGCTCTTCATCCAGCCGGTCTAAACTGTCTTGCCTTGCTATCTCATTGACTGCTTCAACATAAGCCGTCACCCTTGGTGAATCATGACGTATATCGCTTGGAAGGACTGCTTCAGCCCCATAAACCATGAAGAAAGGTGTGTAACCTGTAGACCGGTTTGGTGTAGTGTTGATGCTCCAAAGAACAGATGGCAATTCTTCAACCCAACATCCTGGGGTTCTCTGCAAAGGTGTCATAAGCCGGGGTTTGATACCTCGCAAAATCTCCTGATTTGCCCTTTCAGCCTGACCATTGGTTTGGGGGTGAGCCACAGAAGACAGGTCTAAGCGAATATGTTCTCTTTGACAGAATTCCTTCATCTCACCCTTAGATAAATTAGTGCCATTGTCTGTGATGATGCTGTGTGGAAAGCCAAACCGGAAAATTACTTTTTTGATGAATTTGACTGCCGTCGCCGCATCACACTTGCTTATAGGCTCCGCTTCAACCCACTTTGTAAACTTGTCTACTGCTACCAGTAGATGAGTTTTCTAATCTTGGGATCGCTTAAAAGGTCCAACCATATCAAGCCCCCAAGTCGCAAACGGCCAAGTTATTGGTATCATCCGTAGTTCCTGTGCTGGAACCAGAGCACGTCTTGAGAATTTCTGACAAGCGTCACACTTCCGGACCAGATCTGCCGCATCTGCATGAGCGGTTAACCAATAAAAACCATGTCGGAATGCCTTAGCCACCAATGATTTTGAACCGGCATGATGACCACAATCCCCTTCATGAATTTCGCGAAGAATCTCACAACCTTCCTCAGCTGATACACACCGCTGAAATACTCCAGAAGTGCTGCGATGGTGAAGCTCTCCGTTTGCAATCGTCATGGACTTAGAACGCCGGATTATCTGTCGTGCTTCTTCTTCATCATCTGGTAACTCTCCTCGGCTCAGGTATGCCAAATAGGGCAGCGTCCAATCTGGAATAACATGGAGCGCTGCAACTAACTGTGCCTCTGGATCAGGAACAGCTAGGTCTTCCTCAGACGGTATCTGAACCGAAGGACGGTGCAATTCATCTAAAAAAGTGTTTGGTGGCACCGGTTTACGTTGAGACCCTAGCCGGCTTAAAGCGTCGGCCGCTTCGTTCCTTCGCCGGTCTATGTGATCCACCTGATATCCTTTAAAGTATCCCGCGACTGCTTCAACTTCTCGTCTGTAAGCCGCCATGAGGGGATCCCTTGAATCCCATTTGCCACAGACTTGCTGTGCCACCAGATCTGAGTCGCCAAAGCACTTAACCCGGCTCAAGTTCATCTCCTTTGCTAGCCGTAAACCATGAAGTAGTGCTTCATATTCTGCTGCATTATTAGTACAAGGAAACAATAAGCGGAGGACGTAACAAAATTTATCACCTCTGGGGGAAGTCAAGACAACTCCAGCCCCCGAGCCCTCCAACTGTTTTGAACCGTCAAAGTGAATCGTCCAGTAAGTAAGATCCGGCTTCTCCTCAGGAGTCTGCAATTCTGTCCAATCATTGATGAAATCTACCAATGCTTGAGATTTTATAGCGGTGCGTGGTACATATTTCAATTCATGTGGGCTGAGCTCAATGGCCCACTTCGCTACTCTGCCCGTAGCTTCCCTGTTCTGGATTATATCCCCCAACGGTGCGGAACTAACCACAGTTATTGGATGACCTTGGAAATAGTGTTTCAACTTCCGGTTTGCCATGAACACACCATATACCAATTTCTGCCAATGAGGATATCTCTGCTTGGATTCAATGAGTACCTCACTCACGTAATAAACCGGGCGCTGAACCGGATATTCCTTCCCTGCTTCCTTGCGCTCAACCACGATTGCAACGCTGACTGCCCGTGCATTAGCAGCGACGTATAACAGCAAAGGCTCCTTGTCAATAGGAGCAGCTAAAACCGGTGGTTTTGCTAGTTGCTGTTTCAGATCCTCAAACGCTGCATTTGCCTCATCACTCCAGATAAACCGGTCTGTTTTCCTCAACATCTGGTAAAGTGGGATCGCCTTCTCTCCCAAGCGACTGATGAACCGGCTTAACGCTGTGATCCGGCCAGCTATGCGCTGAACATCGTTGATGCAAACCGGTTTAGTCAAAGACGTGATGGCCTTGATCTTCTCTGGGTTAGCTTCTATTCCTCTGTTTGAGACCAAGAATCCCAGTAGCTTACCTGCCGAAACACCAAAAGCACATTTTTCCGGATTAAGCATCATCCTATAAGCCCGAAGATTATCAAAGGTTTCCTTAAGATCCTCTATCATTGTTCCTTCTTTCTTCGATTTGACCACAATGTCATCCATGTAGGCATGAACATTCCTTCCTATCTGCCCTTTCAGACAATTCTGAACGTAACGCTGATAAGTTGCCTGTGCACATTTAAGCCCAAAAGGCATAGACACATAGCAAAAAGCACCAAAAGGAGTTATGAAAGCTGTCTTCTCTTGGTCTTCCACCGCCATCTTGATCTGGTGATACCCTGAATATGCATCCAAAAAACTTAGCCGCTCACACCCCGCCGTGGCATCAATGATCTGATCGATGCGAGGCAGAGCAAAAGGATCAGTTGGGCAAGCTTTATTGAGGTATGTGTAGTCCACACACATCCTCCACTTCCCATTCTTCTTCAACACCAGCACCGGATTAGCCAACCACTCCGGATGAAAAACTTCTACTATGAACCCTGCGGCCAAAAGTCTGGCCACTTCTTCTCCTATAGCCTTGCGCCTCTCCTCGTTGAAGCGGCGTAGATACTGCTTGACCGGTTTAAACTTCGGATCAATATTTAATTTGTGCTTAGCGAGTTCCCTCGGTATACCTGGCATGTCAGAAGGTTTCCATGCAAAGATATCCCGGTTCTCACGGATGAACTCGATGAGCGCGCTTTCCTATTTGGGATCAAGGTTAGCGCTGATAGTGAACTGCTTAGACGAATCTCCAGGCACAAAATCAACTTGCTTGGTCTCTTCTGCTGATTTAAACTTCAACGCCGGATCATGCTCGGTAGTTGGCTTCTTCAGCGGAGTCATATCTGCCGGATCAACATTATCTTTATAAAATTTCAACTCTTCTGTGGCACATACTGCTTCTGCATAGGCTGCATCTCCTTCCTCACATTCCACTGCTATCTTGCGGCTTCCATGGACCGTGATCGTGCCCTTATGACCCGTCATTTTAAGCTGTAAATAAACATAACACGGCCTAGCCATAAACTTAGCATAAACCGTCCTTCCAAACAGAGCGTGGTATGGACTTTTGATTTTGACGACTTCGAAAGTGATCATCTCTGATCTGGAATCATACTCATTCCCAAAGGTAACTTCCAAATCAATCTTTCCAACCGGATAAGCTGACTTACCTGGGACCACTCCATGAAATACTGTATTTGATTGCCTTAGCTTTTTATCCGTCAGACCCATACGACGGAAAGTCTCATAATATAAGATATTGATACTGCTACCACCGTCCATGAGAACCTTAGTGAATTTGTAACCTCCCACCTGAGGTGCTACCACCAAGACTAAATGGCCCGGATTATCCACCCGCATCGGGTGGTCTTCCCTGTTCCATACAATGGGCTGCTCTGACCAGCGAAGAAATTGCGGTGTCGCCGGTTCAACTGTATTAACAGCCCGCTTCAAAACCTTCTGGTCTCTCTTACACAGACTTGTGGTGAAGACATGATATTGCCCACTGCTCAATTCCTTCGGATTACTCTGATATCCAGATTGCGGCTGCTGTTGCTGACGCTGCTGCTGCTGATTTCCCTGACTATTATAATTCCCTTGGCTCTGCTGCTGATTACTCTGATTATTGTAACCACCTTGATGATGCGACTGATTGCCCTGGCCATTATAATTCCCTTGATTATTCTGATTACCTGCTCGGTTTTGATAACCATTGCTATTGCCCCTATATCCTGATCCGGAGCTGTTCCCCTGATGACCCGGACCATAAAATCCAGGACCTGAGCCGCTGTTCAGAGGCCGATTATGAGGATTGAAACGGCCCGCCACTGCCTTCATGAGGGGTATGCACTCCCTCATGGTATGCTTTGCCATTTTCCCCCTTTCGCTATGCTTCGGACAAGGCTGATCTAACTCCTGATCCCAGCTAAGTTTCCCTCTGCCGGTTTGTGAAGGCGGATCTCCCAGGCTATGTTGAAAATCCCTTTGAACTTGAGTGCTAGCCACGAAATCAGAACCACTCTCTGCCTTCCGTTTGCCCAAAAAACTTGTGGCAGCCGGATTAACCTGCGCCGGTTTACCAGACTTGCCAACCTTCCCAGTCTTGTCTCCTTCCGCTTCTGGATACTTGGTATTATCAGAGTCTCCGTATTTCACCAGGGCACTCATGAGAGTTCCCATATCATTGCGGTCCCTTTTAAGCCGTCCGAGTTTTAACTTTAAAGATTCAAACCGGCAATTGTTCTCCAAAGTCACTATCGCCGTACTAGGATTAATACTATTCGAAGAGTGTAAAATCTCTGCTACTCTCCGTACCCAAGCTGCTGTAGACTCCTGCTCTCCTTGCACACAAGCTGCTAGATCCACCACTGACATCGGCTGTTTGCATGTATCTTTGAAGTTTTTGATAAACTGGCTGCGTAGTTCCCCCCATGATCCAATAGAGTTCGGGGGTAGAGCTTTCAGCCAGGTCCGGGCCGTGCC
Organism: Secale cereale; assembly: GCA_902687465.1. NCBI lineage: Eukaryota > Viridiplantae > Streptophyta > Magnoliopsida > Poales > Poaceae > Secale > Secale cereale. Next base: position 663,366,749 of record LR738712.1, read on the forward strand.
TTCGAGCATCATAGTAAAATACTTAGCACAAGCCGATTCATCCACGTCCAGCATCTCCATGGCCATCTCATAACTTTCAACCCAAGCTTCCGGAGCTAAATCGGCTGTGTAATTAGGTACCTTGCGAGGCCCCTTGAAATCTTTAGGCAGCTTGACACCCCGTAAAGCGGGGATAAGACACTGCACACCGAAGGAACTCGTCGTAACACCTGTTTCTGCAGTGGCTGTGTGAACCGGCGTTGTTTGACGAACCTCCTCCCTAGCTCCTGATCTAACCCGGTTTATATCCGGAGCTGGTACTGCTGCACCTGCCGGATTATCCTGCCTGCGCTGATGCCTCCTGCGTTCACTGCTAGACACTTCTGGCTCCTCCCAATGCCTAGTATAACTTCGGCTGGGACGTGGTGTTGAATGTAGCCTTTCCCTGCTATGAGAATATGCTTGCTGCTGTATCAACGCCGTATTGAGCAGCTCCTTGACCCTGCGCGCCTCCAATGCCACCGGAGACGTCTCCTCCACGGGTAAAGCGGCCAAACGTGCATCAGCTGCAGCGATGTTATCCAAAGGGTTTGAATAATGACCTGGAGGGGTGGGAACGTAAGGTGCCGACGTGATCCGACGATCCCGCTCTGTGGTGGGTTGCTGAACCGGCTCTTCCCTGGCTGGGGGTGCCCTCCGGTTTGAAACCGGATTATTACTAGTCCCAGCCCCAGGTGTCCTGAACAGATTCGTTGCTTCATAAACCGGCGGTAGACGAGACTGGTACTTTCGTCCCCTTACTCCTTCCATAGAAGCTTGCTCCATCCTTAGGTAGAAAGCCTGATCATCCAGCTCCGCTTGTCTCACCGCTATAATCTCTCTCTCTGCCTTCAGGTCTTCTTTTAACTGATCAATCCGGCCTTTCAACTGAAGGAGCTCTGCATCATGATGCGCCTTGTCTGCTGGAGCTACTGTTTCCACCGCTTTAGCTGTGAACTCCTCAATCAAGGTGGATAGAACTTCAGTAGGTGAGGGGGTTGGGCCGCTTCCCCCTGCACCAGCTTCCGCTGTCGTCCCGTTCACTGGGGGCTGTGAACCGGCCATAAAGACAGCCACCCGGTTTGGCGGGCCAAAGGGGTCCGAAATACTGTTTCCATCGGACTCGCCCTCAGACCGGCCGTCCTGCAACTGATACAGAGATTCAGTTTCTCCGGATGAAGATTCGTCGTCGGAGTAGACAACGGTTGCACCATCGGATTCCGATCCGTCTGTGGCTCGAACTCCGTGGATTGCTCCAACAAACACGCGCTTCTTGGCGGGCTGAATCCGGGCCGATCTTGCACGCTGAGCCGGCTCGAGGATGTCGGGGAAGATGTCCGGCTCAGGTCCCGGTTCGCCGATTTTGCCGATGAAGACTTGGATGCCGCCGAAAGGAACCCGGTACCCGTATTCGATTGAATCGGCCTCCGGTCCCCAACCTGCGTCGTCGATATAGATCCGGCCGCGGCGACTCTTGGTCATCCGGCCGACCGCGTAACCCTTGAGCCCTTCGAAGCTGCCCTTCAAGAACTCGAAACCATTGTGCGCAGGCCCCATGGTGGGCGCCAACTGTCGTGGCAATAGCACGTCAGATGTCCGGTTTAGCGGACTTGATGATGGAACCATCGCACGGGTTAGCTTGAAGGGGTTCATAGCACACAAAGGACACAGAAGATTTATACTAGTTCGGCCCCTTCGATGAAGGTAAAAGCCTACGTCTAGTTGGTTTGGTATTGCTTGGGCGTCGGATTACAGGGAGCGGATTCGCTTGCCTGTGTCTCGACGGGTTGATTGTTGCCCTCCTGAACCGTCGCCGGGTCGTCCCTTTATATAGAGGGTACGCCTGGTCCGGTTTACAGAGTCCCGAGGCCGGCTCATACTTGTGTCCGCCTCGGTCTCTGTCTTTTCTTCCTTATCTCTCAAGTTACATCGCTTGGCGGTTTACAAATCTTAATTCTACATATGGGCCCTAAGATCTCATGGGCCGTAGCCTTTACTAAATATTACAATCAGGTATAATATAACAAAACCGGTTTACAATAGCCGGTTTATACCTGTTAGTCATATCCCTGACAGGTCTAGATTGGTTTTTCAGTGGAAAAGAGGCTTTCGGCAGCGGAAATCCCGATCTAGGTTATTTTCCTGAGGTTTCAGTATTTATAGGAATTTTTGGCATAGGTCTCACGTCAGGTGGGGTCTCCGGGCTGTCCACGAGATAGGGGGGCGCCACCACTTGGGGTGGGCGCGCCCCCCACCCTCGTGGGCAGCTCGTGGCTCTCCTGGCCCAACTCTTTTACTTCGGGGGCTTCTTTTGGTCCAAAAAAATCATCAAAAATTGGCACGTCAATTGGACTCCATTTGGTATTCCTTTTCTGTAAAACTAAAAAACAAGGAAAAACCAGAAACTGGCACTGGGCTCTAGGTTAATAGGTTAGTCCCAAAAATCATATAAAAGTGTATATAAAAGAACATAAAACATCCTAGAAGGATAATATAATAGCATGGAACAATCAAAATTTATAGATACGTTGGAGACGTATCCGTATACTATGGATGAGGATCCCTTGACATGGTTGAACCCATTGAGTAACTGACATGCGGGGCCTAGCAAGCATGGGGTCCGCCAGTAAGTGACTGAAAGGGAGGGTAAGGTAGGGATACGTATGTGAAAGGATCTTCCAATGATATAATTTTCACATTATACATCTCATGTACTATTAATCTTGTCAATAGTCAAATGCAGTTTTATAAAACACATTAGAGCATGGTTAATAATATAGCTGGTTGATGGCTATAAGGAACTGCCATGTCATCTATCGATCTCATCAACATGTGTCGGGGCATGAACCGAATGGGATGTCAAAACTAAGACACGAAGCGACACGTAGTGGAGGCAAAGTGAAACTTCAAACGAACTGTTTGTTTGCATGCATGTCGGAAAAATTACAAATAAACATTGGAAATACAAGCATGGTCTAGGCCCACATGCGAATGATACTCGGCGGAATGTTCAAATGAGGCATGCGGGAGGATGGACTTGACCGGAGGGCGACATGATCGATGGAGAGGAATGAGAAATAAGCAAACGCCGCATGATTATACTTGAACGGCTCAAATAAGCAATAAGTTGTCTCTCTTGGCTTAGATAGTGAAAGGCCTAATGCGCAACGCGGAGCACTGACGCTCGAATATGGCCGGGAAAACAGGGAAACCGACATGTGGGCACACCTATCGGGACGACGTAGCGCAAACTAGTCCAATGGAGGAGCTGGCCCACGACCTTCTCGCCACCGGTAACCGTTCATGTGGGTCATGGGGGGCAACAACGTGGCATAGCTCCAGCACCGCCTCTGGACATGGCGACCGCGGTTAGCGACATGCTCATCATCGCTAGACACGGTCGGTTTTAGTGTGCCGAGGGTGGCGTTAGTGTTGTGGCACGACCAACAGTATGTTTGGTTTGTGCCCAAGGTTGCCCCATCAAACCATTGGGTAGGAAAAATTTTGGTTGAGGTTTTGGTTGCCCATGATTTGGCCGACATCGGCAAGAAAAATGAACTAGGGATGTGTTTGGTTTCTGCCCTGCCCTGCCCCGCCAAATCGTTGGTGTCAGGGGCGTGCCAAATTATTGGCGGCCGAATTGTCCGCCCTCGTTCCGCCCATGATTTGGCGCAAAAGGTACTGAAGAATGGCTGAAACCTGCTGGCGTGCCAAAATTTTGGCCGGCATCCAAACAAGCAGCGAAACCCCAGTCAACGCCCATATATTGGCAGGGCAGGGGATGGCTCCCATCCAAACAGCCCCTAGAGTTTGGCAACCATCCAAACAAAGACCAATCTTTGGGTCATGACCAAAATTTTGGTAAGGTGCACTTTGGCCACAATCCAAACACACGCCAACACCCGGCTCGTCGAGGATGCACGAGGCGCCGGGACGTGTCCGCGGAGTGGTGTAGCGAGGCCAACTGCATCCTCAGGACCTGAGACTATGCCGGGTCGTCTTGCTTTTTCAATGACATGCGTCGACCGCATGTGAGAAAAGGGCATCTCCAACGTTGCCACGACCGCAGCAGACTCCCCTAGCACACCAAATACCCTCGTCCCTTGCGCTGTCGCGTGGTGCATTCCCAGCCGGCGCCAGCTGCCCGCATTCATGTCGTCCGTCTGTATGCCGTCGTTAAGACGCTTGGTGCCCGAGGAACCAACTCCGGCGACTTAATGACGCACCAGGACGCTTGTCCTCACCGGAATGCGCTACTTAAAGCGGCAACGCCCATCTAACCTCCACACCATAGCGCATCGTCCTCCTACCTGGCACCACATCCGCCTTGACCGCAAGCACAAACGCTCTGCGGGAGAGCTTGTCTTCAGGGATGGAGCTCGAGGTCGCCGCCCTCGCTCAAGTCGTCACACAAGTGGTGGCCACGCTGGCGGCCGACGACGGGAGCACCATCAGCCACGCGTCCTACTTGCCGTCGTCCAACGTCCGGCACCACCGAGGTCGGGGACTCCTCAGAGGATGAGTAAGGCATGGGAGGCGGCAGGGCATGGTGTGCCAACTGGCCGGTCCGTCTCCCGTGTTCTACTTTTCCTCGCCGGAGACCACACCTTCACTTCACGGGTCTTGAACCATGCCCCCGTACATGGAGATCGCAGATGGAGGACGTCGGTCGCCGCCGTAGAATAGGTTTAGGGTTGGGTTTCTTTTATTTTTATGTCTTATATAAGTTTGAAATGATATGACAATCCACCGTGTTTGCATTAATCTCGGCCGGTGTATATGAACTTTCACAATAATATAGTATATTGTAGGAGTACTAGCAAGATGCCCATGCATTGCACGGAAGATCAAGATCTTGTGGGAGAAAAGGATGAACGAGGGAAGGCCTTAGAGCAAGTATAATAAGGTATAGTCAGCTAGCTATAAGGATTAAACAATTATACTTGTGATGAGCTGGATGAGAGAGAAGAGATGATAGAAAGGAAGCGGGCTGCAGGTTAGGCTGGTTGTAACAGAGAGTACCATATACTAGTATCATGCATATGGTACTAGTGTATGATATTACATCCGTAATGCATAGTATCATATGTTGGTATCATATAGGACTATATTTATTGCCATGCATGACACAAAGTAGCACATCATTTAATATGATACAGTATCATGATATGATACTCAAGGCTCTCTTTCTTCATTTAATTCTATTCCACCTCATCAAAATTGCTTAGTTGGCATGCATGATACTACCTATGATACTGCCATTACAACCAGCCTTAACAGCCGGCTGCAACATGGACTCCAAGAAACATTGTGAGAGTGTACGGTGGGCCGTGCATTAATAAAGTAGTACTACTTAGCAACTAGCTACTATACATGTTGGATATAAGGTCGACTATATGTGACATGACAACTCCATATAGCCGGCTGTTGGCTATACTATTAACCATGCTCTTAACTGCAAATGCACATTCACGCATTTCACATCTACGGGAACCTATGAAAGGGTTAACGTAAATTGCCTCTCTCTCTCTACTCCCCTCATTTTCATGGTGGTGTGCCCCTCCCTCCCCCCAATCTACAATCAACAGCTCACACGTTTCACATTATGTTAATTACGTAACTGGGACTCCGTAGGTGCAGCATTACTCTTCCTAAAAAGCCCAACTAAGCCAACCTCCCAGCATATCGCGCGGGAAAAGACCCTGCCGCGCCGTTTTAGTCGGGATTACCGGATTACTAGTAGTAGTATCGATGGATCGCGCGAAGCAACAAGTTTTTTTAGGGGGGCGAAGCACCTAGTTTAAAAGGAAAAAAGGCGGTACACTCACAGCACCCGTGTCGCGGTCGCATTGCACCCCACACACGTTTGGTCCTGCACACGGCTCACGCAAATGGAACGCGCTTCGGCTTGCCTCTTCACTGACACGTGGGACTGCACTTGGAGAAACCGACCATGCGCCAAACTCCCC
>LR738712.1:663372768-663390944 GCA_902687465.1 Secale cereale
CGCTCCGCCAAAGCAGCCCTCCCCGCCATGCCGATACGTCGGCGCCGCGGTTCGTCGAGGGGACGCACGACAATCCTCTCGCTCCCAAAGTACGCTCTCGTAGACTGCCGTCCTCTAGCCGCACCGCCACCGCTGGCGACGTTTTTGTGGAGGCGCACGGCGGTCAGCGCCGCCACCGCTGGCGATGTTCGTGTGGAGACGCACGGCGGTCAACTTCTCCCACGGTACGCGCATTTTAGACTAACGCCCCGTGCATGTCGTTGTAGCGTTGAATGTTAGCTGATAGACGTTGTTAATCTCACTGTTTGCCGAAGTAGTTTACAGTCAATATGCTCTGCTTAAGAAGCTTCCTTGCCCCGTTCTGCACTCAATCTGCTTAGCTGAGATGGCATGCCAAGGCCAATTAGTTGCTAAAATATCCTGCCATATATTTATTGTGACGTAGATTGCCATGGTCTCGTAGCCAATCTGTTAGGTGAAATAGCTCTACACCGTTTTATACTCGATCTTTGTTGCTGCGATGGCCTTCGATAGTTCGATGGCTGTGTGCTCGGCCTCATTGACTACAGAAACAGCCTTCCATAATTTAGCACTCAAATCTTTTTGTTGAATTAGCTTTACATATATTTCGTTACTTAGATCTGCTCGTCCAAATATCATGCCATAGCTTTAGACATTGACCTAGGTATTTTCTTCTGGACTTCATAAAAAAGCATGTATGTTTTTCCTGTAATATCTAGTAGAAGAACTAATTTGTATGTCTAACAGATGGACAGGACTTGGATAACTTCTGCTCGAAGATTCTCCGCTGCATATGTCGAGGGGGTTGAAAACTTCGTGAACTTTATCAGAGCTGAGTACGGTGGTCCGAAATCAGATGTGCTCTGCCCGTGTAGCAGCTGTATGAATTTAGTTACAAGACCCCAGTCAACTATGCAAAATCATCTACACTTGTATGGGATGTCGGTCACATATACTAGGTGGGTTCATCATGGTGAAGCTGTGAACGTCAATGTTATTGACTACGTGGAAGCAGCAGATCACCATCTTGATCTGCCTGATGCTCAGGTGGAAGAGGAGGTGGAGGAGGTGGTGGTGGAGCCAGTGAGTTTAACCCACATTGAAACAATGCTACGAAATGCTCGTGCATTCCGTGAACTTTCACCTGCAGAAGAAAAACGGTGGCCTCGCATGTTAGAACAATGCAACGTGGCTGTCACCCCAGGAAATAAGTTGTCAGTATTCTCAGCTATGGTCACCTTTGTTCAGGTGAAGACATCTGAGCGGATGACCAACAAATCATTCGATGCGATATTGGCTACTTTCTGCAAAGCTTTCCCAGATGCGTCTGAGCTGCCACACACCTACAGTAAATTGAAGAATTTCCTTCGTGCAGTTGGAATTGGATATGATATGATCCATGTTTGTAAGAATAATTGTGTTATGTTCCGGAAGGATTATGCCAACTTAAGTGAATGCCCGAAATGCAAATCATCAAGATGGAAAGATGGCAATGCTGTGAAGAGGATTCCTCATAATATTCTGAGACATTTTCCAAATACACCAAGATTGGAGGGTGTTTCATGATGCTGAAACAAGAGAGGATGTACTGTGGCATTCTAGGAACCAGGAGTACAGAGATCAGAATGTAATGAGCCATCCATCACATGATAGTGAGTGGAGAAGCTTCAATCAGAAGCACGAAAAGTTTGCTGCTGACCCGAGAAACATTAGACTTGGCTTAGCTACAGATGGATTTAACCCATTTGGCCACCAGAGCACCACATATAGCATGTGGCCAGTGCTTGTTATCCCTTACAACATGCCTCCAAATGTCTGCACCAAAGAATCAAACTACATGATGGCCTTGCTCATCCCAGGCCCAAAAAGTCCTAGAAGGGATTTCGATTTGTTCGTGGAGCCTCTTGTGGAGGAACTTCAACAGCTATGGAGGGGTGTTCTCACTCAAGACCTATATAGCAGCCCACCAGCTGATTTCTTTCTGTGTGATGTTATAATTTGGTGCATCCATGATTATCCGGCTTTGGGCACTATGTCAGGGCGAACGACACATGGTTACAATGCATGTGTTCGCTGTGACAGGAATCCGCTATCATACGCAATACTTAGCAATATCTGTTACATTGGACACCGCCGTTTCCTTGCCAAGGACAAGCCACATCCTAGAAAATACCGAAGACATGTGTTCAATACAAAGCATGAAAACTGTGATGCGCCAAAGAGGCTCACCGCCGATGAGTTGCAAGTGGAATTAGAGAAGGTCAGGCATATTACACCAGGAAACCATCCTGATAAAGGTAGCGGGAAAAGGAAGCGTGGCAGGGCAGAAGAGAGATTACTGTTTACCCGCAGGTCCACTTTGTGGGACTTGCAGTATTGGAAAGATTTGGATCTGTGGCATAATCTTGATGTGATGCACATCAAGAAAAATATATGTGACAGCATTATCGGCACACTTCTTAATATTGAAGGCAAGACAAAATATACCTTAAAATCTAGGATTGATTTGACACACCTGGGTATCAGACAGGATTTGTAGGTGCAAGATGAAGGTAAACCACGGGATATGGCACCAGCTGTGTACGTCTTGGACAAGGTAAAAATAAAAGAATTCTGCGAGGTCCTGTCACGTGTGAGATTCCCACATAGATTTGCTTCCAACCCTGAAAGGAGAGTCAGTGCAGATGGAAACAAGGTACAAGGGTTGAAAACTCATGACTGCCATGTCCTACTTCAAAGGGTTTTACCTGTTATCCTTAGAGGATTGGGCCGCCCTTACTTATACAGAGCAGTTGTAGAGTTCGGACAATTCTTCAGGGAACTCTATACTAGAAATATCAGGATAGATGCTTCAGAGCGTCTTAGAGACAAGATACCAATTATCCTATGTGACCTTGAGAAGATATATCCTCCAGCCTTCTTTGATGTGATGGTGCATTTGGTGTTCATCTACCTGATGAGGCACTACTTAGAGGTCCAGTACAGTATGGCTGGATGTACCCAATTGAATGGCGGCTAGGCACTTTAAAGGGCTATGTTAGGAATAGAGCTAGACCCGAGGGTTCCATTGCAGAGGCCTACATTGCTACAGAAGCGTTGACATTCTGCTCAAAATAATTTGAAACAGCTAATCAGCTTAGCAAAGAGGTGGATGAAGACAATCCCGGGCTCAATGTTTTCGATTATTCTGTTCGAGTTACAAGGAAGAGTCGACAAGAGGACAAACCTAAAGATTTGGAAAAAATGGTTTGGTATGTGTTGAATAACTGTCCTGAGAGACTACCTTATATCAAGTAAGTGCTAAGTACTGCAGCTTATACATCGTAATCTACTAAACATGCAGCACATTCTTATACATTTAGATGTTTGACACGATCACTATGTTGTGCAGCATCTACAAAAATGAGTTAATGCCACAAAATGCAAGAAACATTGACAAACTGGTTATGGCAGGATTTGCAAAATGGTTCAAGAGCCATGTAAGCTTTTGAATTGCACTGTCAGTTTTTTTTTGAATATATTGAGTACATAAGATGATCAGCTTGTCTATTCTCTAACCATAGGTTAACAAGACGCGGGAGGATGGGCAGGCAGTTGATGATGCCCCTTACTCACTAGCAATGGGTGCTGATACTTGGGTAAGACATTATGAATCTTGCGTTGTTGGAGATGTGCGCTACAACACCCTTGCACGAGACGAAGGCAGGAGGACACAAAACAGTGCCATCATGAGCACGGATACGTATGACAAAGAGACAACTGAAATGTATGCTAACATAACAGACATTGTTCAGTTGCATTATATCTGCAGTTTCAAGGATCATCGGTGAAAGTGCAATCTTGCCCTTAATCATATTTTGATGATTGATGACAACATGCATATATAGCGGTGAAAGTGCAACCTTCACAACCTACCGGACGTCCGGTCCCTCAGCGCCTAACGGACGACCGACACACTCTGGATGTCCGGTATTACTCAACAGAAGCTAAATAGCGGTCTTCCGGTCTCCTCCAGACGACCGGTCACCGGACGACCGGCTCCTTCCGGACGTCCGGTCCCTCGGCGCCTAATGGACGTCCGGCACACTCCGGATGTCCGGCACACCTTCACAGAACAAAAATAGCGGATGTCCGAAACCCTCCGGACTTCCAGTCACCGGACTTCCGACACACTCCGGGCGTCCGACAACTGTGCACACAGTGTGCTACGTGGCCCCGTCTGGTGAACCGTCAGGCTCTGGACGTCCAGCCTTCGTCGGACGTCCGGTGCTACCTATGCCACCGTACGTCCGGTGATGACCGTACGTCCGACACTTGCAGTACGTTTTTCTTCACAACGGTCTGCTCTCTACTATGACTATATATAGTCTTCCTCTTCCACAAGATAGGGTTGACCATTCACTTTGAGCTTACTCAATAACACATTCACACTCTCTCTCACTTTGATACACCAAATCTTAGATCCTAAAAGGATTTGAAGGCATTTGTGAGAAGTTGTCCAATCAAGTGATAGATCCACTCCCTCATCTTCTTTGCACCAAAGGAATTTGTGACTTGAGCAAGTCTTGAGCTTTTCCCATTGTTCTTGTTACTCTTGGAGGTTGGAGACTCCTAGGCGGTAGGAGTCCTTTGGAGAGGAATCAAACATTGTGATTACCCCCCGGAAAGTTTGTGAGGGTTTGGAGGTCACCTAAAGACCTACCACTAGTGGTTGAGAATCGCCTTCGTGGTGATATCTCAAAGAGAGAATAGGGTGAGCCTTCGTGGTAAATCCCACCTCTCTAAACGGTGATGTAGCTTCCCTCCAAGGAAGTGAACATCGGCATACATCCTCGTCTCTCGAAGTTTTGGTTATTCCTAACCTTAACTTTCTACTTGTGGTTACTTGTCTCTAAGTTCTTACTTGTATCTTATTGTGTTACCATACTTACCTACTAGTGTTATTAGCTTAGCTTGATAAGCATCCTACCTGCAATTGTTAGGCTCACTTTCCTATTCCGCACTATTGCCTAAAATTGCTAAGTAACAATTAAAATTTGTAATTGTACCTATTCACCCCCCTCTAGGTCCATCTCGATCCTTTCAATTGGTATCAGAGCCTCGTGCTCTATTCTTGTGGCTTAACCACCCTAGAGCGAGATGAACCCCGATGGGACTCCCCTTGTTGTAGATCCGAAAGACCAGGTCTCGACTTCTTCGGGAGTCAAGACATTCACCTCTGAGGATCTAGAACGGGCCCTTGCTAAGCAAAAGGAGGAGCATGATGCTTCTCTTGAGGCCTTGGTCAAAATAAGGTTAGCCGCACTAACCACGGATTCCACGCTACCCCCTAGTCCGGGTGGTGTGGGTTCAAGGCAAACTGCGCCTATTCCTTCTCTTGACCAACAACCTCCTAGTAGTGGTCACTCTAGTGTTCCATGGCTCTATGCGAAACCTAAAGATGAAAAACCAAATTATAGGCATGGGGGTGAACCTCCCGTGCTTGATAAAAGGCTGATTTTTCTATGTGGAGAGTTGCTATGCAGGATCATCTTAGGTACGCAAATGATGAGATGTTGGACATCTTGGAGGATGGCTACAACCCTGTTGATCCAAAGAACCTCACTCCAAGAGAAATATATAACAGGCATCTCAACGACACCGCAATCATGTTGTTAAGGAAAGGAATGAGTGAAAAGCAAAGGAGACCTTTCATACACATCACCAGTGCCAAGGACTTGTGGGATAGCATTGTGAGATCCAAAACCGGCACCTCCACCCTCCGGCTTGCACAATATGAGATTGCCAAAGGTCAATTGCAAAACTTCTGTATGGAGAAAGGTGAAACCCCCAACTAGCTCCATGAGCGTCTGATGACGCTTACCTCTGACATTGAGTCCTGTGACTGTGACAAGACACAAGATGGATTCAACTTGAGGAAGCGGTTCCTTGTGTACAAGTTGCTACATGCTCTTGCTCTGTATCATCATCAAATGGTGTGGGACATAAAGCAACACCATGGATTCAAGGAAATGACTCCAGATGACATCATATCCACCTTTCAACTATTTGAAGAATCCAAGGCAAATGCTACAAGACATCTTGCTATGCATGGAAATTCATCTCCCGTGACCAACTCAGCCTTGAAGGCTAAACAAGTATGTGAAGAAGAAGAAAGTGAGGAAGAAGATGATGAAGAAGGTGATGAAAGCGACTCTGAAGAGGGACCCTCATATGAAGACATTGCTCTCTTTGTGAAGAAGTTTAGCGCGGGAAAATTCAAAGGAAGATTTTAAAAGAAGAAGGTCTGAAGTTGCTACAACTATGATGAGACGAATCACTTCTCCAATGAGTGCCCATATGAGAAGAGAGAAGATAAGCCCAGATTTGCAAAGAACTTTGTAAAGAGGAAATTGCCAAACCATGTGACCTCCAAGCTTAAGAAGAGAAATGGAAGGGCCATGATTGCCCAAGAAGATTCCGATCCCGATGATGTTGGAGGTGTTGCCGGTATTGCTTAAGATCCTCAAAACACCTTGAGACTAGTCAACAAAAGTGGTGAGGTTGTCACCTACAGCTACATGAAAGACTACAAGGGCAACGCTCACAAGTGTTTGATGGCCAACGCCATCATTGAGGACCATGAGCAACAAACCTCTTCAGACAAAGTTAAGGTAACCTCTTGTTCGGATCCTCCTCTTTTCTCTCCGCCTACTCCTAATGATGAATACCTTGATGCGGAGGATAATCATGAGGATAATGATGAGAATGATCCTATGTATGCTAAACTAGAAAAATTTATGTGTTCCCTCAAAGGAAAGAAACTCACTATATTTCGTATGCTTATGGAGATGGTGAGTAAGCACACTGTCACCATTAAGGAACTCGAAACCCTCGTCACAGAGGAAAAGGAAAAATATGAAATCCTTGAGCGGAAAGTCCTATATGAGGAAGCAAAAAATGATGAACTATGCATAAAAATTGGTACAAACCTTGATGAACATGCCAAGAAACTTGTTTCCTTGGAAAAGGTTGAAAGCTCTTTCAAGGAGTTGATGAATGATAAGAGAAAACTTGTGAGGTCTCATGCTACTCTCTCTAAGGATTGTGAGCTTCTACCTGTGTCTCTTAAGACTAAGGAAGATGAGCTCACCCTTCTTAGAAAGAGCTTTGAGACACTCAAACTTACTTATCTTGAAACTCTAGCCAAGGCTTACTCCTCTCCTGTTATAAATGTTGATGCATGTAGTACTAACGCAAGTTGTGATCTAGCATCTATTTGTGAGGAGAATCGATTTCTAAAAGCACAGCTTGAGAAAGGACTCATGACGTGTGCTCCAGGACAAAAGAACCTTAATGAAGTATTGAGCCGACATAATGAAGTTTTCGCAAAGGAAGTACTTGGGTACGACCCAAGCACAAGCAAGACGAAAACCTCCACTCAAAAGTGCACCACTCCTCTCATGGAGACATTTGTACGTGAAGGGCAGAGGAAGAAAGGGAAGAGTCAAGTCAACAAGGTTGTGAGTGGGAAGGCCACTAGGAACCTACCCACTCCCATCAAACCTAAGGGTTTCATGCCTCCATCCTATGTGCTTCGTAAAACAAAGGATGGAGAGGTTTATGATAAATTTGTTGGCCCTCATAATGCATTTCGTTTCTATGCTATTTGGGTTCCTAAGACCCTTGTGACTAATGTGAGAGGTCCCATTGCAAAATGGGTGCCTCTAACCAAGTCGTGAATTGTGTGTAGGTTGCCTTCTCCGGTGGAGTGAAATGGGTGATCGATAGTGGATGCACCAACCATATGACCGGGGACTGCAAATTGCTCTACGATTTCATGGAAGCCATTCAACCATTTATGAGCATTGTGTTTGGTGGAGGAACAAAAGGACAGGTACTTGGATTGGGTAAGGTGGCTATCACAAATGACATGTCACTTGCAAATTTCATGCTTGTCCAATCTCTTAAATATCACTTACTTTTCATTCGTCAATTGGCTTCTGTTGGTTATGATACACTATTTGGAGTAACGGATGTGAAAGTCTTTAAGAGAGATACTCTTGAAGTGGCCTTTGTTGGAAAGTTGGATGGCGACCTTTACACGGTTGATTTCTCGAAAGAGAGTACCTTCCATGCAACTTGTCTAATGGCCAAAGCCGACAAGGGATGGCTATGGCATCGCCGGCTAGCCCATGTCGGCATGAGAAATCTTCAAGACCTCTTAAACGGGAATCACATCCTTGGATTAACTAATATTTCTTTTGAGAAAGATCGTGTGTGTAGTGCATGCATAGCCGGGAAGCAACATCAATCAAAGCACCCACCCAAGAATATTGTATCTGCGTCAAGGCCATTGGAGTTCCTTCATGTGGATCTCTTTGGGCCTCCTTCATGGGATAGTCTTGGTGGGAAAAAGTATGGTCTTGTCATTGTTGATGATTACTCAAGATATACATGGGTGTTCTTCCTGAAGTCCAAAGACGAGACGAAGTTCACCTTCATTGATTTTGCCAAACAAGCTCAACGCAAGTTTGAAAAAGAAATCTTGGCAATAAGAAGTGACAATGGCTCCGAGTTCAAGAACTACACCTTGGAAGAGTTTCTCAGTGACGAGGGGATTCAGCATCAATACTCCGCCCCCTACACTCCTCAACAAAATGGTGTAGCCGAAAGAAAGAACCGTACTCTTGTGGAGATGGCAAGGTCTATGTTGGATGAGTACAAGTCACCATATAGCTTTTGGGCCGAGGCCGTCAACACTGCATGTCATGCCTCAAACCGTCTCTTCCTCAGCACAATCTTGGAAAAGACCCCATATGAGCTCCTAACCGGAAACAAACCAAATGTCAAGTACTTCCGTGTGTTCGGATGTAAGTGCTTCTTACTCAACAAGAAAGAATGGTTAGGAAAATTTCACTCCAAAACTATTGAGGGTATATTTGTTGGTTATGGATCAAACTCCCACGCCTATAGGGTCTATAACAAATCCAATGGATGTGTTGTAGAAACTTGTGACATGGTGTTTGATGAATTTAATGGATCTCATGGAGAGCAAGTTGATCTAAGTGATGTAGGTGATGAAGATTCTTCTCAAGATATCTTGAACATGGGTGTTGGTGCTCTTCTTCCAATGGAACAAGAACCTCATGATGATATGGAAGACGACGCGCGACTCCCTATATATCCAACCATTACAACACCCACACCACCACAAGATCAAAATCCTCAACCAATGCCAACAACTCAAGTACCAGATGAAAATCAAGCCCTTCACCATGATCATCTTCAAGAACCAGATCTTCAACAAGAACAAGGGCTAGAAAGTGCAATCATTGATGATGAACCTCAAGAAATGCAACATGAAGAAGAAGATCTTCCACCACACATAAATGATCCATATGTTGAGGACGTGGATGATGGACATGAAGTTGAACCTCGAAAAACTCTCACCTCCATCATGCCTCGAGTGGCCGGTCGTGTTGATGTTGACAAAATTCTCACCGGCATATCCGAAGGTAGAGTCACTCGTAAACATTTGACAAACTTTTGTGCTCACTTCTTGTTTGTGTCTAGTATTGAGCCTGTCAAGGTACAAGACGCATTGATGGACATCGATTGGCTCGTTGCTATGCAAGAAGAGTTGAACAGTTTTGAACGCAACCAAGTATGGTCTCTCGTGGAGAGACCAGCTACAGAACACAATGTCATTGGAACAAAATGGATTTTCAAGAACAAGCAAGATGAGAATGGTGTAATCATCCGAAACATGGCAAGGTTAGTGGCACACGGGTACTCACAAGTTAAAGGTTTGGACTTTGGTGAGACCTTTGCCCCTGTTGCTCAGCTCGAATCCATTCACATCTTACTTGCTTATGCTGCTTTCAATGGTTTCACATTACATCAAATGGATGTGAAGACTGCTTTCCTTAATGGTCCTCTACAAGAAGAAGTATATGTATCACAACCACCTGGGTTCGTTGATCCCGATCACAAAAACTATGTGTATAAACTTCATAAGGCTTTGTATGGCCTCAAACAAGCACCCCGTGCTTTGTATGATCATCTTAAGAAGTTTTTACTCGATGATGGTTTTGTGAGAGGGGTGATCGATCCCACTCTTTTTACTAAGAGACAGAAGGGTGACTTGATCTTATGCCAAATATATGTAGATGATATAATATTTGGTTCTCCTAACATTCATTTGTGCAAGAAGTTTGCGGCTTCAATGACCAAGAATTTTGAAATGTCACTCAATGCGGATTTGAAATTCTTCCTCGGATTTAAAATTCAACAATTTCAAGAAGGAATTTTCTTGTCTCAAGCAAAATACCTCAAGGACATCCTAGCAAAGTTTGGCATGTCTGATGCTAGTCCATGTATGACACCCATGCCAACCAAAATTGTCCTCACTGAAGACACAAATGGTATTCCTTTTGACCCATCTATTTATCGCTCTATGATTGGTTCATTGCTTTATCTTTGTGCATCTAGGCCAGACATCATGTTTAGTGTATGCATGTGTGCTAGATTTCAAGCTTCCCCTAGGTAAAGCCATCATAAGGCGGTTAAGCATATTCTCAGATACCTTGTTCACACCCCAAAGTTGGGTCTATGGTACCCCAAGGATGCTAAGTTTGATCTCATTGGGTACACGGATGCTGATTGGGCTGGTGACAAAGTGGACCACAAGTCTACCTCCGGTGCATGCCAATTTCTTGGACGCTCGCTGGTGAGTTGGTCCTCCAAGAAACAAAATTGTATTGCCCTCTCCAGCTGTGAAGCAGAATACATTGCAGCTGCCAGTTGTTGAACTCAATTACTATGAATGAGGCCAACTTTGAAGGATTACGGTATCACCTATCGACATGTGCCTCTTCTATGTGATAATGAAAGTGCCATCAACATTGCTGAGAATCCCAAAGATCATCTTCGTACCAAGCACATTAACATTAGGTATCATTTCTTGAGAGATCATGTGGAAAAGGGTGACATTGATGTTGCCCACATTGGTACAGATATGCAACTTGCAGATATCTTCATGAAGCCATTGGATGAAGCTAGGTTTTGTCGACTTAGGCGTGAACTTGGTATCTTGGAGCTTGACAATATTATGTGAAATCTAGTACCCATTCATGCATAAACTTAATATATCATCTTGATGTAGGCATATATTTAGGGGGAGACACTCAACTCATGAGTACTCTCAACCCTATACAATAAATAAAAAGAACAAACACTCTCAAAGCTTACCATGTCATAAGGTGCTTTAATATGATGGAGTAGTGACTATGCACCCAAGTCAACATTCTTGAGGTATCGTATCACATATGCTCAAACATGGTGGCATCAGCCACCGCTCGTAGATTAAAAATAGTAACCAAGCACGTTGTCTCATAGAGTCGGAGATTCATGTAAGTGTCATCATCTCACTACAAAATGGCCTAAGCCCAAAATCCTGAGATACTCCGGTCGTCCAGTACTTTCCGGACGTCCGGTGTTCCGAGTGCTTCCGGACGTCCGTAAAACCCCTTTTGTCAACTTCATGCCGGACGTCCGGTACGATCGGATTTCCGCTAATTGTTATAGGACCGGACGTCCGGAAACCACCGGACGCCCGGAATATACCTGGCCCATATATATAGGGCGAGGCGCGTGGAAGGCAGTTTTTACCCTATATCTCTCGCCCTATCCAGCCCGCCGAACCCATCACCTGGCCGCCGCCGGGCCCGCATCACCAGGCCGCCGCCGGGGGCCCCTCGCCCGTCTATAGGTCGGCCGCCTCCTGGTCCCCTCGTCGTCGCCCCCTCGCCGTCGTCCCCTCGTCGTCACACCCTCGTCGTCGCCCCCTCGCCGTCGCCCCCTCTCTACGGCGCCCCTACTTCTCGTTCGTCCACTCCAAGGTAGCCCCTTCTTCTTCTCCTCCTCTCATCCCTCGGGTTTGCCCTCGATCTATGAGAGTAGGGTGTTGATTTTGGGTGTTTCTCGTTCTTCTAGATCGGGATGCCGAAGGTCAAACACTCTGCACGCAAAGAGGCCACAAGTGGGGTCGCTCGCCCATCTCGCCGTGGAGGCTCCGATGACTCCCAAGAACGTGCTCACCCTGAGAAGCGCGCCGCCCAGCCTCGCAGCCCCACAAGCGACTCCTCACCGGAGGAATCCGACTTTGAGGATGAACTAGAAGCTATGGAGAGGGAGGAATTTGGTTCTTCTCACACAGCTTCACCCAAGCCCGCGACTCGGAGACCCACATTTAAGCCCCCTCCTCCACCAATGCAACCTCAAGGTGATGCTCGTCACATCTCCCTTGAGCCTCCTCTCTCTCACGGTCGAAAAGTTAAGCGGTTCAATACCATTCCCATCCCATCATATCTTACACTTGGTTGTGATGTAGACCAATTTACGGTTGCTAGAGACTCCACGGACGATCGTTTTCGCACCAATGTCCACGCAGATATTTTCACCACTATCATTTTACCTAAGGGTCTGTCTTTACATTTGTGCATCAATCTTGAGCATATTCGTTCTCATCCGGCGAAGTATCCGGGAGCCATTGAACTCATTGAGACATCTGGTCTTGCTGCTCGTTTTTCCTTTCAACATGATTTTAACAATGCTTCCATCCATCAATTTTATGCCACATTTCACTTTCACCCCAACAACACTGTCACTTGGATGACCTCCGACAGAGTGCTTACAGCCTCATACTCCTAATTTGTCGATGCTCTGGGTTTTCCTGATAGTGGGTTCAAAATACACAAGGATGATCCCCACCATAAGCCCAAAGGCATAAATGTTTGCTTGGATCTCCTCAAACCCATCATTGAGATGACTAAGGAGGGGAAAGAGAAAGATCTAAACCAAGTGTCAATCTGGCGCTCTCCCTTCTACATCATTTTTCAGTGTGTCATTCGCACCGTCTACCCTAAGATGGGAGACAAAGGGTCGTGCAATAGCTATTGCATCGACCTCATGCATCGTCTCTATACGACACCCAAAGGGAAGATAAATGCTCCTCATTTTTTGTGGCATGAGATCCGTCTCGCTTCTTATCAATTCAAGCGGGCCTTTGCTCATGCCCCCTATCTTTAGCCGTTTATTCAGAGTGTGGCGCCATTTCCCATTGTCCGCACTCATTTACATGAGCAGTGGGTTATTCCATCCCACATGGCGGACGACTGGGTCAGGCCCTCTTCTTCCTCTACTCATCCTCGCTGAGCTGCTGTGAATGTTCCCCCCACTGCTCCTTCCGGATCTTCATCTCTTGGACGCATTGCTCGCTTTCTTGGGAAAGCTCACTCTACCATGATGAAGGCTATTACCTTTCAGTGCTCCCAGAATCACAATGTAGTCACTCGCATGGTTACTTCCAAGAATGCTCTGAAGGCTTGTCTGAGAGACTCCGGAGTATTCGATGTGAGTGATGATGAACGTCTTCCAGATGATGCGCCTTCTGACTTTGGTTTTCCCTCAGGTCCAGAGTGGCCTGAATTCCTTGACGAGGCTGGTGGTAGTGGTACTCACAATGATGATGATGATGCTTCATGATGATCTGACACCTTTTTGGGTAGTAGCTGCCAAAGGGGGAGTAGGCACTTCTCTAGGCAATTATCTATTTATGTAATGATGTGAAGATTTGTATCGAACCTGTGATGTGAACCTGTTATGATGTGCTATGAGTTGAACCTTTATCTATTATGTAATGCACCTATCTATCTATGGAAATATTAAGTTAAATCATGGGTATGAGATTGGTTTATGATATCTTGTGTATGAGTTTGTTATGAGATCTTGTGAATGAGATTGTTATGATATCATATTGAGGGGGAGCTCCTCTCTTCTTGTTTATTATTGTTCATGCACCTATTTAGGGGGAGCTCCACAACATCATTTTGATATTTGAAAGTCTTTCTACAGTTTTTGAGAAGTGCATGCATGTTGTCATCAACTACCAAAAAGGGGGAGATTGAAAGTGCAATCTTGCCCTTAATCATATTTTGATGATTGATGACAACATGCATATATGGGACTAATCATGTTTATCAAGTATATCTCAGGATTATATTTCAAGGGCGTGTGTGGATCGTGAATACAGACAAATCTATATCACTCAAGAACGGATATACAAGATAATAGCTTCTAGCTTGACTTTCAGTTTGGTTCTGAGTATAGGGATCCCACACTATTAAGAGGGGATCGGTGGATATTGTGAAAGGCTTGCTCAAAACATACAAAGTATCCTCTCACATCATCTCTACTCTATCCATATAAATTATAATATTCTGTGCACCTAGATGTATGAGCAACTAAGCCTTTGTGCTCAGTTATCACCGGACATCCGGCACTCTACGGACGTCCGTACCTTCACAGCCTACCGGACGACCGGTACCTTCCGGACGTCCGGTTCCTCAGCGCCTAACGGACGTCCGACACACTCCGGATGTCCGGTATTACTCAACAGAAGCTAAATAGCGGTCTTCCGGTCTCCTCTGGACGACCGGCTCCTTCCGGACGTCCGGTCCATCAGCGCCTACCGGACGTCCGGCACACTACGGATGTCCGGCACACCTTCACAGAACGAAAATAGCGGATGTCCGAAACCCTCCGGACGTCAGGTCACCAGACGTCCGACACACTCTGGACGTCTGACAACTGTGCACACAGTGTGCTACGTGGCCCCGTCTGGTTAACCGTCAGGCTCCGGACGTTCGGCCTTCGTCGGACGTCCGGTGCTACCTGTGCCACCGAACGTCCGGTGATGACCGGACCTCCGACACTTGCAGTACGTTTTTCTTCACAACGGTCTGCTCTGTACTATGACTATATATAGTCTTCTTCTTCCACAAGATAGGGTTGACAATTCACTTGGAGCTTACTCAAGAACACATTCACACTCTCTCTCACTTTGATACACCAAATCTTAGATCCTAAAAGGATTTGAAGGCATTTGTGAGAAGTTGTCCAATCAAGTGATAGATCCACTCCCTCCTCTTCTTTGCACCAAAGGAATTTGTGACTTGAGCAAGTCTTGAGCTTTTCCCATCGTTCTTGTTACTCTTGGAGGTTGGAGACTCCTAGGCGGTAGGAGTCCTTCGGAGAGGAATCAAACATTGTGATTACCCCCCGGAAAGTTTGTGAGGGTTTAGAGGTCACCTAAAGACCTACCACTAGTGGTTGGGAATCGCCTTCGTGATGATATCTCAAAGAGAGAATAGGGTGAGCCTTCATGGCGTTGGTGTGCCTTCATGGTAACTCCCACCTCTCTAAACGGTGACGTAGCTTCCCTCCAAGGAAGTGAACATCGGCATACATCCTCGTCTCTCGAAGTTTCGGTTATTCCTAACCTTCACTTTCTACTTGTGGTTACTTGTCTCTAAGTTCTTACTTGTATCTTATTGTGTTGCCATACTTACCTACTAGTGTTATTAGCTTAGCTTGATAAGCATCTTACCTGCAATTGTTAGGCTCACTTTCCTATTCCGCACTATTGCCTAAAATTGCTAAGTAACAATTAAAATTTGTAATTGTACCTATTCACCCCCCCCCTCTAGGTCCATCTCGATCCTTTCAATGGGTGTGTGGTTCTGTTATGCTGTCATTGGTATAACCTGTTTTCCAGGATCGCAAAACCCAGAGCTGATGATTATTTCAAATCCATCAATGTCAAGGTGGCGTACCAGACCAACGAGCCTTTTATTTTGGCAAATCAAGCAACACATATATTTTTCTTGGAAGACACATTTGCACGTAGCGATGACTGGAGAGTATTGCAAAGGTTTGAGCAGAGGAATTCTTTTAATGAAGTTGCACAACAAGATAATGCTTACACTGCCCCTGATGTACAAGATAATACAGATGTTCCTAATATCTTTGAGAACCATCACGTCTATGACGCCGGTGAAAAGATTGCCTGTCGTGCTATGGACATACAAGAGTTGATCAAGAAGAAGCCAACGTTCGAGGACGTTGAGGATGAAGAAGAAGATGACATCATGGGGAATTACGATTCAGACTTATACACATGGCGAAGATGTTGACGCTGCTGCTGAGGATGATGATTACATTGCTTTTGTCGTATTTGCCTGTCAGAAGACGTTTTTTATCTACTATGTGAAATTGTGTTTGCTATGACAACTAAAACCTGATGAACATGTTGTTTAGTATTTTCCTGTGAGAACATCACTTGTTATGTATGATGATTTGTGTTTGGTGATTGTATGACGACTAAAACATGATGACATTGTTGTTTAGTTGTACTCATATTTGGCTGTGAAACTTGAATTTGATGACATAGTTTGATGTTGGACTGCAATTTGTTCGACGTCTTCGAATGAGAACAAAGCTGACCCGACAGGGCCTCTCCTAATTTATTTATTTATTACCAAAAGGGCCTCTGCTATTTATTTATTTATGAGCAAAAGGGGATACCCCCTGATTTCCGTTAATAGATTAGATGTTCACAACACTATGCTCAACCTGCTACACAATTTTTATTCATTACTAGTTTCAGCAAACTGCTCATGTCATAGCCACTGAATACATCACGAGTGCTACATACACTGCAAATAAAGAGACAATCATCCTACAGAGCACATCGATTTTGCCCATTATCTTCACAAGCTCTTTCATCTCCTCATTGCTGTCAAGGCTGTTCAGTAGCTGTTGCTTGGCCATGATCAGAGGAACTGCATCTTTAACCTTCTGCTCTGCATCTTCCTCTTCTGTCGTTCCTTCAGTTACTTGTCCAACACCCCAACCTGCTCGTATTGGGATTCCTCGGCTAACCAAATAATCAGCGTAGTTGCACTCCCCCACATCAGCAACTTCCCAGAAATACAAATCACACGAATCTTCCCTTTTCTGCACAAATCAAATTGGAAGATTATCAACCAAACTATTAAAAAAAATCAGCAACTGAAAGCGGCAGAACAACACTAAAACATATTATTACCCCATGATTCGGGCATTTGTAGAAGACTCGGCCAGGGTTGAGGACTGTGGTTGAGACGTGACGTATGACTTTGCGTGATTTGCAGCAGTGGCACCACATCAATGGCAGTGGGTTGCGATGAGCAACTGGCTGCAGTGCGCGTGCTGGCGGGGGTGTGATGAGACCCACATGCGATGGTATAGGTGGCGACTTGGCGCATATTTGGTCGCTGCCTACTGAAGAGCAAGTGAACGAGCAGCCAGCGGACATGGTAGTTGCAGCCAGAGCTTCTGATGCTAGGCAGAGTAAGTAGAGAAGAGGAGAAGCGAATGTTGGATATGTCAGTTTCATTACTTGCAGAGTAGCATAGCACCATATATAGTCATAGTCTAGGTCTGGATTCGAACAAGCTACAGGAGCACGTCTCTCTTTTTTCTAAAACTCAGCAATGTTTGTTTACTGCTACACTAGCTTGTTCTGTACGCCTTCTCAAGACTTTGATTCCTCCACCTGACATCTGGGACCCATCGGAAGGGCCTCTATATTTCGCGAAAAAAACGTGCCCCCCGCTGACAGGTCGGACCCACCAGCTATCTTCGCACGCAAGGAAGTGCCTCCTTATTACGCACAAAAAAATGAATACTCCCCCTGCCAGCTGGAACTCAGCATCGTGGGAGGCTGACTTGTGGGCCTACCAAGTTGATGGCGACGGAGGGCTTTTTCAACTTAGTCAATATGAATGATTCTAGCTCTAGTTACCGTACGATATTCATCCAACGGTAGTAGTGCTTCTTCAACCTCTGGTCTTCTTGCTCCAGCCGCCCAAACCAGTGCCAGTCGTGCCGCGTGCTCCTGCCTCCCGTGGCCGGCTGTGATGCCACTAAGGCCTCACCTCCCCCTACTACTCCCACCGCTGGCCAAGGCATCCCTCTACTCACCCACACCCCCTGTTATTTTGTGGCGACGGCAGCCTGATACGTCCAAAACGTATCTATAATTTCTGCTTGCTCCATGCCTCTTTTGGGTGATATTGCTATGTTATTTATACACTTCCATACACTTTTGATCATATTTGGACTAACCTATTAACTCAGTGCACCCCAGTGCCAGTTTCTGTTTTCTGCTGTTTTTGTATTTCAGGTTTTTACATTACGAGAACTGCCAGGAAAAATCCAGAAAAATTATATAAAAAATCAGCGTTCCAGAAACTACCTTGCGCCCGAAGGACAGCCGGGGGGGGGGGGGG
>LR738712.1:663391089-663544881 GCA_902687465.1 Secale cereale
GGGGGGGCACCAGGGCTCCAGGCGCCCTGGCGGCGCCCCCCCCCTGGGCCGCGCCGGGGGGGCGCCTGGGCCCCTAGAGGCTCCTCCGATGCCCCCCTTTGGCATATATTTTAAGCGTCTCCCGAAACCCTCGAGAGGGAACTCTTTTTCGCTATCTCATCTCTGTTCCGCCGCCTCCGCCGCTTCCAAGATCGGGAGCACCAGGAGAACTCTTCCCGGCACCCTGTCGGAGGGGAGGATCACCACTGGGAGCCTCTCCACCACCATGGACGCCTCCCGGATGAGTTGTGAGTAATCTCCCTTGGACCATGGGTCCATGACCAGTAGCTATGTGATGTTCTCCTCCCGTTCTTGTGCTTCACTAATTAGTCCTCGTGAGCTGCCCTACATAATCGAGGCACATATGTAATCCTTATGCTGTTGCTATGATGAGTTTGCTGGGATCCGATGGATTATGAGATTATGTTCAGATTATGCTTGAGTAATATATTTGATCTACCTCTTTTATATTTATGTTCGTAAGTAATTCTTGCATGTTCTTCGTTGTTATTTATTGCTTTGGCCAAGTAGTAGGTAGTGACTCCAAGAGGGAACGTTATGCTTGATTGTGGGTTCATGCCCCTCGATGACTAGTTTGAGTGACAGAAACATGAGTCTAGGGGATGTGCTGTTGCCACAAGGGGGAAAACAACGGTGCTTGTGCCCGCGGGTGCAAGGATTGTTTACTTTACGCAAAGTTCTTTTAATGCAGTTGTCTGTTGCTTTGAGTTTACACTATGGGTGGGACTCGCAACTTAATACCAGCGAGATGTTCTGGATAGATATCTCAAGGTGGATGATTAGTAGTAGATATTGATGGATTTCGGTCTACTTACTTTGGCGTACCGCCCATTCTTTGGACCTCAACCTTTCTTGCAATGTAGTCAGCATTGGTTTGCGCACATGGTCCTATCAATTGCCCAGCTGTAATTCGTTTACCTCACATAGCTGTTTTATCGTCTTTTGGGAGAGAGACATTACTAGTGAACATCATGAGACTCCGGTCCATATTACCATCATTGATCACATCCACTATTTACTTTTCCGCTTTTACTTACTATTGCAATTATATCTAT
Source organism: Secale cereale (assembly GCA_902687465.1). Taxonomy (NCBI): domain Eukaryota; kingdom Viridiplantae; phylum Streptophyta; class Magnoliopsida; order Poales; family Poaceae; genus Secale; species Secale cereale. The sequence goes on from LR738712.1 coordinate 663,392,205, forward strand.
CACTATTATCACTTGCGTTTGATCCTTTGTAAACTACAAGGCCGGAGGGATTGACAACCTCTCTGTACTCGTTGGGAGCAAAGTTATTTGTATCTGTGTGCAGGTCCACGTTGATTGCTAATATCTGGCGCCGTTAGCAGTTGACACCTTCTTGTTGAAACTGGGAGTCTCTGGGAAATCGATCCTTGGTATTGCCAAGGGAAAACTTCTGCTACACTGCATCTCAAACCTTCCACTTGGGGTAACCAACGAGGGGTGAGAAGCCACCTAGCAAAGCAATTTCTGGCGCCGTTGCCGGGGACTCCACTCTTCAGGATAGGGGAGTTGCACGCTATCTTTTACCTTTGCTTTTAGTCTTGTTAGTTTACCTTTCAGTTTTTGCTTTAGTATCCTTTATCAAAAATTACAAAAATATTTATTTTTGCTTTTCTGTTAGTAATCCTTTCTGTTTACCTAAACATGTTAGGATTCGGTGCCTTGAGGGAATCAGAAGTTCTAGATTTCCATCAAAGGGATGGAGAAAATATGAAGAAGGCATGGGACAGAATTTCTGATGCACATAGAAGGATTATGCCTTGGATACCTATAAAAATTGTGCTTAGAAATTTTTACCATGGTCTTTTTAAATGGTGTAAACACTCTCTTGATATTATAGCCGAGGGAGATTTCCTAGAGTGTGATGAAGCTAGAGCTCTTGAAATTATACATGGTCTATCTAGTTACTTTGTTTATGATCATAACTTTGATACTGTCATAGATAGACTTGCTACTATTGAAATTAGAATGGATGCTCTAGACTTGATGAGGGTAGAGAAACCTAAACCCAATAAGAAAGACATTTTGGAAAAAGACAATGATTGGGAGCCTTTTGTTAGGATCAGCATCTCTAATCAAGACTTCCTTGCTTATTGTGATATTGGATCTATGGTTTCTACTATGCCAAAAATTGTTCATGATTCTTTAAAATTTAACATGGATAGATTACCATCTTATCATGAACACGCTAATGGAGATATTTCTGAAATCCAGGGAAGAATAAAAGACGTGCCAGTTAAATTCCTTAAAGGGATTGCAATGGTTGATTTCTTCATCATGGAGCCAAATCAAGGAAATATAGTGCTTGGAAGGGACTTCCTCCGAGCAGTTAAAGGCTTCATCGATATAGGTAAGGGAGAAATCCGCTTACGCGGGAAGGCAAAAGGTGTGTACCCCTTTCCTAGAAGGAACAAGAATGAACTTGTTGAGGAACCATTTGAAGCAATTTATAGCTCCGATTATTACGATGGTTATTGATTCCTCTATATGCATTATGCCTAGCTTAAAGGCATAAAAGAAAGCGCTTTTGGGAGGCAGCCCAATGAATAAATTTATTTTGTTTTTGTTGTGTCTTGATGTTGTTACTACAGTAGCATCATCATTGTATCTTTACTTTTCAATTTTGTGCCAAGTATAGCCTCTGATTGCTAGAAAGTTCACAAGTTGTGAGGTGCTGTCCAGGAAACAGATTCTGTCCTTGTATAGAAAAATTCGTATAAAATCACCAGATCATCTTTTTGGTTTGAATTTATTCGACAGCGTGCTCTATATAATTGTCTTTCATGCCTCCGTTCTGAGTTTTTTTATTAGAGTTGTAGAAGTGCCCCGAAAAAATCGTTTACTACCTCCTGTTCTGTTTTTCACAGATTCTGTCCTGTTTTGCCTTTCCTTCATTTTGCAAACCTAGAGCTTGCTTTTTCTTTGCAAAAACCTTTTGGCAATCTTGAGAAACAGTAGAACTTCAAGAATATCTTTATTTCCAGCAAGGTACAATTATTTTATTATGGGTACTAACCTCGCTAATCAGATTATGATGAGTTATGTATGAAGGGAGTTTTCAAGTGTGCGAGGGAAGATGATAAAAAGATTCAGGAGTGTCAAGCGCTCAAGCTTGGGGATGCCCCCATGCACCCCCAAGAAATATTCAAGGAGACTCAAGCGTCTAAGCTTGGGGATGCCCCCGTGCATCCCCTTCTCCATCAACATTATCAGTTCGTCTTTCGTTCCACTATATTTTAATCACTTCATGTGTTATGTGCTATGCTTGGAGCGTCTTGTTTTTAGTTTCCTTTTTAGTTTTTCATAACGAGTCGGAACTCAGCTTTCTTTATGTGGGAGAGAAACACGCTCCACTTCTACCTAGAACATAACATAGAATTTTCATGTCTATCTATGCTGTGTGTGTTCTTTGTCTTTTAATAGCTACTATCATGTTCAGCTCTTAGCTTTCATGTTTATCTTTTCAAAGAGCTTTTATTTAGTTGGTTGCTTGAACTCTCTTTAATTATCATGCTTATCTTATTAAGAGAGTTTGCTTCCGTTGCATTGGTTGATATGTCTATGATAAAGATGCTACGTGCATAATGGCGCTTAGTAGTTCAGGTTTTCTTATGGTTAATCTCAAATAGCTGGGAGGTTCCCAATGTGTTATTGGAGTACCAACATGATTCGTTTACCTATGATGTGGTATGGTTTAGTAATATCTTCTTTCAAGAATTTATTTTGATTGACTTGGTGTATGCTCGCGCATATTTAAGACTGTAAAGAAAGTCTGTCAAGCCTTGATGATCTTTTGTTTCTGAGTAGCGATATAACTTCCATGCCTGATTCAATGTTGCTTTGTCGCTCTGCATGATTATGACCGTCATTGCTCTCTTAGTTGGTCGCTCCCAGTCTTTTGCTAACCTCCACCTGTACTAAGCGGACTGACTGCTTGTGCATCCACATCCTTTTAAACCAGTTATGCCATATGAGTCCACCATACCTACCTATATGTGGTATTTCGCCGCCACTCCAAGTAAATTTACATGTGCTACCTTTAAAACCTTCAGTTTTTGCAATACATAGCTCATGGGAAAGTAGCTTAAAAACTATTGTGGTAAAGAATATGTCGCTTATGTATCTTATTTCTTATAAGTTGCTTGCTGAGCGGTATCCATGTTTCTGGGGACGCCATCAACTGTTACACTTTTGTTGAATATCATGTGAGTTGCTATGCATGTTCGTCTTGTCTGAAGTAAGGGTGATTTGCCATGGGTTGAATGGTTTGAGTATGCATATTGTTAGAGAAGAACATTGGGCCGCCAACCAAAGCCATGTATCATGGTGGAAGTTTTAGCTTGGACATTAATCCTCAATCTCTTATGAGAATATGCTTAAGCATTAAAGAGGAGTCCATTATCTATTTTCTATGTTGTCCCGGTATGGATGTCCTCAAGTTGAGATCTATCAAAAACGAGAAATCAAATGCGATCTATCTCCTTGGACCTTTGTACAGGTGACATAGAGGTACCCCTTTGTGACACTTGGTTGAAACATATGTAATGCAATGACAATCCATGGAAATCCGAGCTAATTAGGACAAGGTGCGAGCACTATTGGTATTCGATGCATGAGGCTTGCAACTTATAGGATGTCTTATGCATAACACATATGAAGTACTACTACCGTTGAAAAAATTGTTTCTATGTTTTCAAAATAAAAAGCTCTAGCACATGAGTAATCCCTGCTTCCCTCTGCGAAGGGCCATTCTTTTACTTTTATGTTGGGTCTCCACCTTCTTTCTTAAAAGCACCAACTACTGAGAGCATGATTGTCATTCTGAGTGTAATGTGCATTGTCCCAAAGTAGCATTGTCTTTTGCATGATTGTGATATCGTTTATTCTGAAATCATTGTATCTAGTCATCACTTAAACCTTGGAGGTGCCCCTGCATTTATGTTTTGCTTCACTAAAGGGGGCAAGCTAGATATCACTTTATCATATTTGCACATCATGTTCATTACAAATCTATTTGATGTTTCAATGTCATATTGTAAAACTTTCAGTTCCTTGTGGTTTTCTCATGAGGCAACTGAATTACTACAGATTCATTATCTCAGTAAGCTTTTGTCATATGACTATGAATAAGTCCTATATGGTTAATAGCATGTCACCACAGAAATTATTCTTGTTATCATTTACCTACTCGAGGACGAGCAGGAATTAAGCTTGGGGATGTTGATACGTCCAAAACGTATCTATAATTTCTGCTTGCTCCATGCCTCTTTTGGGTGATATTGCTATGTTATTTATACACTTCCATACACTTTTGATCATATTTGGACTAACCTATTAACTCAGTGCACCCCAGTGCCAGTTTCTGTTTTCGGCTGTTTTTGTATTTCAGGTTTTCACATTACGAGAACTGCCAGGAAAAATCCAGAAAAATTATATAAAAAATCAGCGTTCCAGAAACTACCTTGCGCCCGAAGGACAGCCGGGGGGGCCACCAGGGCTCCAGGCGCCCTGGCGGCGCCCCCCCCCCTGGGCCGCGCCGGGGGGGCGCCTGGGCCCCCCGAGGCTCCTCCGATGCCCCCCTTTGGCATATATTTAAAGCGTCTCCCGAAACCCTCGAGAGGGAACTCTTTTTCGCGATCTCATCTCTGTTCCGCCGCCGCCGCCGCTTCCAAGATCGGGAGCACCAGGAGAACTCTTCCCGGCACCCTGCCGGAGGGGAGGATCACCACCGGGAGCCTCTCCACCACCATGGACGCCTCCCGGATGAGTTGTGAGTAGTCTCCCTTGGACCATGGGTCCATGACCAGTAGCTATGTGATGTTCTCCTCCCGTTCTTGTGCTTCACTAATTAGTCCTCGTGAGTTGCCCTACATGATCGAGGCACATATGTAATCCTTATGCTGTTGCTATGATGAGTTTGCTGGGATCCGATGGATTATGAGATTATGTTCAGATTGTGCTTGAGTAATATATTTGATCTACCTCTTTTATATTTATGTTCGTAAGTAATTCTTGCATGTTCTCCGTTGTTATTTATTGCTTTGGCCAAGTAGTAGGTAGTGACTCCAAGAGGGAACGTTATGCTTGATTGTGGGTTCATGCCCCTCGATGACTAGTTTGAGTGACAGAAACATGAGTCTAGGGGATGTGTTGTTGCCACAAGGGGGAAAACAACGGTGCTTGTGCCCGCGGGTGCAAGGATTGTTTACTTTACGCAAAGTTCTTTTAATGCAGTTGTCTGTTGCTTTGAGTTTACACTATGGGTGGGACTCGCAACTTAATACCAGCGAGATGTTCTGGATAGATATCTCAAGGTGGATGATTAGTAGTAGATATTGATGGATTTCGGTCTACTTACTTTGGCGTACCGCCCATGCTTTGAACCTCAACCTTTCTTGCAATGTAGTCAGCATTGGTTTGCGCACATGGTCCTATCAATTGCCCAGCTGTAATTCGTTTACCTCACATAGCTGTTTTATCGTCTTTTGGGAGAGAGACATCAGTAGTGAACATCATGAGACTCCGGTCCATATTACCATCATTGGTCACATCCACTATTTACTTTTCCGCTTTTACTTACTATTGCAATTATATCTATCACTATTATCACTTGCGTTTGATCCTTTGTAAACTACAAGGTCGGAGGGATTGACAACCTCTCTGTACTCGTTGGGAGCAAAGTTATTTGTATCTGTGTGCAGGTCCACGTTGATTGCTAATATCTGGCGCCGTTAGCAGTTGACACCTTCTTGTTGAAACTGGGAGTCTCTGGGAAATCGATCCTTGGTATTGCCAAGGGAAAACTTCTGCTACACTGCATCTCAAACCTTCCACTTGGGGTAACCAACGAGGGGTGAGAAGCCACCTAGCACAGCCTCACACCACAGCCGAACCAGTGAACCCTCGTACTCCTCTCCGCATGGGCATCCACTGCCGTGTCTTCCTCGGCTTCGCGTCGTCCCCTTCCTAGGCCTCGCCGTCATCCACCGCCTTGGTGCTCTCGGTGCGGCGCGGTCAATGTGGTCAACGACCGACTTCCATCGGAAGAGTACTGTACATGGAGAGGCTGATAGCTGGGTCCACGGCCACAACCCAGTTTTTTTGTGATTTGCCAAGTAAGTCACTCTGTCAGGCCTGTTGGGCTGCAAATCTTTCAAGACGAGGAGAGCTTCATTCGGCTGGCCGAGAAAATGGCCTATCAGTAATGAGAAATGGGATGTACATTTTTTAAACACATCAAACCGACAATTAGTTTCAAATATCTTTTTTTCATTTCGAGAATTCAAATTGCATTGATTTTTATGCGTGGACAATTTGTTGGATTTTATATTGATATACATTTATTTCGAAAATCAGTTTGAATGTGACTCGAAATTTTGGGATTAAAAACAGTTTGGACCGCACCGAAATATGCAAAGTTTCGTATAATTTTTTAACCGTGGCCACAATATGGGCTGTAATGCTAACAAAAAGAATATGGGCTCCAAAAACAACTTTAAGAATTAGCAAATGGGCTGTAAATTATTAGAAATAATGGCAGATGGGTTGTATGATATTTTCCACAGATTTGAGGCCTTCCTAAAAAAAGGTTGATGCACAAGCAGTGACTGTTGGATATCCATCCAATGGCCGTCGTGCTTCTTCAATCTCTGCTCTTCCTGCTCCAGCCACTCTAACAAGCGCCGGCGGGACTGCCTGCTCCCTCCTCCCCGCGGCCGGTTGTGCTGCCGCGCAGGCCTCACCGCCCCACCGTACTCCCATCGCTGGCCTAGCCATCCCTCTACTCACCCACACCTGATGTTATTCTCCGGCGACGGCAGACGAGCCAGTAAACCCTCGTACATTCGTACTCCCCTCCGCATGGGAAACAACTGCCGAGTCTTCCCTGCCTCCATGTTGTTCCCTTCCTAGGCCTCGCCGTCGTCCACCGCCCTGGTGCTCACGGCGCGGCGTGGTCAAGGAACGACTTCCATCGGAAGAGTACTATACGTGGAGAGGCTGACACCTGGGTCCACGCCAGCCGCAAGGAAGTGCCTCCGTATTACGCGGAAAATAATTATTCCTCCACCTGACAGCGGGGACCCACCAGACGGGCCACCGTATTTGGTGAAAAAACATTTCCCCCCTCACTGCTGGGACCCACTGGACGGGCCACCGTATTTCGGGAAAAAAACATTCCCCCCGCTGTCAGCTCGGACCCACCGGAAGTGCCTCCTTATTACGCACAAAAAATGAATACTCCCCTGCTAGCTGGGACCCAGTATAGTGGGAGGCTGACTTGTGGGCCTACTAAGTTGACAGGGATGGAGGGCTTTGTCAACTTTGTCAATATGCATGATTCTAGCTCCATTGACCATACGATGTCCATCCAACGGCCGTAGTGCTTCTTCAGCCTCTGGTCTTCTTGCTCCAGCCGCCCAAACCAGCGCCGGTCGTGCCTCGTGCTCCTGCCTCCCGTGGCTGGCTGCGATGCCGCGGAGGCCTCGCCACCCCCTACTATTCCCACCGCTGGCTAGGCCCTGCGGCGACGGCAGCCTCACACCGCAGCTGAACCAGTGAACCCTCGTACTCCTCTCCGCGCGGGCTTCCACTGCCGCGTCTATCCCGGCTCCGCGTCGTCCCCTTCCTAGGCCTCGCCGTCGTCCGCCGCCATGGTGCTCTTGGCGCGGCGTGGTCAACGTGGTCAAGGAACGACTTCCATCGAAAGAGTACTGTATGTGGAGAGGCTGACAGCTGGGTCCTCGGTAACCGCAAAGAAGTGCCTCCTTATTACGTGGCAAATAATTATTCCTCCACCTGACATCAGGGACCCACCGGACGGGCCACCGTATTTGGCGGAAAAAAAATTCCCCCTTGACTGCTGGGACCCACCGGACTGGCCACCGTATTTCGCGAAAGAACATTCCCCCAGCTGTCAGCTCGGACCCACTGGAAGTGCCACCTTATTACGCACAAAAAAATGAATACTCCCCCTGCTAGTTGGGACCCACCTTGGTGGGTGGCTGACTTGTGGGCCTACTAAGTTGACGGGGATGGAGTGCTTTGTCAACTTAGTCAATATGAACGATTATAGCTCCAGTGACCGTACGATGTCCATCCAACGGCCGTAGTGCTTCTTCAACCTCTGGTCTTGTTGCTCCAGCCGCCCAAAGCAGCGCCAGTCGTGCTGCATTCTCCTGCCTCCCGTGGCCGCCTGTGCTGCCGCGGAGGCCTCATGGCCCCCTACTATTCCCACCGCTGGCCAGGCCCTGCGGCAACGGCAGCCTCACACCGCAGCCAAACCAGTGAACCCTCGTACTCCTCTCCGCACGGGCTTCCACTGTCGCGTCTTCCCGGGCTCCGCGTCGTCCCCTTCCTAGGCCTCGCCGTTGTCCACCGCCTTGGTGCTCTCGGCGCGGCGTGGTCAACGTGGTCAAGGAACGACTTCCATCGAAAGAGTATGTACGTGGAGAGGCTGACAGTTGGGTCCACGGCCGCAACAAGGAAGTGCCTCCTTATTACGCGCAAAATAATTATTCCTCCACCTGACAGCGGGGACCCACAGGACGGGCCATCGTATTTCACGAAAAAAAATGTTTCCCCCTGACTGCTGGGACCCACCAGCTACATCTTCACACGCAAGGAAGTGCGTCCGGGCAAAAAAAAGGTTTGCCCCCTGACTGCTGGGACCCACCAGCTACATCTTCACACGCAAGGAAGTGCCTGACAGTCGGGACCCACCTGGTCGAAGCGTACGTAGCGTTGTCATTCGGGTCGTGAACGTGTACGTACATACTGGTCGATGTAGAGGCGCGCACGTGTCGTAGTAGAGGCGCGCACGTAGCATGTACACGTACGTACAGCGGCCAGTGTGCAAGAAAGAAAATACGGCCACGTACGTACATACGGGCAGGGTCTCGAACGCCTACTCACGCATACGTACAGCTAGGGTTCGTGTACATGGCTGGGTCAGAACGGAGAAACAACGCTATCGTCGTGTTCATGGGGAGCTAACCGGGTGGGTCGGAACGAAATGCGTCGTCGTGTTCATCGGGAGGGCTTGGACGGAACAACCGGTGGAAATGAGGCCTGGCGTATCGTAGAACAGAGGAAACGGCCTTGTGTTCGACCGGCCACGGTCGAAATGGGATCTTGTTCATCGGGAGGGGTCTGGCGTATCGCAAAACGGAGGAAACGGACCTCCTACGGTCAAAACGGGGTTCCTGTTGGTCGGGAGGGGTGTGGCGTATCGCAAAACGGAGGAAACGGACTTGTGTTGGAGCGCTACGGTCAAAACGGGGGTCATGTTCATCGGGAGGGGTGTGGCGTACCGGAATACGGAGGAAACAGACTTGTGTTGGAGCGCTACGGTCGAAACGGGGGTCCTGTTCATCGGGAGGGGTGTGGCGTACCGCAAAACGGGACTCCACAGGATACTGTTCATCTCCACCGTTGACCTCCTCCAGCCTCCACGGGCTACTGTTCATCCACCATCGACCTCCTCCTGCCTCCACCTGCAACTATTCAGCCTCCACCGCGTGCTACTCCACCGGCTATTGTTCAACCAGCCCTCTCCACGGGCTCCTGTGCAACCACCCCTCCACGGGCTACTGTTCATCCAGCCCTCCACCATCTACTATTCATCCAGCCCTCCACGGGGTGGTCCTGTTCATCCATCCCTCCACGGGGTCCTGTTCATGCAGCCCCAACCAGCTCGATCGATCGGGGTCCTCTTCAACACCACGGGGTCCTGTTCAGCCACCCCCACCGGGAACTGTTCATCCAACCCCCCCCCCCAGCAACGCTCACAGTTCATGCAGAGGCAGCATCGATCGGCTTCAGTTAGCAGCAGTAGCGAAGGAATTGCTCGATCGGGTTCAGTTAACAGCCATCGATCAATCGCTCGGGTTCAGTAACATGCAATCGCTCGGGTTCAGTTAGAGCCCAATGCCTCGCTCGGGTTCAGTTAGAGCCCAACGCCTCGCACCCACGCGCGTGTGTACGAGAGAAACGCGCATCGCTCGGCCCCGACCACCCACCGTAACTGGGAACACCCCGATATTTTCCTCGCCCTCGCTTCTACCATGGTTTTTCCGTCATGGACGGCCCAAAGAATGTCATGCAGCTGCCTCTCCGGCCCGCTCAGGACGAAAAGCCCATTTTCTGTCATAGAAGTAGGACCCCACCACATCTATGATGATACCGTGTTTTATCAGAATTATTGTCATAGAAGTGTCATAAGTATGACAGAAATATATTTCGTTCGGCCGAAAATGTCACGGATGTGTCTTTTTTTGTAGTGTACAACTCTACGCATGCTTGACGTTTACTTTACCTAGAACAAGTATGAAACTAGAAGTACTTTGTGGTTTTTGTGGGATAGGTTTGCAAGATAATATAGAGCGCGTAAATAAAATGTAAGGGCTGTTAAGATAAGGACACAACTAAATTAGTTTTAGTAGAGAGCTTTTTGTCACGAGAAAGTTATTTGTCCCTAGGCAATCGATAACTAGACCGGTATTCACTATTGTAATCTTATTTGAAGGAGAGGCATAAGCTAACATACTTTCTCTTCTTGGATCATATGCACTTATGATTGGAACTCTAGCAAGCATCTGCAACTACTAAAGATCATTAAGGTAAAACCCAACCATAGCATTAGAGTATCAAGTCCTCTTTATTCCCATACGCAAACAACCTACTTACTCGGGTCTATGCTTCTGTCACTCACGCCACCCACCATAAGCAAATCATGAACATATTGCAAACCCTACAGAGGGAATCCATCACGCTTGCGCGACAAGGAGAGCACCATAGGACAGCACCAATAATAAAACATGCAACTCAAATCAATCACGATCATCAATTAACCCATAGGATAAAACGGATCTACTCAAACGTCATAGGATAGCCATACATCATTGGAAAATAATATATAGCGTTGAGCACCATGTTTAAGTAGAGATTATAGCGGGTAGAAGAGGGTTTACACCGCTGCATAGAGGGGTGAAGATTTGGTGATGACGGCGGTGAAGTTGTTGGTGTAGATTGCGGTGACGATGATGGCCCCGGCGGCACTCCGGTGCCACCGGAAGCGAGGGGGAGAGAGCCTCCCTCCTTCTTCTTCTTCCTTGACCTTCTCCCTAGATGGGAGAAGGGTTTCCCCTCTGGTCCATGGTCTCCATGGCGTGGGAGGGGCGAGAGCCCCTCCGAGATTGGATTTGTCTCTCTGTCTCTCTCTGTTTCTGCGTTCCCAGATTCTGGCCCTTCACCATTTCTTATATTCCCGGAGATCCGTAACTCTGATTGGGCTGAATTTTGTACATGATTTTTACCCGGATATTAGCTTTCTTGCGGCAAAATAAGGGCATCAACCTCCTTACGGAGTTGCCATGAGGGCCTAGGGCGCACTCCTCACCCTCGTGGGCCACTCGGGCATCGTCTCACGTTGGTTCCGCTTCCCAAAATTCACATATATTACAATAAAAATATCAATACGTTTTTATCCTGTTTGGATTCCGTTCGATATGGATATTCTGCGAAACAAAAAACATGCAACAAACAGGAATTGGCACTGGGCATTGGATCAATATGTTAGTCCCAAAAAATAGTATAAAAAGTTGCCAAAAGTATATGAATGTTGTAGAATATTGGCATGGAACAAAAAAAATTATAGATACGATAGAGACGTATCAACACATCACAACGGTTTCCAATAAGAAAATGTCTCCAGGTTTTGAGCACATGCACTACCGCTGCTAGCTCCAAATCATGCGTAGCATAATTCAACTCGTGCGGTCGGAGTTGACGGGATTCATAAGAAACCACTCTTCCGTCCTGCATGAGTACTCCTCCAAGTCCTAAGCGAGAAGTGTCGCAATACACTTGGAAATCCTTGCGTATATCTGGCAAGATCAGCACTAGGGCTGTCGTCAAACATTTCTTCAACACCTGAAAACTTTCTTCGCACTCTTCCGTCCAATGGAACTTTGTGTCTTTCTTCAACAATGTTGTCATAGGCTTTGCGATCTTGGAGAAATTCTCAATGAATCTTCAGTAATATCCCGCGAGTCCAAGAAAACTGCGGATTTCTCCAACTGAGGTGGGTGCCAACCACTCAGTGACTGCCTGAACCTTGGTAGGGTCCACTGCTATCCCTTCTCCTGATATAACATGTCCTAAGAATCCGACTTCCTTCAACCAAAACTCACATTTGCTGAACTTGGCATATAACTGGTGTTCTCTGAGCTTCTCAAGAACCAACCGCAAATGTTCCTTGTGTTCCTCTTCGTTCTTTGAATACACCAAGATATCATCAATGAATACCATGACAAATTTATCCAAGAACTACATGAACACCTTATTCATCATACTCATGAAATAAGCAGGGGCGTTAGTCAATCCAAATGACATAACTGTATACTCATATAGCCCATACCTTGTGGTGAAGGCTGTCTTAGATATATCCTTTTCTTGGATCTTCAATTGGTGGTATCCTGATCGTAGAGCAATTTTGGAGAATACTTTAGCTCCTTGAAGTTGGTCGAACAAATCATTGATAATCGGTAGTGGGTACTTATTCTTAATCGTCACTTCATTCAGCGCCCGGTAATCCACGACCATTCTTAAAGATCTATCCGTCTTCTCCACCAAGAGCACTGGGGCTCCCCAGGGTGATGAACTTCATCGAATGAATCCTTTCTACAATAACTCCTTAAGGTAAAACACAACCATAGCATTAAGATATATTGGCCCCCCTTCAATCCCGTATGCATCAATTTCTACGCTAGGTTGAAGTTTCTATCACTCTTGCCCTCCAATACTTAGTCCTATCAACATACAACTAACCCTATGGTGTGATCCACGCGTGCGCTCATATGATGGGCACCAAAGAACAGCAACATAACCACAAGCAATTTAAATCAATCATATTAATTCAACAATCACCGATAGGACAACGATAATCTACTCAGACATCATAGAATGGCCACACATCATTGGATAATAATATGAAGCATAAAGCACCATGTTCAAGTAGATGGTACAGCGGGTTGCGGTAGAGTGGACCGCTGTAGATAGATGGGGGAAGGTGATGGAGATGTTGGTGAAGATGACAGAGGTGTTGATGTAGATCGCTGTTACACGATGATGGCCCCGGTGGCACTCAGGTGCCACCGGAAGCGAGGGGGAGAGAGCCCCCCTCCTTATTCTTCTTCCTTGACCTTCTCCCTAGGTGGGAGAAGGGTTTCCCCTCTGGTCCATGGCCTCCATGGCGGCGGAGGAGCGAGAGCCCCTCCGAGATTGGATCTGTCTCTCTATCTCTCTCTGTTTCTGCGTTCCTAGATTCTGGCCCTTCACCGTTTCCTAAATTCCCGGAGATCCGTAACTCTGATTGGGCTGATTTTTTGACATGATTTTTATCCAGATATTAGCTTTCTTGCGGCAAGAGAAGGGCATCAACCGCCTTACGGTGTGGCCATGAGAGCCCAGGGCGCGCCCCCTGCCTCGTGGCCCACTCGGGCATCGTTTCATGTTGGTTCCGCTTCCCAAAATTCACATCTTTACCTAATAATAAAGCAAATTGGGTTTCTTCTCGTTTGTCATGGCATTTTTCAGAAAAGTCCCTCTATTTCAGAGAATTCAACCCGCGGTTCTATTTTAAGTAAAATCGAATCGTTTTTTCATATTTCACATAAAAGTCCTTGTGTTTTCTTGAAATCAACCCGCAGTCCGGGTTTAAGTCACTCCTGAACTGTTATTTTACATATTTTGAAACCCCCCCTGATGTTTTAGGAAATTTATCCGCGGATTATATTTAAGTCAAATAAATGCTTTTTTAAATCATCCATATCTTTTAAACCGAAACTCCGATTTGAACATGTTATATATGAAATTTGAATAGAAAAATATGTGGAATATGAAGATCAGATTATTTTTACCTGTTAAGTATTTTTAAATATTATTTTGGAATATATGAACATGTTATATATTTACCTGTTAAGTATCTTTTAAACCGTAACTTCGATTTTAACATATTATATATGAAATATTATTAGAAAAATGTGTGGAATCTAAATATGATATTAATTTTACCTGTTAAATATTTTACCTGTTAAACTTATAATTTATAGCGCAAGATCCATTTTTTTATTTTGTACCGGCGGCGTACCTCTGAAAAATATCGCAGGGTAAAACAATAGATTTCTCATCGCGAGAGTGAGAGAAAGCGAGCTAGAGAGAAAGAGAGGGAGAGGGAGGAGAGAGAGGGAGAGAGAGAGAGAGACGCCTTAGGATTAACCATATTCAAACACGTTTTGTTTTGTTTTGTGTGAACACCGAGGCAATCGCCGTTGAGTGTGAGATGTAGGATAAGCGGCAACACAAATATGATGCCTCGTAAAAATAAATGAAATGTACCTATTATGGTCTTGAGTGATGGTTGTTGGGTTAAGAGCGTGTGTTATATTTTATCTCCCGTTGCAACGCACGGGCTCTTTTGCTAGTATATTCCAAAAAAAATCTCCGTCCATTTTTATTCCGTTTGGACTCCGTTTGATAAGGATATTCTGCGAAACAAAAAACATGCAACAAACAGGAACTGGCACTGGGCACTGGATCAATATGTTAGTCCCAAAAAATAGTATAAAAAGTTGCCAAAAGTATATGAAAGTTGTAGAATATTGGCATGGAACAATCAAAAATTATAAATATGACGAAGACGTATCAACAACTCCTGAGAGAGAACTTACTTGTGTCCTCCTAGGCGCATGCCTAGGTACATACTTGATCCTTTTTCCCTCCGGGGTGGTAAGTAGAATCGACTTACTGGCACAATAGATGTTCCCTCCATACATCGATAGCCAATCCATACCTGGTATCACATCCAATCCTTGTGACTCCAAAATTATCAGGTCTGAGGGGAAAACATGGCGTCCAATAGTCAATGGCATCTGAAAACATCCTTGACTTGCCATATACTCCGCTCCTGGTGAGCTTACTAACATAGGTGTCTTAAGTACTTGGGTGGGCAACTTATATCTATCCACGAATCCCCTTGAAATGTATGAATGCGATGCACCAGTATCAAAAAGAACTATTGCGGTGAATGACTTAACCAAAAACTTACCGACAACTGCATCAGGCTGCTCTTCAACCTCCTCCACGTTCACGTGGTTCACTTGTCCCATGTTGAAAGGTCTGGGCTTCTTCCCAGAGCTTCCATTGTCGTTCCCATTCTTCGCTTCAGGGCACTCCATGGCGTAGTGTCCATTCTTCCCGCACTTGAAACAGGTAATGTGACCTAGATCCCTCTTGGCGGGTGTGCCTGGAGTGGAGCTGTTCTGATTATTGCTTGCGCCATTCCCATTCCCATTCTTGGGGCCATTGTGGTTATGAGAACTCCCTCCATTATGGGTGTGAGCTCCATGGTTATGGGTATATCCTCCCGAGTTTGGGGTGAAACGGGGCTTCTGCTGGGCTCCAGAAGTGTTCTTTCCTTGTCCATACTTCCTCTTGCGGCTCTCAATCGGCTGCTGCTTCCCTTCAACCATAAGAGCCCTATCTACCAACTCCTGGTAGTTGTTGAATGTTGCCACCATCAACTGTATGCTCATCTCGTCATTCATCCCTTCCATAAACTTCTCCTGCTTTGCGGCATCTATGGCCACATCATCAGGGGCATAGCGAGATAGAGTACTAAACTCATCTACTTACTGAGCCACAGTACGATTTCCTTGGCGTAGGTTGCGAAACTCACGCTTCTTCATGCTCATAGCCCCAGTTGAGACATGGGCGGTGCGAAAAGCTTGCTGAAACTGACCCCAAGTGACATTGGCTATAGGAAAAGTGGTTGTGTAATTCTCCCATTATGAGGCTGCTGGTCCATCCAATTGATGTGCGGCAAAACGCACCTTCTCAGCATCTGTGCAACCTGCGGTGGTGAACTCCCTTTCAATCTTGCGTAGCCAGTCATCAGTAACTATTGGCTCGACGCTACTGGAAAACACCGGTGGCTGCAACCTCAGAAAATGGGCTAGGTTGTCCACTGGTGGTGGTGGTGGAGGGTTGTTGTTGTTGTTGTTTTTCTGATTGTTCTGGTTCTGGACAAGAAGTTGCGTCAAAGTGTTCTGCTGCTGGATCAACTGGGTGAGTTCAGGGGGAAACTCAAATCCGGGCTCACATCTCGGAGGCATCTGATGGGTTCAGAGGGAAGAGATTAGAATAGAATGAGGTCTAGGGGGTAAATCACTACCCATATGCACATGAGACAAACAAAATTATATCACACCAATCAGTTTCAAACAAGGGCATACAAAAGTTCTAGAACTAACGTTACAGAAGTGGTCAGACTACTACTATATGGGGGAAAAACTACTATTCATAGGGTGGTCATCTAAAAAATTTTATCGGTGGAAGATTCCATGATATCTGCTCCAGCTTCGTCTTCATAGTCATCATCACTATCATCGGGGTCTGAGTCGGTGTCGTCGATGATGATGTAGTCTTCAGAGCGAATCTCCTTGGGTTCGTCGTCTTCTCCTCCTGGCGCGGGGTCTCCCATGAATACTCCTAGCTTCCTTGTCAGGTCGTCATTCTTCTCCACAAGTATTGCGATTTCCTCCTCATATCCGTCACGTGAAGACTTGAGTTCCTCTTCTAGCTCTGTGTTCCTGGTTAATGCCTTCTTCAAGTCTAGCATGCCTGCGCACATCTGGTGCTCCTGTCGATGAATGTGCTGGTTTAACTCTTGGATGAAAGCTGCAATAGACCTGTCCTTTCGGGTGCTGATCATATCCCATTGCTCATCTCGGCGCCCACATATCTGGTAGATAGTGTCCTTCAGCTCCTGTATGTAGATTTCTCCAATTCGTCCCATAGCAATGTGGGCGGCCATACTCTTACCTAGGCTCCAGGTTGGTGCATCAAAGGAAAACTCTCTGGGCTCAGTGACTGGCATCAATGTCCTCCCAAGAATTTGAACTTGAATATTACATCGCTCCTCTTCTGGTGAAGTGGTGGTGTAGGTCCCGGTGAAGCTTGGTATTCCGATGTTCGGGTACCTAGTGACTTCCTTCAAGTGTTGTCCAAAAGGTGTGTCTTCATCCGGTTGGGTAAACTTGTTCCTCGAGTCCACCATCCTAAAGAGTAGAAAATGGAGAGGAATCAGAAATGAGTAGAGAAGAGTGACCAAAGGCTTATCTTAGTGGACGTGTCCTACATTCAGCATGTGCTCTGATACCATCTTGTGGCGACCACGTTCTGAATGGAACGATGTCTCTGTGCTCTGTGTCATCCCTGGATTAGTAATGCTAACACACATAGTACTTGAAGGATTTATAACAGAGTGGCAATCACACCCTTATTACATCGAATGTCTCAAAAAGAGAAATGAAAACAAAATATATGGCATAAGGCCATCTAACACGATAACATCGGAAGGCTTGGAAGATAAAGTGAGTCCATCAACTCCAACGGCATAGCTGAGTGCATGACAAACGACCTAGCGCACCTAACTCTTCTTCTGAAAAGTCTGCAACATGATATGTTGCAGCCCAAAATGAGTCAGCACATGGAATATGCTGGAAAGATAACACAGTAGAGCAAATAACAGATAAATGCTAACACTACATGCATATATGGCTGGTGGAGGCTCTAAGGTTATAATGTTTTGCTTAAAGCCATTTTTTCCTACAACAAAGGAATACATTTTATTTTAACTATCAAGGTAGTTGAAACATCATTGAGAAGGTTCCTCCAACTCAATCCCAAATAAAACCATCTTTATTAACCCAACAAATTAGTTTTAGAGTGATGAGATCAATCCAATAATTCAAGTACCAGATACTCAAGATGTCCATAACCAGGGACACGACTAATCATGATTAGTTTGTACACTCTGCAAAGGTTTGCACACTTTTCCCCACAAGACTCGATCTCCTCCGTTGGTTTTCTCACACTACATGGTGTTTGAGAAACGGATGACCGAGACATAGTATTTCAGAAGCATTTACTCTTTACCCCGGGTGGACCGGTACACCTACTTTCCCCTACATCTGCTAGTCCACCACTGAAAGAGCTCACACAACATACTCAACTATGCCAGAACCCATAATGGCATTGTGGCTGTACACGGAAGTTTCTAGCATGAATAGTCTTATGATCCCTTTGAGCCTCGGTGGCATTCCATAGCATAATCACACGGTTCCTCCGGGATTTCCTGGACAACACTGGATTCTCCAGGTGCCCTGCAACCAATCCACCCAGATGTGTATTAAAGTAGCCACCTTAAGATGAACCATTAATTGACAATCTCACATCTATCATGGATACTCTCAAACCCAAACCACGTCTACGAGCATAGCATCGCAGCCTAAGCATAACGTAGAAGTAACACCCAGGGTTTGATAATAAAGCAGGTAATAGGTTCTACCTCAATCTACTTCCCAGACCCACATGTTAAGAGATCCTACTCATGCAATGTGTGAGGGTTGAACTAATGCATAAAAACTGGGTAATAAAGGGTATGATCAATGTGTTACTTGCCTTGTTAACGATTCGCAAAACCTAGGGACTCGTAGTTGCACACTTCGCACTCCGGGAATTCTATCGCAAACAAACAATAGCATACATAAGCAACCAAGCAAAGACGCATGGGTAAATCTCAAATAAGAAGATCTAACCAGAAATTTCAACTGCAGAACTCCGGTTTGCAAAAGAATCGAATCAAACGGAACAACGAAACTCAAACCATGAAAGAAAGAAGATCCATTTACTAAATTGTACTAAAGTCAAAATTTTAAAATGCCAAAATCTTGTTCAAGTGGGTTAAACAGAAAGAGGGCTTCGAGACTAAGATCTAGGCGCTTGTTTCGCCTGATTCCGAGTAACGAGCGAAAAGTTATACTAAAACGAAAATCAGGGCAGAAATCTCGATCCAAAATAATCGCGGAAAAACCCTGAAAAAGAAAACGAGACGAACAGGCTAACGAACGAACGTTCGCTGTCTGTAACTAAAAGACGAAAAACATTCATTAAAACGAACGGACGAACATCTGCTAAGTAACTAAACCGAGAAAAGCCGAACCAATCTAACGAAGAAAATACAAAAACCGATCTTGATATTTTTTAGAAAACCGCGGTGTTTACCTAAACAAAAAAACCGGCGGTGGAACCGGCGAATGGCAGCGGCTCCGGCGCGGCGAGGTGACTCGACGGCGGGGCAGCTGCAGGCGGCGGCGGCAGCAGCGGCGGCGACGACAGTAGAAGGCGGTGCGGGCTGCGGCGGCGGTTGTGCGCGGCGCGGCAGCGGGGTGAGGTGGAGGCGACGAGGGGGTGGCGGCGTATATAAAGGGGGAGGGGGCTGGCTTAGGGAAGGGGCAGGGCGGCGGCGGTGGCCGAGTCAGCCACGGCGAGGCGACGTGCGGGCGGCGGTCTCCCGCCCGAAGTCGGGAAGGCAGCGGCACTGCGCTGGGCCGGCTGGGCTTCGGCCCAGTCAGTCCGAACTCTCTTTTTTTAAACGGGTTTCGCTAGAAAAATCCTAGAAAAATAAATAAAAATCTAAAAATGCCAAAACAAACTTTCGCTGTCTAAATAAAATATTTAGAACACGATGAACATTTTCTTGGCCCTAAAATGCAAAATTTAAAAAAAGGCATATTTTTCTAATACAAATGAAATAGAAGAAAAACCAAATAAAATTAATTATTTGATTTTAATATTTTTCTTCCAATATTCCATTTAGTTTGGAGAAGTCATATTATCTCCTCACATAAAATTTAATATGAAATATTTTCGGAGAGAAAAACAATTAAACCCGAAATGATCCTTGTTCTGATATTTGAGAAAATTCAAATATGAAAACGGTGAAATCCCCAACTCTCTCCGTGTGTCCTTGAGTTGCGTAGAATTTCGAGGATCACAACACACAAATGCAAATAAAATATGATATGCAAGATAACCTATGTATAACGTTCCAAATTAAAAATTAGGGATGTTACAGAAAGAAGGGAAATAGATGAAATATTATTTAAACAAGGGCCTATTCTGAAACACAATCTGCTCGTTGAAATCATAGGGGATCCTCCTCCACCCAAGGGTGATCCCGTGTTTGAGCTTAAACAATTACCTGATACTTTGAAATATGCTTATCTTGATGAAAAGAAGATATATCCTGTTATTATTAGTGCTAACCTTTCAGAGCATGAAGAAAAGAAATTATTGAAAACTCTGAAGAAGCACCGTGCTGCTATTGGATATATTATTGATGATCTTAAGGGCATTAGTCCCACCCTATGTCAGCACAAAATTAAGTTGGAGCGTGATACTAAACCAGTTGTTGAACACCAACGATGGTTAAATCCTAAGATGAAGGAGGTGGTAAGAAATGAAATACTAAAGCTTCTAGAGGCAGGTATAATTTATCCTATTGCTGATAGTCAATGGGTAGGTCATGTTCATTGTGTCCCTAAGAAGGGAGGCATTACTGTTGTTCCTAATGATAAGAATGAATTGATCCCGCAAAGAATTGTTACAGGCTATATAATGGTAATTGATTTTCACAAATTAAATAAGTTATTAAGAAAGATCATTACCCTCTACCTTTTATTGATCAAATGCTAAATGGACTATCCAAACATACACACTTTTGCTTTCTAAATGGTTATTCTGGTTTCTCTCAAATAACTGTGTCAAAAGAGGAACAAGAAAATACCACTTTTACTTGCCCTTTCGGTACTTTTGCTTATATATGTATGCCTTTTGGCTTATGAAATGCACCTGCTACCTTTCAAAGATGTATGACTGCTATATTCTCTGATTTTTGTGAGAAGATTGTTGAAGTTGTCATGGATGATTTTTCCGTTTACGTAATTTATTTTGATGATCAAGTTTTGCAGAGATGTGAAGAAACTAATCTTGTCTTGAATTGGGAGAAGTGTCACTGTACGTCCATTTTGCATCATGCTTATATGTTGATATTTAATGTATTAGGGGTTGTTATTACACGTTATGTCACAATACTTATGCCTTTTCTCTGTTATTGTACAAGGTTTACATGAAGAGGGAGAAAGCCGGGAGTGGGAATTCTGGGCTGGAAAAGGAGCAAACTCTGGAAACCTATTATGCACAACTCCAAAAGCCCCGAAACTTCATAGAACTTCGTTTTAGAAAATATAAAAAATATCTGGCGGAAGAAGATCACGAGGGGGGCCACCTACTGTCCACGAGGGTGGGGGGCGCGCCCCCCTATAGGGTGTGCCCCTTGTCTCGTGGGCCCCCCGAAGGCCCCCTGATGCCCATCTTCTCCTATATGAGGTGTTTTAACCTAGAAAAAATCATAAGGAGGCTTTCGGGACCAGACGCCGCCATCTCGAGGCGGAACCGAGGCGGAAACCAATCTAGGGCTCCGACAGAGCTGTTCTGTCGGGGATACTTCCCTCCGGGAGGGGGACATCGTCACCGCCGTCATCACCAACAACTCTCCCATCTTGGGGAGGGCTATCTTCATCAACATCTTCACCAGCACCATCTCCTCTCAAACCCTAGTTCATCTCTTGTATCCAATGTTTGTACCCAAACCTCAGATTGGTACCTGTGGGTTGCTAGTAGTGTTGATTACTCCTTGTAGTTGATGCTAGTTGGTTTATTTGGTGGAAGATCATATGTTCAGATCCATTATCCATATTAATACCCCTCTGATCATGAAAAATATTATGTCTTGTGAGTATTTACTTTTGTTCCTGGGGACATGGGAGAAGTCTTGCTATTAGTAGTCATGTGAATTTGGTCTTCGTTCGATATTTTGATGAGATATATGTTGTCTCTCCTCTAGTGGTGTCATGTGAACGTCGACTACATGACACTCCACCATTATTTGGGCCTAGAGGAAGGCATTGGGAAGTAATAAGTAGATGATGGGTTGCTAGAGTGACAGAAGCTTAAACTCTTGTTTATGCGTTGCTTCGTAAGGGGCTCATTTGGCTCCATATGTTTCATGCTATGGTTAGGTTTACCTTAATACTTCTTTTGTAGTTGCGGATGCTTGAATTAGAGGTTAATCATAAGTGGGAGGCTTGTCCAAGTAAGGGAAGCACCCAAGCACCAGTCCACCCACATACCAAATTATCAAAGTACCGAACGCGAATCAGATGATCGTGATGAAAACTAGCTTGACGATAATTCCCATGTGTCCTCGGGAGTGCTTTCCTTTATATAAGAGTTTGTCCAGGCTTGTCCTTTGCTACAAAAAGGATTGGGCCACCTTGCTTCACCTTATTTACTTTTACCTTTTGTCACTTGCTACCAATTATCTTATCACAAAACTATTTGTTACCTATAATTTCAGTGCTTGCAGAAAATACCTTACTCAAAGCTGCATATCATTTCCTTCTGCTCCTCGTTGGGTTTGACACTCTTACTTATCGAAAGGACTATGGTAGATCCCCTACACTTGTGGGTCATCAAGACTCTTTTCTGGCGCCGTTGCCGGGGAGTGAATCGCCTTTGGTAAGTGGAATTTGGTAAGGAAAAATTTATATAGTGTGCTGAAATTTATTGTCACTTGTTACTATGGTTCATAATCCTTTGAGGGGCTTGTTCGGGGTATCTTCACCCCGACCAGAAGAGCAAAGATTTTCTCCTCAACCTACTGCACCTACTGAAAATGTTTGCTTTGAAATTCCTTCGGGTATGATAGAGAAACTGCTTGAAAATCCTTTTACAGGAGACGGAACACTACATCCCGATTTACACCTAATATATGTGGGTGAAGTTTGTGGATTATTTAAGCTTGCAGGTTTGCCCGGGGATGTTATCAAGAAGAAGGTCTTCCCTTTATCTTTGATGGGAGATGCATTGACATGGTTTAGGCTATGTGATGATATTGGATCATGGAACTATAATCGTCTGAAGCTGGAATTTCATTAGAAGTTCTACCCTATGCACCAGGTTCATCGTGATCGTAACTATATTTATAATTTTTGGCCTCGCGAAGGAGAAAGCATCGCTCAAGCTTGGGGGAGGCTTAAGTCAATGTTATATTCATGCCCCAATCATGAGCACTCAAGAAAAATGATTATTCAAAAATTTTATGCTCGGCTTTCTCTCAATAATCGTTCCATGCTCGATACTTCTTATTCTGGCTCTTTTATGATGAAGACTATTGAATTCAAATGGGATTTGTTGGGAAGAATTAAATGCAACTCTGAAGATTGGGATCTCGACGAAAGTAAGGAGTCAGGTATGACCCGTAAGTTTGATTGTGTTAAAGCTTTTATGGATACCGATGTTTTCCGTGAGTTTAGCACTAAATATGGACTTGACTCTGAGATAGTAGCTTCTTTCTGTGAATCATTTGCTACTCATATTAATCTCCCCAAGGAGAAGTGGTTTAAATACCACCCCCCTATTGAAGTAAAAGTAGTTGAACCTGTTAAAGTTGAAGAAAGGACTATCACTTATAATGTTGATCCTATTATTCCTACTGCTTATATTGAGAAACCACCCTTCCCTGTTAGGATAAAGGATCATGAGAAAGCTTCAATTGTGGTTCGTAAGAGTAATACTAGAACACCTACACCCTCTGAGCAAATTAAAGTTGAACCTAGTGTTGCTATGGTTAAAGATCTCTTGGTAGAAGATTTAGATGGACATGTTATTTACCTCCAAGAAGAGTCTGCTAGGATAGCCAAACCCAATGCTAGGAATAAACATAGACCTGTTGTAGGCTTGCATGTTATCTTTGTTAAGATAGGATATCATTGCTATCTTGGTTTATGTGACGTAGGTGCTAGTGCGAGTATTATCCCTCATACCTTATATCAAGAAATTATGCATGACATTGCACCTGTTGAGCTAGAAGGGATTGATGTTACTATTATGCTAGCTAATGGAGACACTATTTCACCAGTTGGGATTGTTAGAGATGTTGAAGTCTTGTGTGGGAAGGTTAAATACCCTGCTGATTTTCTTGTAGTTAGTTCCCCACAAGATGAATTTTGTCCCATTATATTTGGTAGACCCTTCTTGAATACTGTTAATGCTAAGATAGACTGTGAAAGATATTGTTACTGTTGGATTAGGGGATATGTCTCATGATTTTAACTTTGCTAAATTCCATAGACAACCCCTTGATAAAGAACTACCTAGTAAGGATGAAATTATTGGTCTTGCTTCTATTGTCGTGCCTCCTAATGATCCTTTAGAACAATACTTCCTAGAGCATGAAAATGATATGCATATGAATGAGAGAAGGGAAATAGATGAAATATTCTTTAATCAGGGACCCGTATTGAAAAACAACTTGCCTGTTGAAATCCTAGGGCATCCTCCTCCACCCAAGGGTGATCCCGTGTTTGAACTTAAACCTTTACCTGATAATCTTAAGTATGTTTATTTTGATGAAAAGAAGATATATCATGTTATTATTAGTGCTAACCTTTCAGAGCAGGAAGAAGAAAAATTATAGAAAACTCTAAGGAAGCCCGTGATGCTATTGGATATACTCTGGATGATCTTAAGGGCATTAGTCACACCTTATGCCAACACAAGATAAAATTGGAAGAAAATGCTAAACTGGTTATTGATCATCAACGACGGTTAAATCCTAAGATGAAAGAAGTGGTAAGGAAGGAAATACTAAAGCTTCTGGAAGCAGGTATTATCTATCCAGTTGCTGATAGCCAGTGGGTAAGTCATGTCCATTGTGTCCCTAAGAAGGGAGGTATGACTGTTGTTCCTAATGATAAAGATGAATTGATCCTGCAAAGAATAGTTACAAGTTATAGGATGGTAATTGATTTCCGCAAATTAAATAAAGCTACTAAGAAAGATCATTACCCTTTGCCTTTTATTGATCAAATGCTAGAAAGGTTATCCAAACATACTCATTTTTGCTTTCTAGATGGCTATTCTGGTTTCTCTCAAATACCTATGTCAAAAGGGGATCAAGAAAAGACCACTTTTACTTGTCCTTTCGGTACCTTTGCTTATAGACGTATGCCTTTTGGTTTATGTAATGCACCTGCTACCTTTCAAAGATGCATGATGGCTATATTCTCTGATTTTTGAGAAACGATTGTTGAGGTGTTCATGGATGATTTCTCCGTTTACGGAACTTCTTTTGATGATTGCTTAAGCAACCTTGATCGAGTTTTGCAGAGATGTGAAGACACTAATCTTGTCTTGAATTGGGAGAAGTGCCACTTTATGGTTAATGAAGGCATTGTCTTGGGACATAAAATTTCTGAAAGAGGTATTGAAGTTGA
Source organism: Secale cereale (assembly GCA_902687465.1). Taxonomy (NCBI): domain Eukaryota; kingdom Viridiplantae; phylum Streptophyta; class Magnoliopsida; order Poales; family Poaceae; genus Secale; species Secale cereale. The sequence goes on from LR738712.1 coordinate 663,417,260, forward strand.
CAAAGCAAAAGTTGGTGCTATTGAAAAGATGGCACGCCCTAAGGAGATCAAAGGTATACGATGTTTCCTTAGTCATGCCGGGTTTTATAGGAGGTTCATAAAGGTATTCTCCAAAATCTCTAGGCCTCTGACTAATCTCTTACAAAAAGATAGTCCTTTTGTCTTTGATGATGATTGTCTAGAGGCATTTGAAATACTTAAGAAAGCATTGATATCTGCACCTATTTTCCAGCCTCGTGACTGGAATTTACCTTTTGAGATTATGTGCGATGCTAGCGATTATGCTGTAGGTGTTGTTCTAGGACAAAGAGTTGATAAGAAATTGAATGTTATCCAGTATGCTAGTAAAGCTCCAGATAGTGCCCAAAAAAATTATGCTTCTACTGAGAAAGAATTTTTAGCGGTTGTATTTGCTTGTGATAAGTTTAGACCCTGTATTGTTGATTCTAAAGTAACTATTCACACTTGATCATGCTGCTATCAAATACCTTATGCAAAAGAAAGATGCTAAACCTAGACTTATTAGATGGGTTCTCTTGCTACAAGAATTTGACTTGCATATTATTGATAGAAAGGGAGATGAGAACCCCGTTACAGACAACTTGTCTAGGTTAGAGAATATACTTGATGACCCACAACCTATTGATGATAGCTTTCCTGATGAACAATTAGCTGTCATAAATACTTCTCATACTGCTCCATGGTATGCCGATTATGCTAATTATATTTTTTCTAAGTTTATACCTCCTAGCTTCACATACCAGCAAAAGAAAAAGTTCTTCTATGATTTGAGACATTACTTCGGGGATGACCCACATCTTTATAAAGAAGGCGTAGATGGTATTATTAGACACTGTGTACCTGAGCATGAACAGGAACAGATCCTACGCAAGTGCCACTCCGAAGCTTATGGAGGACACCATGCGGGAGATAGAACTGCACATAAGGTATTGCAATCCATTTTTTATTGGCCTACTCTCTTCAAGGATGCCCGTAAGTTTGTCTTATCTTGTCATGAATGTCAAAGAATTAGTAATATCAGTAGATGTCAAGAAATGCCTATGAATTATTCACTTGTTATTGAACCATTTGATGTTTGGGGCTTTGATTATATGGGACCGTTTCCTGCCTCTAATGGATACACACATATTCTAGTTGATGATGATTACGTTACTAAGTGGGTAGAAGCTATTGCAACTAGTAGCGTTGATCATAACACCTCTATTAAGATGCTTAAAGAAGTTATTTTTTCGAGGTTTGGAGTCCCTAGATATCTAATGACTAATGGTGGTTCACACTTTATTCATGGTGCTTTCCGTAAAATGCTTGCAAAGTATAATGTCAATCATAGAATTGCATCCCCTTATCACCCACAGACTAGTGGTCAAGTAGAACTAAGTAATAGAGAGTTGAAATTAATCTTGCAAAAGACAGTGAATAGTTTTAGGAAGAATTGGTCCAAGAAACTAGATGATGCATTATGGGCCTATAGAACTGCATATAAAAATCCTATGGGTATGTCTCCATATAAGATGGTTTATGGAAAAGCTTGTCACTTACCTCTTGAGCTAGATCATAAGGCATATTGGGCTATTAAAGAGCTCAATTACGATTTCAAACATGCCGGTGAGAAGAGGTTATTTGACATTAGCTCCCTTGATGAATGGAGGACCCAGGCCTATGAGAATGCCAAGTTGTTTAAAGAAAAGGTTAAAAGATGGCAGGACAAAAGGATACAAAAGCGTGAGTTTAACGTAGGTGATTATGTCTTGCTATACAACTCTCATTTATAATTTTTTGCAGGAAAACTTCTCTCTAAGTGGGAAGGACCTTACGTTATCGAGGAGGTCTATCGTTTCGGTGCCATAAAAATCAACAACTTCGAAGGCACAAATCCGAAGGTGGTTAACGGCCAAAGAATCAAACATTATATCTCACGTAACCCTATAAATGTTGAAACCAATGTTATTGAAACCATAACCCCGGAGGAATACATAAGGGACACTTTCCAGAACGATTCAGCCTCCAAAAAGGAAGAGGTATGTGATACTGTAAGTAAACCGACTCTAAAACAGTTCTAAAGGCAATTTTTCTCCGTTTTGGAATATTTAGAAAAATAGAAAAATAAGTAGCAGTCCGGAAGAGACACGAGCCATCCACGAGGGTGGAGGGCGTGCCCCCGTGCCTCGTGAGCAGCTCGTGTGCCTCCCGGACTCCGATTTCTTGTATGTTACTCCTTTTGGTCAGTAAAAATTCATTATATAAACTCCCGAAGGTTTTGACCTCTGTATCACGCAAAAATCATCTGATCTTGTTTTGAGCTGTTTTCTGGTAGGGTTTGCAAAGCCAGGCATCATGCCATCTCCCTCCTCCAATAAGGAAGGCAACGATGCTTGGCTAATGAAGATAGATCTGAAGAGGGAAGGACCCGAGGAGACCCACAAGGAGAAAAAGATCAAGAAGGAGGTGGAAGATCTGGCTCTGGCATTGGGAGAAGAAGACATCCATCAACCTCTTCCCAACCTCTTTACCTCAACTGAGATTGAAGCTTTCAGGATGATTGAGTTAGCTCAAATTAAAAACAAGCACCTCACAAGTGATAATATTTTGTTGATGGAATACATAGCTGCACTGAAAGGTATTATCCGCAAGGTGGAGGATCTCATATGCTCGATATATGATGATCCAGCGTCACTACTTACAACTCCTACATCACCACCCCCGAAGAAGGAGGCATAATCATATGGGTATGGGCACTCCCCTTGGCAACTGCCAAGCTTGGGTGAGTGACCCCGGTATTGTATCACCATCACTCCTATCTTTACCGTTTTTCTTAGTTCGATCCTTTTGGTAGTATCTTGATCTAGAAGAATAAAGTTAGCATGATCTAGTTGTGATCTTTTGCCTTATGATCTTTACCCTTTGTAATCAAGTCCGTGAGCTATATAATAAAGATTATTGTTGAGTCAAGGGCTTGATTTCCTCACTTGGGCCATGATAAAAAGAAAGAAAACATAAAGGGTATCCAAGAGATCATATTGATCTTATGGGAAGTAATGACTTCACATATGAGAGTATGATGAATAAAAGTTGTTGAGAGTTGACAAACATAGTTTTGGTCATCGTTGCAATTAATAGGAAGTAATAAAAGAAGAGAGGCTTCACATACAAATATACTATCTTGGACATCTTTTATGATTGTGAGCACTCATTAAAATATGGCATGCTAAAGAGTTGATGTTGGACAAGGAAGGCAACATAATGGGTTATGTTTTCTTATATCTGAAATTAAGTATATTGTCATGGATCATCCAACATGTTGAGTTTGCCTTTCCCCCTCATGCTAGCCAAAACTCCTCGCACCAAGTAGAGATACTACTTGTGCTTCCATACATCCTTAAACCCAGTTTTGCCATGAGAGTCCACCATACCTACCTATGGATTGAGAAAGATCCTTCCAAGTAAGTTGTCATGTTGCAAACTCGCTAAAATATGTATGATTTATTAGTGTGGAGGAAATTAGCTTTATACGATCTTGTGATATGGAAGTAATAAAAGCGACGGGCTGCATAATAAAGGTCCTTATCACAAATGGCAATATAAAGTGACGTTCTTCTGTGCTAAGACTTTGTGCATCCAATCATAAAATCACATGACAAACTCTGCTTCCCTCTGTGAAGGGCCTATCTATTATTCTTCCCTTATAAGAGTCAAGGTGGAACTCACCTTTCCTTTTTACATTTTATCCTTTGGCAAGCACATCGTGTTGGAAAGATCCTGACATATATACCCACTTGGATGTAAGTTTTCATGGTCTATTACTGTTGACATTACCCTTGAGGTAAAAGGTTGGGAGGCAACACCATAAGCCCATATCTTTCTCTGTGTCCGATTAAAACTCCATAAACATAAGTATTGTGTGAGTGTGAGCAATTGTGAAAGACTATATGATAGTTGAGTATGTGGGCTTGCTGAAAAGCTCTTACATTGACTCTTTCCGATGTTACGATAAATTGCGATTGCTTCAATGAACGAGATTAAAGTTTGTTAGTTTTCAATGAAGTTTATGATTCATGCTTGATATGGTGAATGAATTGTTAATTTAGCATAAGAACCCTATGATAATATATATGTTGCTGTTTTGAGAATGATCATGATGCCCTCATGTCCGTATTTTGTTTTTATCGACACCTCTATCTCTAAACATGTTGGCATATTTTTCGATATCGGCTTTCGCTTGAGGACAAGCGAGGTCTAAGCTTGGGGGAGTTGATACGTCCATTTTGCATCATGCTTATATGTTGATATTTAATGCATTAGGGGTTGTTATTACACGTTATGTCACAATACGTATGCCTTTTCTCTGTTATTTTAAAAGGTTTACATGAAGAGCGAGAAAGCCGGCAGCGGGAATTCTGGGCTGGAAAATGAGCAAACTCTGGAAACCTAATCTGCACAACTCCAAAAGCCCCAAAACTTCACAGAACTCCGTTTCAGAAAATATAAAAAATATCTGGTGGAAGAAGATCACGAGGGGGCCACCTGCTGTCCACGAGGGTGGGGGGCGCGCCCCCTATAGGGCATGCCCCCTGTCTTGTGGGCCCCCCGAAGGCCCCCCGATACCCATCTTCTCCTATATGAGGTGTTTTGACCTAGAAAAATCATAAGGAGGCTTTCGGGACCAGACGCCGCCGTCTCGAGGCGGAAACCAATCTAGAGCTCCAGCAGAGCTGTTCTGCCGGGGATACTTCCCTCCGGGAGGGGGAAATCGTCACCGCCATCATCACCAACAACTCTCCCATCTTGGGGAGGGCTATCTTCATCAACATCTTCACCAGCACCATCTCCTCTAAAACCCTAGTTCATCTCTTGTATCCAATCTTTGTACCCAAACCTCAGATTGGTACCTCTGGGTTGCTAGTAGTGTTGATTACTCCTTATAGTTGAAGCTAGTTGGTTTATTTGGTGGAAGATCATATGTTCAGATCCATTATGCATATTAATACCCCTCTGATCATGAACAATATTATGTCTTGTGAGTAGTTACTTTTGTTCCTGAGGACATGGGAGAAGTCTTGCTATTAGTAGTCATGTGAATTTGGTCTTTGTTCGATATTTTGATGAGATGTATGTTGTCTCTCCTCTAGTGGTGTCATGTGAACGTCGACTACATGACACTTCACCATTATTTGGGCCTAGAGGAAGGCATTGGGAAGTAATAAGTAGATGATGGGTTGCTAGAGTGACAGAAGCTTAAACCCTAGTTTATGCGTTGCTTCGTAAGGGGCTGATTTGGATCCATATGTTTCATGCTATGGTTAGGTTAACCTTAATACTTATTTTGTAGTTGCGGATGCTTGCATTAGAGGTTAATCATAAGTGGGAGGCTTGTCCAAGTAAGGGCAGCACCCAAGCACCGGTCCACCCACATACCTAATTATCAAAGTACCGAACGCAAATCAGATGATCGTGATGAAAACTAGCTTGATGATAATTCCCATGTGTCCCCGGGAGCGCTTTCCTTTATATAAGAGTTTGTCTAGGCTTGTCCTTTGCTACAAAAAGGATTGGGACACCTTGCTGCACCTTATTTACTTTTACCTTTTGTCACTTGCTACCAATTATCTTATCACAAAACTATCTGTTACCTATAATTTCAGTGCTTGCAGAAAATACCTTACTGAAAACTGCCTATCATTTCCTTCTGCTCCTCGTTGGGTTCGACACTCTTACTTATTGAAAGGACTATGATAGATCCCCTACACTTGTGGGTCATCAGTCACTTTATGGTTAATGAAGGTATTGTTTGGGGCATAAGATTTCTGAAAGAGGTATTGAAGTTGATAAAGCTAAAGTAGACGCTATTGAAAAGATGTCGTGTCCTAAAGATATCAAAGGTATAAGAAGTTTTCTTGGTCATGCTGCTTTCTATAGGAGGTTTATTATAGACTTCTGTAAAAAAATAGGCCTTTCACTAATTGTGATGCCCCCGATTTGACCGTACACTAATTATGCACGCAAATGTGTACGACCAAGATCATGGACTCACAGGAAGATATCACAACACAACTCCAAAAAAATAAGTCATACAAGCTTCATATTACAAACCAGGGTCCTCGGGGGCTCTAATACAAGTGCTCGATCCTAGACGAGTCAGCGGAAGCAACAATATATGAGTATAGATGAAAGTGCATTATATCGACTAGGGGGTGAATAGGTGATTTTTATGAATTCTTCACTGAGGAATTTGTTGTTGAGGAAATTCCTTAGCGAAGAACTACTTGCAGCGGAATTAGTACTCAGAAGTAAACATAACAGAATACAAGCATGGTCATCGTGAAGAAATAAAGACAAGCACAGAGTACAGAAAGCGTAATTACAGGATAACACGTGATGAAGACAAACAGACTGAAGGAATTGAACTGAGGAAATTGAGAAAGTGTTCAGTCAAAGTCTTCAAACAGATATGAACAAGCACACAACACAGATATGAGGAAATGAAAAAGTTGAGGAAATAGAACCAGTAAGCTTGGTGAAGAGAATGATTCGTTAGACCAGTTCCAACTGCTGTCTCAGTTGTACATCTGGTTAGGGCGGCTAGGTATTTAAACCCGAGGACACACAGTCCCGGACACCCAGTCAAGGACACACAATCCAAGACACCAAGTCATCATCGTATTCCCCTTGAGCTAAGGTCACACAAACCTCGACCAATCACTCGTGGTAAGTCTTCAGGTGACTTCCAAACCTTCACAGACTAGGTCAGTCAGCGATCCACAATTCCTCTTGGATGCTCTAGACCATGACGCCTAACCGTCTGGAAGAAGCACAGTCTTCAAAGGTAACAAGCGTCGGATCCACGCAGGATCAATCTCTTCAGTGATGCTCAATCACTTTTGGGTTTGTAGGTTTTTGGGTTTGGTTTTCGGTTTTTCCTCACTTGATGATTTTCGCTCAAAGTCCTCGGAGGATGGGTTGCTCTTATGACAAGTGTCAGTTTTTCGCGGAGCAGCCAACCAGCTAGTGGTTGTAGGGGGCGGCTATTTATAGCCTAGGGAGCAGCCCGACATGATAAGACATAAATGCCCTTTAATGATATGACCATTAGGTAGGTAGATATTTTGGGACAGCTGGCGCATATCACAGCAACGGTCGGAAATTTGAGTATCAAATTCCTCAGGGCTATCATGTTCCTCACTGTGTAGGTAATCCGCACTGGTGAATTCCTAACTCCTCGGTCAGAACAAATTCCTTAGAGACCAGAAGAACTTCGTCTCTGTCACTGAAGAATATGACTGAACTGTATGAGATTTCCAATGGCTTCACTCGAAGGGATTGGTAGGTGTAGGATTTTGAGTTGAGCATCACATGGAAATTTTTCCTTAGTATTTCCTCGACCCCCTTTAACAGTACGGTGTTTCCTATGACTCAAGAAAGAGAAAATGAAACTATAAAAACAAAAGTCTTCACGCTTCATGTTCCTCAAATGAATACCAAGTCTTCAGGGTCACACCAATTTCTTCAGTTTCGTAGTCTTTAGAAAGTCTTCAGAATTCCAAAGTCTTCAGTCGAAGAACTTCATTTTCTGGGGTCGACTTTCTCTGTAATATCAAACTCCTCATAGACTTATAGACATGTGTACACTCATAAACACATTATTCACTTAACCTATAAGTCTTCAATACACCAAAATCACTAAGGGGCACTAGATGCACTTACAATCTCCCCCTTTTTGGTGATTGATGACAATATAGGTTAAGTTTTCAACGGGGATAAACATATGAAGTGTAAATACTGATGTTGAGGAGTTTGATTGCAAAATATAGAAGAACTCCCCCTGAAGATGTGCATAGTGAGGAATTTGCTTTTGAAGCAATGCACACTTGAAGAGTACAATCATGGAGATCTCCCCCTACATCTTGTAATTCATACACGCATTTGACATATAATATGAAGAATTTGAAATGCATGATGAAATATGGTGATTGATGTAATTCAGCATGCGTGCATAGCATTAATGAGGAATAAGCATGCAGAAACACCACAACAAAAGTATCAGGTCACCATAGAGTTTAAGTTTACAACTCGATCCACAGAGTCATCAGAAGAACAAGAGTTGTAACTTAGCAAAAAAAATGCCCATATATATAGACCCGCTTGAAGACTAACTCAAATTTCTCCCCCTTTGTCATCAAATGACCAAAAGGATTGAAAATGAGAACTAACGCCCCTGAAGAATCTCAAGATGATGAAGGAGCGCCAGCGTTGTTGGGGTCGATGGTTGAAGTAAGGCCTGCCGCACTGTCGTCCAAGTCTTCATACTCGTTGGTCTCGCGTGATGAAGAATAGGAGCTGGCCACCAAGGGAGGAACCTTGACCTTCTTGTATTTCTTCGGAGGAGGAGCAGACCAGTCAAAGTCATCCTTGAGACCCATTTTCTTCAGATCTTCTTCGCCATACAGATGAGACAGAATAGCCCAGGTGTGGTTGAGGGTTTCATGAAGGTAGTAATGGTTTTTCTTCACTGCATTATGTGTAGAGGTCATGTTGTGAAGAATTGAACCAAACTGACGCTTGACCCATTTGTGGTTGCGATCAACCTTCTGATGAAGACTGAGGAGAAGCTCACGATCTGTCATCACGCTGAGAGCTGTGCCTTGAGGATTTTGCTTGGGAGCATTGGCGGCAGAGTCATCATTGGTGGAATAAGATGCAGCTTTGTGAAACCGACCATCCAATGGACTGAGTGCCTTCATCAAAAACAGCAGTGGCCTTTCCCTTGTCATCAACTGAGGAAAATGTCCTTTTGAGGACTTCAATTGCGGGCAAGTAGCTGCAATGATTGAGAGTGTCAGCTTTGTAGTTCACTGAAGACCTTGTCCTGATGAATCTCATAATCCATGGAGCATAAGGCTTCAGGTTGAAAGGGGACAGTGCTACATTTTCCATTGTCCTCATGTAGAAATCATGAAAGTTGACGAGAATGCCATGGATGATGTTGAATAGCAGATTCTTCATTATGCCAACGACTTCTTCATCATTCGAGTCATGGCCCTTGATTGGACTCAATGTCTTCGTCAGAATGCGATAGACAGTCCGTGGCAGAAACAGCAATTCCTTCACGAGGAATTTGGTCCGTGGGGCTTGACCTGGCTTCAAAGGCTTCATAATCACTTGCATGTAATGATCAATGAGTTCAGTTTCTTCATACATGCAACATGCTGCTTCATTTGGAGGACTGAGGGGCAGAGCCTGAAGCAATTCAGAGGCTGGAGCTTTGTAGTGAGTGTTTTCAGACATCCAGTCCAGCACCCATGAATTCACATCTTCAGAATTGCTAGTGATGTGCAGGGTTACATAAAATTGGAGAATCAGTTCTTCATTCCAATCGCATATATCAGTGCAAAAAACCAATAGTCCAGCGTCGTGAAGAACACTAAGGACTGGCACAAAACATGGCAGCGATTCCATATCCATGTGAGGAATATGCTGATGATCGAAGACTTTGTCTTTGTTGTAAAGCACTGAGGAATAGAAATTTGCCTGACTGGCAGTCCAGAAACGCCTTTTCCATATACGAGCAGAGTCATAGGGATTGAAATCAGTGAAGAACACATGCTCACCGAAGAAATCAGCCTTCTTGAGAGATTGCTTCCTTGAGAAAGGATCCTTTGGCTTGGGTTGAGGAGTATCAGTCAATTGCATCACAACCTCCGGATTCGCAATCTCAGGTTCTTCAGTCTGAGGAATTTCTGGTTTCTCTTCAGTGACGGTCTTCATCGATTCAACAGTAGCAGCAGTTTCTTCAGCACTAGTGGCTGGAATGTCTTCATGAACAGATTGTGTGGGATGAGTTTCCTCATAGCCCAATGGAACAGTTGGTGCTGGTGAATGAGGACTTTGTTGTAGCGGCGTGAACAAAGGGGAGTTGGGATGCTGACTATCCCAGAATTCATCAGTCAACAAAGGAGTGGCATTCCCAATGTCCACGTCCGAGTCTTGTTCTTCCAACTCCTCAACGCCGGCCTCTTCAGCAGTAAACTGAGGCATAGGCGAGGAGATGATTGGGGTTGAAGGGATAGCATCCACTTCAATTTCCTCATCCGTATGCTCTGAGGAAGCAGTAGAGGGAATGTCTTCATCCGATTCACTTGGAATCACATACTCTTCATCAAAAGGAATAAGGTCCTTTGATGGCATAGATGAAATTGGAACGGCATCAATTGGATTCTCAGCTGAGCTTGTCAAGGGCTTCATTTTCTTCGGAGCTGAAGAATCTGAAGAAGCTGATGCCTTCCTTTTCTTCACAGTTGCACGCTGTGCAGCCTTTGTCTTCTTCACATCTAATGCAGATAGAAGGATTGGAGTTGGAGTAGGCGTAGGAGCAGCAGAGGAATCTGGTTCAATTTCTTCAGACACAATAGATGCAGTTGTCCTGACTTCTTCACGTTCTTCAGGCACAGCCTGTGGAGCTTCAGCTGGCCTGACATTTTCTTCAGGCGCAACACTAGAGGTTGCCCTGGCAATTTCTTCAACGGCTGGAGTGGGGTCATCAGCCCTGGGATTTTCTTCAGCAGCCTGATGTTCTTCAGCGGTGCTGGCATGTCCTTCAGTAGACTGAGTAGATGCTTCAGCCTGAGGAATTTCAATGTGTGTCTTACGAGCAGCACTTGAAGAAAAACCTTTGGTCAAATTTACAAATCTGACTTTGGCGCCCAACCAGTCAGCACGATATGCTTCAAATTCATCATTGAGGGTTTTGATTTCACCCTGAATTTTGACTAGTTCTTCAGTTGTCATGTTGACAACATTTTTCTTGAGGAAGCGCTCCTTCTTGTACTGCGCTTTCTTGGTCTGCCTGGCCTATTCAAACTTCCATTTTTCTTCATCTATGAAGGCGGTTAGCATATGACTTTGGCCAAGAGTCAAGTTGAAGTCGGGCATAGGAGTGTTTGGGTCCTTATGCCAGAGATCAATGAAATCAAGGATCACCTTGGGATCCAACATCAGTGGTACTTCGCTTCCTTTGGCTATAGCGGCCTTTTCTTGCCTGTCTCAGATGATTTGAACCAGTTCTTCATCATCAGCTTCGTCATCAGACGACACTTGGAAAGCAACTTGTTTCTTATGAGGACTTGGGCGAGAGCCTCGTCCAGCAGTTGTCTTCTTCTTCAGCAGCGAGGGACCAGCTGAGGAACTTGGTATCGCTGAGGAACTTGGGGCATCTGAGGAGCTTGCAGAGGCTCCTGAGGCAACGGATATGCCCGCAGTCCTCTGACATGTGGCAAGATGCACTGGAGTAGATGACTTTGTTGCAGCATCTGAAGACTTTTGCGGAGGAGCTGAGGACTTTGGAGGAGCAGGAGCAGTCTGAGGAATTTGACGTGAGGGCTTTGAAGAAACTGGCCGTGAGGGCATTGCTGAGGAAGAAGCACTTGGCTTGTGGGCACGCTTCTTAGCCATGGCCTTTTTAGGCTTGGAAGCAGAAGCCTCGGCAAAGGCAGTAGCAGCAGCAGAGTCTTCATTGAATTTCCTCACTGCTTCTTTTGCTTGTCTGGCCAACTAGGCCTGGCGCTTAGCCCATTCTTCAGGAAAGTCCTCACCACGTTTAACGCTAGTGGGATCAACAACTTGCCCATGTGCCAGTGGAGGTCTTGGGCAGGGAGGATTGAGTGCAAATTTCTTCATGTATTTGGGAGTGACATATCTGTACTCCCTCCACTCACGTGCCCATCTCCTCACTATTCTTTGTATGCGCACTTTGCGCTGATTCTTGTCCTCTTTTCTGAACTTTGCCTCATCCGGAGTGCAATAGTCAGCATGGATGTCTTCAGGTATCTCAAAAGCAGTATTGACCTCAGGCCTCTTTCCTCCTTTCTGCGGCTTCTTTCCATCAGCCATTTTCTTCAGATGAGGAATTTGAACAATCGAATTCTCTGAAATAATATGGAACTTTTCTTCAAGGAATGCTGCAAATGAGTTAAGTTGATGAGAACCTAGTGATTCAGCAGCGGACATGAGTACCTGTGAACAGAGTATAGTTGCGAGGAATTTGGAGATGTCATATGCATTCTCAAAAGGTTTTGTAAAAAGAACAAGTTTGAGGAATTTGACCAGATGAGTCTTGAAGAATTTGACTAAGCATTCTTTGTCTTAGGTTCCAGAGTTGTATAGATTGAAAAATCCACACAATTGAGGAATCTTGAAGAAAACCATAGCTTAGAGAAATGAAATCAAGAACAGATGATATGTGAGGTGTTTAGTGTGTGAAGATTTGACAAAGAAAAACACCTTTTGAGAATTTTGAAGAAAACGTTTGAATCAAAGAGGGCAGTAAAAGTAACTTTTAATTACCATGGATGAAGAACACGATGAACTGTGGGATGGAGAAGTGAAGTTCGTCTGGGCAGATCTTCCACGCCCTAACTTGGTAGAGGAAGACAGCTACGGCGGCGGCGGAGTGAAGAAGTCTGCGGCCGACGCGAGTACGACGGCGACGAGGTCGAGGCAGTGAAGCTCTTCCTCACTAGCGACGATGGAGTAGCGGCGGCGCTAGGGTTGGAGAAGCTCGAGCGGGAGAGTGAGAACGAGCGGAGTAAAAAGTGAAGTGAGGGAAGGGGAAGGGTATTTATAGCTGAGATGAAAAAACCGTTCGCCCAAAGAAATTGAACGAACGTGCCCCTGACCCTTCTCATTCGCACGACATGTGTCACCCACGTACTGTGTAGTGGAGATCGTGTGAGATCGTGGGTGAATATATAAGTATTGTCCTGGGATGCGAAACGATTTCAGCAGCAAAACCGAAAATTTTGGAAAGGATAAGTTTTAACGTTGCGTTCGCAATTTCTTCACCTCACAAGGACACAGTGAAGATTTTGAACAAGTTTCAAATAGAACGCATATGAGGAATTTGTGAATGGAATGGGTTGAGTTTAGCATAGAGGGGGAAGGGTCCGATCACAGTCACTTAGCAGAAAAAACAATGTGAAGAAGTACCAATAAGTGAATGTTGTAGAGGACTTAAACTCATATATATATAGCCAATGAAGAACAGAGACGGAAACAGTGAAGACAATGCAAAGTTGAAGAATATGAACAATTGAGGAATTTCAAAAACTCAAATTGAAGATTTTCAACTTTTGTGGTGGCGTGATCCACCATATAAGAATGATGATTTCAGACACCGCGTACAATTGTCGTAGGGTTCTGAGAATCAAATTCTTCATTAATTTCTTCACACTTAGAGCGTTATTCTTCATTGATTGAAGAAAAACAATTTCTTCATGTGTTGCACATCTAAGTCATCAATTTTGCATAAGTGTTAGGCTGAGTGTCCAATTCAAAGAACATTCAAAGATTCAAATATATTTAGCTCACACCACAACTTGCTAAATATCTTCTCATCCAAGGGCTTTGTGAAGATATCAGCTAACTGTTCTTCAGTCTTCACATGTTCAATAGAAATGTCGCCCTTCAACACATGATCACGAAGAAAATGATGACGAATCTGAATGTGCTTTGTCTTCGAGTGCTGATCTGGGTTGTGAGCAATCTTTATGGCACTCTCATTGTCACAAAAGAGAGGCACATTCTTCACGTTGACACCATAGTCCTTGAGAGTTTGCTTCATCCATAACAATTGAGCACAGCAAGAGCCAGCAGCAATATACTCAGCTTCAGTGGTAGACAGTGATACGCAGTTCTGTTTCTTCGAGGACCAACAGACCAAAGATCTTCCGAGGAAATGACATGTACCAGAAGTTGATTTGCGGTCCACACGATCACCAGCATAGTCAGAGTCTGAATATCCAATGAGATCAAAAGCCGAGCCCTTGGGGTACCATAATCCAAGTGTTGGTGTGTGAGCTAGATATCGAAGAATATGTTTCATAGCCTTATGGTGTGATTCCTTCATTGCAGCTTGAAATCGGGCACACATGCAAACACTAAGCATTATATCTGACCTAGATGCACATAGGTACAATAAAGAACCAATCATGGAGCAGTATACCTTATGATCGAAGTCAATACCATTTTCATCAGTGCACAGATGGCCATTTGTGGGCATAGGAATTTTGACGCCTTTGCAATCGTGCATGCCGAATTTCCTCAATACATCCTTGAGGTATTTCTCCTGAGATATGAATATGCCATTGCATTGTTGACGAATTTGAAGACCTAAGAAGAATTTCAACTCTCCCATGATAGACATTTGATATTCTTCACTCATCATATAGGCAAATTCATCACTATAGCGTTGGTCAGTACAGCCAAAGATAATATCATCAACATATATTTGGCACACAAATAATTCACCATCATAAGATTTAGTGAAAAGAGTAGGACCAACTGAACCGGGTTTGAAGCCTTTTTTCATGAGGAATTCCTTCAAAGTATCATACCAAGCCCGAGGAGCCTGCTTGAGGCCATAGAGAGCCTTATTGAGTTTGAAGACTTTGTCAGGATTCTTTGGATCTTCAAAACATGGGGGTTGAGCAACATATACTTCTTCCTCAATCTTACCATTGAGGAATGCACTTTTCACATCCATTTGATAGAGAATGATATCATGATGGTTAGCATAAGCAAGCAATATGCGAATAGCCTCAAGTCTAGCAACAGGTGCAAAAGTTTCATCGAAATCAATTCCTTCAACCTGTGTGTAGCCTTGAGCTACAAGCCGTGCCTTATTCCTTACCACAAGGCTATTTTCATCTTGCTTGTTGAGGTAGATCCATTTTGTGCCAATGATATTATGCTTGCGAGGATCTGGACGTTTGACCAGTTCCCAGACGTTGTTGAGCTCGAACTGATGTAATTCTTCTTGCATAGCTTGAATCCACTCAGGCTCCAGAAATGCTTCATCTACCTTAGTGGGCTGTGATGGAGACAAAAGCAAAGTGCCCACAAAAGTTATACAAATGTGAAGCTTTTGAGCGTGTGAGAGGACGTGGTATATTGATGTCGCTGATGATTTTCTCAATCTGCACTTCTTTCGCAACGCGAGGATGAGCTGGTTGTCGTTGAGGAATTTGATCAGCATTTTCTTCAGCACCATTTTCTTCAGTATTTTCCTCAGGTGCATTAGCTCGACGATCTTCAGGTTCTGGAATGAATTCTTCAGCAGATTCTTCGGTAGGAATGACATCCTCAGTAGCCTTGAATTCGATAGTTTCCTCAGGTGCTGGTTCATCTATCATAGTAGGCAGGTGCTCTCTTTGCGAGCCGTTAGTTTCACCGAGCCACACGTCCATAGTTTCAACAACCTTGTGAAGAACGTTGTTGAAGACTCTGTAGGTGTGCAAGTCCTTTCCGTAACCAAGCATAAACCCTTCATGTGCTTTCGGTGCAAATTTTGAGTTGTGATGACGATCTCTAATCCAACATTTAGCACCGAAGACTTTGAAATAACTCACATTGGGTTTCTTGTCAGTGAGGAGTTCATAGGCAGTCTTCTTGAAGAATTTGTGAAGATATACTCTGTTGATGATGTGGCATGCAGTATCAATTGCATCAATCCAGAAATGACGAGGCGTTTTGTATTCATCAAGCATAGTGTGAGCCATCTCAGCAAGAGTCATGTTCTTGTGCTCCACGACGCCATTCTGCTGAGGAGTATAAGGAGCAGATAGCTCATGAGTAAAACCAAGTTCATCAAGATACTCATCGAGACCAGAGTTCTTGAACTCAGTTCCATTGTCACTTCTGATGTGCTTGATCTTCACACCAAAGTTGGTTGAATCCCTCGAGGAAAATCGTTTGAAGACTTCCTGCACTTCATGTTTGTAAGTAACAATGGGTACCCATGTATATCGAGAGTAATCATCAACAATAAAAAAGCCATATACATAAGCATCATTTGAAACTGCAAAATAATGATTAGGACCGAAAAGATACATGTGAATCAATTCAAATGGTCGAGTAGTAGTCATGATAGTCTTCGCTGGATGCTTGACCTTGGTCATCTTTCCAGCTTCACAGGCACCGCATAAGTGATCCTTGAGGAATTTGACATTCTCAATGCCAATGACATGCTTCTTCTTCGCAAGCGTGTGCAAATTCCTCATGCCTGCATGACCAAGTCGTCGATGCCATAGCCAGCCTTCTGAAGCTTTTGCAAGTAGACACACAGCTGGTTGAGGTCATGTAGAGAAATCAACGATATACAAGTCTCCTCTCCTAAAGCCTTCGAAGACTATGGAGTTGTCAGATTCCATGATCACAGCACAACGATCTTTGCCAAAGGCAACAACCATATCTAGATCACAAAGCATTGAGACAGACATGAGGTTGTATCCTAAGGACTCGACAAGCATGACTTCGTCCATGTGTCGATCCCTAGTGATCGCAACCTTACCTAGACCCAATACCTGACTTTTGCCTTTGTCAGCGAAGATGAAGTGCTTCAGATGAGATGGTGATAAGGGAGCATCCATCAAGAGATTCTTGTCACCAGTCATGTGATTTGTAGATCCACTATCGAGGGCCCACTCAGTGGCTTTGGGTTGATCATCTTGCAGATGAATTAATGCAGCTTACAAACTCATATACTTCATCAGTGAAGAATATGACATCAAATCATCAGATCAATTTCATCAAGCAATGCAATAGATAAAGCAGTATGAGGACGTGAGAAATGAGAGTTCATTTTCTTCGTGATTAGCATGCGTCCTTTGAGGCATTTTCAGGTCTCCAGCAAATTCTTCAGACGTTTGAGCACGTCTGGAGACCTGACCCTGTAGAAGAGATTAGTTCTTTTTCTTCACCACCCACATCTGAAGGGGTGGCAAAGAGTTCATCACTCTGCGAGCTCCATAAGAGAAAGGTGGCATAGACGCCAGTCCATTTCGTTTCACATAAGAGGAGTTAGGATAAGCATATGAATAAGCAGAGTAATTCTTCGAGGTCTTATGAACATAATGGTTAGAAGAATAATGCTCATATTCATAGCCCTTAACTCTTCCCTGCGAAACTGAGCTAGCACGATGATGTTCATATGAAGACCTTGATCCTTTTGAGGAATTTGATCCATATGAGGAATTGAATCCATCTGAAGATTTTGATCCATATGAAGAATTGGATCTGGGGTTCCTATTCCTCACACGAGGTGTCATGAGGACATTCACTTGAAGATTTTCAAGGTGCCTCTTAGGGACCCAGATTTTCTTCATAGGGGCACCATTCCTGCAGTTAGTTCCAACATATCTAGCAAATACTACACCATTCTGATTTTTGAATAGTTTATAGTTGGAGTCAAATGACTCATCAGAAGAATGAGGAGATTCACATGTAAAGCCAGATAAATTGGATGGATCAACTGGAGGTCCCTTTGCAGCAACCCATGAGGTTTTGGGGTACTGCTCAGGCTTCGAATATGAACCATCATCATTAAGTTTCCTCTCAAAGGCAATTCCCTCTTTCCTAGGATTCCTGTTGAGGATCAGCTTTTTAAGCACATCACAAAGAGTCTGATGCCCTTTGAGGCTTTTGTACATGCCTGTCATGTACAATTCCTTCAGCCCTGCATTGTCAGTGATACTAGCAATGTCCTCAGATGAGGAATTAGCGATAGCAGAGACAGATGAAGAATTTGTAGCATTTGAAGCATTTGAACATTAAGGTGAAGAATTTGCAGTTTCACGTTCAATGCATTTCAAGCATGGAGGAATGAATTCTTCCTGAGAAGCGCTGATTTGTTGAGAAAGTAATGAATCGCGCTCCTTCTGAAGATCTTCAGAACTCACTCTTAGCTTTTCAAGATCTTGCTTTCTTTGAAGAAATTCATAAGAAAGCTTCTCATGATCAGACAAGAGAGTGTTATGATGACCTTGAAGGTTATCATACTTGGACTGAATTCTCTAAAGATTTTCAGTCAGGATTTTAGATCGATCCATTTCTTCACCCAACATATCATCACTTTTATCTAGCATGTTTTGAACCTTATCAAGAGCCTTTTGTTGTTGCACAGCAATTTTAGCAAGTTTAGAATAGTTGGGCTTAAGGTTTTCATAAGATTCATCCTCACTAGATTTAGAGGAGGTATATTTGAGTACCTTGGTACCCTTTGCCATGAAGCAATAGGTAGGAGCGTAGTCATCATTGTCTTCACCAGCCATGTTGGTGAAGTCACTTTCTTCAGTGTTGAAGATGGACTTGCTGATGAATGCAGTAGCGAGAGCTAGACTAGCCACACCAGACTCGGTCCTCAGATTCCTCCTCTTCCTCATGATCCTCAGATTCAGCTTCAGAGTCCATTTCCTTGCCAATGAATGCCCGAGCCTTTTTGGAGTTGTTCTTCTTGTGAAATGAAGACTTTGAGGATTTTGATGGTGAAGATTTTGACGATTTCTTCTTCTTCTTCTTTGCATCATCAGAACTGTAATCCTTGTATTTCTTCTTTTTGGATTCCTTTTCCCACTGAGGACAATCTTGAATGTAGTGACCAGTCTTCTTGCATTTGTGACATAGCCTTTTGTTGTAGTCACTGGATGAGGAATCATTTCTCTTTGAGAACTTTCCAAAGCGACCACTTCTTGAGAACCTTTGGAATTTCTTCACGAGCAATGCTAGCTGCTGGCTCAGTTCTTTAGGATCACCAAGGCTACTACTAGTATCTTCACCTTCAGATTCAGAGACGACCTTGGCCTTCAGGGCATGTGATCTGCCATATCTCGGACCATAGAGATCTCTCTTTTCAGCAAACTGGAACTCATGAGTGTTTAGCCTTTCGAGGATATCAGCGGGATCAAGTGACTTGTAATCACCACGCTCGTGAATCATCAAAGCTAGAGTATCAAATGAGGAATCAAGCGATCTCAGCAATTTCTTCACCACTTCATGGTCGGTGATGTCTGTGGCACCAAGTGCTTGAAGTTCATTTGAGATGTCAGTGAGACGATAGAAGGTTTGCTGAACATTTTCATTGTCAAGTCTTTTGAAACGGTTGAAGATATTGTGAAGAACATCAACTCGAGAGTCATGCTGTGTTGAGACTCCTTCGTTGACTTTGGACGGCCTATCCCAGATAAGCTTCGCAGTTTCCAAAGCACTCACTCTTCCATACTGTGCTTTGCTCAGATGGACACAAATGATATTCTTCGCTTGAGAATTGAGTTGCTTGAATCTCTTCACATCAGTAGCATTTAGAGAAGGTGATATAGAGGGAACACCATTTTCCACAACATACCAGAGATCATTATCAATTGCCTCAAGATGCATTCGCATCTTGTTCTTCCAGTAGGGGTAGTCCGTCCCATCGAAGGTAGGACACCTAGCTGAGACCTAGATCATACCTACGGTCGACATAACTAAAACTCCAGGTGGTTAAACCAAAATCACACAGAACAAGGGAGTACCTTGCTCTGATACCAATTCAAAGCGCGTTATATCGACTAGGGGGGTGAATAGGCGATTTTTATGAATTCTTCACTGAGGAATTTGTTGTGGAGGAAATTCCTTAGCGAAGAACTACTTGCAGCGGAATTAGTACTCAGAAGTAAACATAACAGAATACAAGCATGGTCATCATGAAGAAATGAAGATAAGCACAGAGTACAGAAAGCGTAATCATAGGATAACACAGGATGAAGACAAACAGACTGAAGAAATTTGAACTGAGGAAATTGAGAAAGTCTTCAGTCAAAGTCTTCAAACAGATATCAACAAGCACACAACACAGATATGAGGAAATGAAAGAGTTGAGGAAATAGAACCAGCAAGCTTGGTGAAGACAATGATTTGTTAGACTAGTTCCAACTGCTGTCTCAGTTGTACATCTGGTTAGGGCGGCTGGGTATTTAAACCTGAGGACACACAGTCCCGGACACCCAGTCAAGGACACACAGTCCAAGACACCAAGTCCTGACCATATTCCCGCTAAGGTCACACAAATCTCGCCCAATCACTCATGGTAAGTCTTCAGGTGACTTCCGAACCTTCACAGACTAGGTCACTCGGCGATCCACAATTCCTCTTGGATGCTCTAGACCATGACGCCTAACCGTCTGGAAGAAGCACAGTCTTCAAAGGTAACAAGCGTCGGATCCACGTAGGATCAATCTCTTCAGTGATGCTCAATCACTTTTGGGTCTGTAGGTTTTTGGGTTTTTCATCACTTGATGATTTTCGCTCAAAGTCCTCGGAGGATGGGTCGCTCTTATGCCAAGTGTCAGTTTTTCGCGGAGCAGCCAACCAGATAGTGGTTGTAGGGGGGCGGCTATTTATAGCCTAGGGAGCAGCCCGACATGATAAGACATAAATGCCCTTTAATGATATGACCGTTAGGTAGGTAGATATTTTGGGACAGCTGGCGCGTAGCACAGCAACGGTCGGAAATTTGAGTATCAAATTCCTCAGGGCTATCATGTTCCTCACTGTGTAGGTAATCCGCACTGGCGAATTCCTAACTCCTCGGTCAGAATAAATTCCTCAGAGACCAGAAGAACTTCGTCTCTGTCACTGAAGAATATGACTGACTGTATGAGATTTCCAATGGCTTCACTGAAGGGATTGGTAGGTGTAGGATTTTGAGTTGAGCATCACATGGAAATTTTTCCTTAGTATTTCCTCGACCCCCTTTAACAGTACGGTGTTTCCTATGACACAAGAAAGAGAAAATGAAACCATAAAAACAAAAGTCTTCACTCTTCATGTTCCTCAAATGAATACCAAGTCTTCAAGGTCACACCAATTTCTTCACTTTCAAGGTCTTCAGAATTCCAAAGTCTTCAGTCGAAGAACTTCATTTTTAGGGATCGACTTTCTCTGTAAATATCAAATTCCTCATAGACTTATAGACATGTGTACACTCATAAACACATTAGTCACTTAACCTATAAGTCTTCAATACACCAAAATCACTAAGGGGCACTAGATGCACTTACAATAGACATAAAGTTAAACAAGGTGCCATAAGATGGCTAGCGCAAACTGGGATACAGATCAAAAAAGGTGTAGGCCTCCTGCCTGGGATCCTTCTAAACTACTCATGGTCGTCGGCGGCCTGCACGTAGTTGTAGGCACGTACGGTGTAGTAGGGGTCATCGTTGACTGTGGCGTCCGGCTCCTGGGCTCTGCCATCTAGTTGAATCATTCGGGAAGAAGGGAAAATGAGGGGAAAGGGGGGCCAAAGCAACCGTGAGTACTCATCCAAAGTACTTGCAAGCAAGGATCTATACTACATATTCAATGGTAACAATGATATGGGTAGATCTATGGACTGAACTATAGAATGCCAGAATAAGAGGGGGATAGCTAGTCCTATTGAAGATAACGCTTTTGGCAGCCTCCATCCTACAACAGTAGAAGAGAGTATATGGTAAGTTCACCAAGTAACATCGTATAGCATAATCCTACCCGACGATCCTCCCCTCGTCGCCATGTGGGAAAGCGATCACCGGGTTGTATCTGGCACTTGAAAGGGTGTGTTTTATTAAGTATCTGGTTCTAGTTGTCGTCCAGTTACCGTGGACACGGCTATTTGAATAGATTACTTCCCCGCAGGTGTGCACCACATAACCCGACACGCTCGATCCCTCTGGCCAGACACACTTTCCTGGGTCATGCCCGGCCTCGGAAGATCAACACATCGCAGCCCTACCTAGGCCCGACAGAGAGGTCATCAAGCCGGTCTAAATCCTAAGCGCGCGGGGGTCATGGGCCATCGCCCTTTGCACTCTTGCATGTTGCATGCGCGGCCGGTGACCAGACCTAGCAACCTCCAATTCAAAGGAAGTTACGTTGCGCGGTCCAACCAGGCGCGCGTCGCTCAGTCGCTGAGGTCCCGAAGGCTTCTGCTGATACCACGACATCGGTTGCCCATATATTGTCCCGTGTGGCAGTTAGTGCGTATAAGGCCGACGACCCAACTCAGATCAAATATCCAAACTCGTTAAGCGTGTTAATATGAAATAACCGTGGATAACGACCAGGGCTAGTCCACTTCTCACCTCGGTGTCTCAACCTGCCCGCACCGCCACAAAGAATTACTCGGGGGGCATCGGGAACCCAAGCCCACCACTACCTGGATGGAACCACCTGTCCATTCATCCCCCACATCGGAATCACTTGCGGGTACTCTACGAGCCGACCCGACTTTAGTCACATCATGTATCATGTAAAGTATGTATATAGTATATACTCGTGATCACACCTCGACTTGATCATGGCCCGATAGTATAGCATGGTAGATGGACAAGAATGTAGGGCCACTGATAGAATACTAGTATCCTATACTAAGCATTTAGGATAGCAGGTAAATGTATTAACAGTTGTAGCAACAATGACAGGGTGTGCAACAGAATAGGAGCTATCGAATCATCAACAGTAGCAAACCTAATGCAAGAACAAGAGAGAAGAGAGTGGGCGATATCTGGTTGATCAAGGGGGGTTGGCTTGCCTGGAAGCTCGGCAGAGAAGGACGGGTCGTCAACACCATAGTCGATTGGGGCAGTAACAGTAGCGTCGGTCTCGAAGTCTAATGGAGAGAAGAGGGGCAAGAAACAATAAATACAATGCAAACATATGCATGATGATGCATGACATGGCAATAAATGGTGCTAGGTGTGATCTAACGGGGTACTACGCGATACTGGCGAAAGGGGGAAAACATCCGGGAAAGTATTCCCGGTGTTTGACGTTTTTGGACAGTCGAACCGGAGGGGCATGGTTGCATGTTCACTATGATAGAGGCAGGTGACACATATGTGGATGGCATATTCAGATTCGTCATATTTTTTTGATCAGTTCTCATAAATAAATTATTTTCATCTGACTTATGGTTTAATTTATATGAATTATCAAAGTTCTAAACATATTCTAAATTGTTTTAATTATTGAATTGGAATTTAAAATAGTGTTGGAACCTTTTATACCCAGACTGAGCAAGCCACAATCAATGACATGTGGGGCTAATCAAAGCCCAGTCAGCAGTCAACAGAGTTGAGCACTGACCTGTCAAAATTAGAGGTGGGGCCCTACTATCATTGACTTATTTTAGTTAACACTTTTAATTAACAGGTTAATTATCTATAAAAACATTGTATTTGTGTGGGGTCCACATGTCAGTGGCTGAGGCTGCCCAGTCAGCTTAGTTGACTGGGTCAATCCAGTCAACTGGGGCCAAAGGGACCCACTGGCAGCGACCCAGGTGGGCCCCATGGCCGGCCACGTCGGCGGCGGCATCGGAGGGAGCTCCGGTGATCCACTTCTACGGCGGCGCGGCTCGGCATCCGCTGGAAAACGTCAATAGGGGTTCTCCGGGCCCGGGGTTTGGCTCGTTCGAACAGGGGCGCAAAGCCACATCCGATGGTAGCATCGGCGTGGCTGGAGATGGCCTAAATCGGCGACGGTGAGCTCCGTGGCGGTCGCTGGAGTACGGGCGCGATCAGATTCGGCGAAAGGGGGGTCGGGAGGACGAGCGGAGGGCACGCGCGGCTTTGGCATGACGGCCTGAGCATGTTCCCGTGCTCGGTCAGGCACGAAACCGACGGTAGCGACGGCAACTAGTGCGGCGGCGACGGGGAGCTTTGGACATGGCGGAAACAGCGCGGGGAGCGAGCTACTGGGGAGAAAGAGATGCGCGAGGAGAGGGGAAAGGAGCAGGAGCTCATCGGGAAGGCACAAGGAGGCCCGGTGTGGGCTTAGGAGCAGTAGAGGCCCCGGAATCGTCGAGGATCGCTGGCGGTGTCAAGGAAGAAGACGGTTGTATCCGGTGTGGTGGTGGTCCCCAACTCCGATGGGTTGGCGTAGAGAATGTAGTCGAGGGCAGTGCATCTCCTCGGCATGGCCTAGCGGTGTAGGGCGGGCGGAGACCACATGGACGACGACGTTCACGGCGGAGGCAGCGGCGGGCGGCTGCGCCTGGAAGAAAGCGACGCGAGGGGGAAGAAGTGGAGAGGCTAGGGTTTGCACAGCGGTCAGAGGGCGTCAAGTAGGAGGCCAGGGAAGGAGACTGGGAGGCGCGGATGGCCGGCGTGTGGCCTCCTGTGGCCACGGACAACGCACAGGCGTCCACCTCTCCCTGGATGAACATGGGAGGGTGATGACCGCGGGGTGGGTTGGGCCTCACTGTGCACTAGAGGTCCAAGTGCACAGTGTGGGCCCCTTTTACTTTCTTTCCTTTTTTAGTTCCTTTTTATTTTCTGTTTTCAATTATAACCATTGTTTTGCATTTGTTTTGCTGCTAAACATTTTTTGTTAATTGAGAAACTTGCCTCAATAAATATTAAGCAATAACTAGCATTGTCATAAAAAGTTTGAACCTCATTTGAATTCTGGATTGAATTTTAATCCGATGAATCAGTGTTGTTGGGTCATTCAAAAATAGCTAGGGACATTTTGGAGTTTCAAATTATGTTGTTTTTATTTTTTTAATAGATTTGGGAGACTTTGCAATAATATGAACACTTTTGTTTTATCGTTGGAAGAAATAATATATTTGACTTTATTTTAATTTTGAATTTGGGGTTGAAATATTCCTTAATTGTTTTTCTTATGGCATAATGATGATGACTTGGCATCATTAGTGTGGAGTTATTGTTGCATGATTCTCGGGGTGTTACACTAATCTCTTGCAAAAAGATGTTCCTTTTGTTTTTGATGATGATTGTGTAGAAGCATTTGTAATACTTAAGAAAGTCTTGATTTCTGCACCTATTGTTCAACCACTTGATTGGAATCTACCCTTTGAAATTATGTGTGATGCTAATGATTGTGTTGTTGGTGCTATTCTAGGACAAAGATTTGATAAGAAACTGAATGTTATTCATTATGCTAGTAAAACTCTAGACAGTGCCCAAAGAAATTATGCTACTACTGGAAAAAAAATACCAATTGTATTTGCTTGTGATAAGTTCAGATCTTATATTGTTGATTCTAAAGTAACTGTTCACACTGATCATGCTGCTATCAAATACCTTATGGACAAGAAAGATGCTAAACCTAGACTTATAAGATGGGTTCTCTTGCTACAAGAATTTGATTTGCATATTATTGATAGAAAGGGAGCTGAGAACCCCGTTGCAGATAGTTTTTCTAGGTTAGTAAATGTTCTTGATGACCCACTCCCTATTGATGATAGCTTTCTTGATGAAAAATTAGTTGTCGTAAATGCTTCTCATAATGCTTCATGTTATGCTGATTATGCTAATTACATTGTTGCTAAATTTATACCACCTAGCTTCACATACCAACAAAAGAAAAAAGATTTTCTATGATTTAAGACATTACTTTTGGGATGACCCACAGCTTTATAAAGAAGGAGTAGATGGTGTTATTAGACGTCGTGTACCTGAGCATGAACAGGAACATATCCTACGCAAGTGTCACTCTGAGGCCTACTGAGGACACCATGCTGGAGGTAGAACTACACACAAGGTATTGCAATCCGATTTTGGCCTACTCTCTTCAAAGATAGCCCGTAAGTTTGTCTTGTCTTGTGATGAATGCCAGAGAATAGGTAATATTAGTAGACGTCGGGAAATGCCTATTAACTATTCACTTGTTATTGAACCATTTGATGTTTGGGGCTTTGATTATATGGGACCTTTTGCCACGCCCAAGATGCGATTCTATCCCGATCACATGAACACTCGTGATTGGGGCACACCCGCATTTCGGGCGCTTAGCAAGATGGATATCATTACAACGTACCATTACATAAATAGATGGGGATACATACAAGTCATACAACTCCACATAAATACAACACAAAATACACAAGACATCCGACTACGGATGAAAACATGAAAAGCACAACGACATCCATCCTGCTATCCCAGGCTGCCGGCTAGGAACCTATCCCAAGATCAACGAAGAAGAAGAAGAAAGAACTCCAACACAAGAAAACGTCGCTCTCACGTCAAGTCATTGGAAACCTGTACCTGCAACTATTGTTGTAGTATCTGTGAGCCACGAGGACTCAGCAATCCCATAACCATGGGTATCAAGACTAGCAAAGCTTAATGGGTATGGAGAGGTTAAGTGGTGAGGTTGCAGCAGCGACTAAGCATTGTATGATGGCTAACTTATGAGTACAAGAATAAGATGAGCCTCTACGCAAACGCTCGCAAACTAGTAATGATCGCTAGAAATCCTACACTACCTACGAGTCAAACATAACCCCAATGTGTTCTCTTCTCAAAGTGAAAAGAGACGGTCACGGTTACTCACGCGGTTCGTGTAGTTTATTTCGGATCCTCTGTCAAGTTTTCTACAACCGAACATTAACAAATTCCAATCTGCCACATAACCGCTGGCACGGCTTTCGAAAGATCATAACCCAGCAGGGGTGTCCCAACTTAGCCCATCACAAGCTCTCACGATCAGCAGAGGTAAAAACCCCTTATCTTAGGGACAATCCGATCAGACTCGGAATCCCGGTGCACAAGACATTTCGACAATGGTAAAACAAGTCCAGCAAGACCTCCCGGCGTGCCGACACCCTAATAGTAGCCGCGCATATCTCGTCTCAGGCCATGTCCGGATGAGCTAAGCGTACAGGAGCCAGAATACCCCAAGTTACCAAGAGGCGGCCTTTCACGATGCTCTAGTTGGGACCGACACCATCGGCACTGGCCCCTCCCTATATGTAGAAAAGAAACCCCGGGGACGCAACCCCCTATGCAAATTAATTAATTAATTAAGTTTTTATTATGTTGCAAATTAAAACCAATGTTGGGCCTTGCTGGAGGAGTTTTATTCAAAGCGAACTGTCAAGGGGTCCCCATTTACCCAACCGCATTAGGAACGCAAAATCAAGGAACATAACACCGGTTTATCAGTTCTTAAGGCGGCATGAGTGGAACAAAACACCGAGCAAAAGGCCAAGCCTTCCACCCATTGCCAAGTATATAGGTGTGTTAATTATAGTAATAGATATTGTGATATTCCAACAACCAAGATCCAACATGGAGCAATCTTCATCTTCACCTGCAACTAACAATGCTATAAGAGGGGTTGAGCAAGCGGTAACATAGCCACACAATGGTTTGCTGGGACGGTGTCAAAGGTTAGAGGGTGTTTCATGGCAACAAGGAGAGGCTGACAACAAATAGATAGGTAGCGCGACATATAGCGATAGCATCGAGACAACTAGCATGGCAATTATAGTAATGAGATCCAAGGTGACGGTCATCTTGCCTGAGATCCCACAAGGAAGAAGATCGAGTCCATGAAGAAGACGAAGAAGAAGCCATGAAGACGAACCAAGCGTAGTCGAACGAATCCTCACGATCGCAACAAAATAGGAACTAACAAGAAGAAGCAAACAACACGGTAAACACACAACAAATAACAAGACATGATGCTCAACCAAGTATGACGCATGTCCGGTTTAAATAAGCATGGCAAGGCAAAGTGCAACAAACAACACAACAATTTAAGTGGGGATCAATATGCAACGAGTTGCATATTGACGAAACACCACATTCACATATTTAGTTTGATCTCGGTTATGTACACAACATGTTTAAATGTTGGTTAACATGTCAAGGGGTGCAACACAATTAAACTACACCAACTAAGCAACTTAAATGGGGCCGGAAACAACAAACAACAATTCTAGAAAATCCCCATGTGCATATTATGAATTTGGTATTGTTCTGCCTAAAACATATTTTGAAGTTATTCAACAGCAAAACTAAATGCACCAAGTTATTCTACACAATTTTCCACCCCATTTACATATAAAGTTTATTAAATTTGGAGGTATGGTTATTTAGTTATGAATTAAACCATTTTAACATGTTATTTAAGCAAATTAATTCAAATAGCAAGTTGAATATTTTAAACATGGATGAAAGTTGCAAATTATTAATCTATGCAAAATTCTAAGTGTTTTACATGTTTAAAACATTTTCATCGGATGCCTGGTTATTTAGTGGTGAGCATTTTAAACAATGGTATTTTCTGTAATAATGCATGCACAGGATTAAATGACAAAAACGCTCTGCTGAAAAAAAAACACATGATGGGCCGAAACTGAGATCTGGCCCAGGGCGCCGGGAGCTGCTCACATTGGGCCTTGAGGTCTTGGAGAGGGGCGCAGCCCACGCGAGTAGGGGAGGTTGGTCGATGTGGAGGCAGTCAACGCGGGCACCTCGCTCATCTTCTATGCAGAGGAAGCAGGGGCGCGGCGGCACTGATGGTCAGCGGCGAGGCAGCAGCGGGCTCTGGCGAGGCGGGGATGGAGCGGCTGGCGACCTCTAGCAGCTTGGTGGGCGGCCGAGGTCGAAGGCGAGGCGCGGGGGGAGGTGGACACGAGAAGGCCGGCGAGGTGGAGGTCCGACGGGGAAGGGGAGCAGCGCGGCTACCGGCAGGACCCAGGCGGCGGAGCTCCTAAGGGCGGCGGCCATGGCATGCTGCGAAGGAAGGGAGAGAGAGATGTGAGAGGAGGGAGGGGGAAGAATGAGGGTAGGAGACAAGGCATGGAAGGGCAGGGAGGAGGCCGGTGTCGTGACCTGCTGCAGTTGGAGGACGGCGGTGGCTTGGCGGCCGATCTGGAGCAGGGAAACAGAGGCGGACGATGAGGAAGGCCGTCAGCAACGAACCCCAAGGGCAGCGGTGCTCCAACCTGCTACTTCTCGAGCTTGCGTTGTATTCGCTCAAAGAGGAAAGGGTGATGCAGCACAGTAGCATAAGTATTTCCCTCGGTTTTTGAGAACCAAGGTATCAATCCAGTAGGAGACAACGCGCGAGTCCCTCGCACCTACACAAACAAATAAGAACTTCGCAGCCAACGCGATAAGGGGTTGTCAGTCCCTTCACGGTCACTTACGAAAGTGAGTTCTGATAGATATGATAAGATAGTATTTTTGATATTTTTGGTATAGAAACAGAAAGTAAATAAAGCAAAAAAATAATGGCGGCAGAAATTGGCAATTTCACGGGAAAGTAATATGATAAAGATAGACCCGGGGGTCATAGGTTTCACTAGTGGTTTCTCTCATGATAGCAGAATTCTACGGTGGGTGAACAAATTACTGTCGAGCGATTGATAGAAAATCGCATAGTTATGGGAATATCTAGGCATGATCATTGTATATAGGCATCACGTCCATAACAAGTAGACCGAAACGATTCTGCATCTACTACTATTACTCCACACATCGACCGCTATCCTGCATGCATCTAGAGTATTAAGTTCATAAGAATAGAGTAACGCCTTAAGCAAGATGACATGATGTAGAGCGGTAAACTCAAGCAATATGATATAAACCCCATCTTTTTATCCTCGTTGGCAACAATACAATACGTTCCTTGCTGCCACTACTATCACTAGGAAAGGACACCGCAAGATTGAACCCAAAGCCAAGCACTTCTCCCATTGCAAGAACTATAGATCTAGTAGGCCAAACCAAACCAATAATTCGAAGAGGCTTGCAAGGATATTATAATCATACATAGAAGATTTCAGAAAAGAATCAAATATTGTTCATAGATAATCTTGATCATAAACCCACAATTCATCGGATCTCGACAAACACACCGCAAAAAAGATTACATCGAATAGATCTCCTCGAAGATCGAGGAGAACTTTGTATTGAGACCCAAAGAGAGAGAACAAACCATCTAGCTAATAACTATGGACCCGAAGGTCTATGGTAAACTACTCACAACTCATTGGTGAGGCTATGGTGTTGATGTAGAAGCACTCTGTGATTGGTCCCCCTCCGGTGGAGCTCCAGAACAGGCCCCAAGATGGGATCTCACGGAAACAGAAGGTTGCGGTGGTGGAATTAGGGTTTCGTATGTTGCCTCGATGTTTTTAGGGTATGTGAAGAAGGGCACTAGGGGAGCCAGAGGGGGCCCACGAGGGTGGGGACGCGCCTACCCCCCGGGCGCGCCCCTGCCCTCATGGCCGCCTCTCTCGTTCCCTCGCGTGTACTCCAAGTCTTCTGTGTTGATACGGCTCCAAAAATAACACCCCCGAAGGTTTCATTCTGTTTGGACTCCGTTTGATATTCCTTTTCTGCGAAACACTCAAATAGGCAAAAAAATAGCAATTTGCACTGGACCTTGGGTTATTAGGTTAGTTTCAAAAATAATATAAAAGTGTATAATAAAGCCCATTAAACATTCAAAACATAATATAGCATGGAACAAACAAAAATTATAGATACGTTGGAGATGTATCAAGCATCCCCAAGCTTAATTCCTGCTCGTCCTCGAGTAGGTAAATGATAAAAACAGAATTTTTGATGTGGAATGCTAACCGACATAATTCTCAATGTAATTCTCTTTATTGTGGCATAAATGTTCAGATCCGAAAGATTCAATATAAAAGTCTATATTGACATAAGAATACTAATACTTTAAGCATACTAACAAAGCAATCATGTCTTCTCAAAATAACATGGCCAAAGAAAGTTATCCCAACAGAATCATATAGTCTGGCTATGCTTCCTCTTCATCACACAAAATATTTTAATTATGCACAGCCCCGGTTTCAGCCAAGCGATTGTTTCATACTCAAATTTTTTTAAACCTTTCAACTTTCACGCAATACATGAGCGTGAACCATGGATATAGCACTATAGGTGGAATAGAGTGGTGGTTGTGGAGAAGACAAAAGAAGAAGATAGTCTCACATCAACTAGGCGTATTAATGGGCTATGGAGATGTCCATCAATAGATATCAATGTGAGTGAGTAGGGATTGCCATGCAACGGATGCACTAGAGCTATAAGTGTATGAAAGCTCATCAAAAGAAACTAAGTGGGTGTGCATCCAACTTGCTTGCTCATGAAGACCTAGGGCATTTGAGAAAGCCCATCGTTGGAATATACAAGCCAAATTCTATAATGAAAATTCCCACTAGTATATGAAAGTGACAAAACAAGAGACTCTCTATCATGAAGATTATGGTGCTACTTTGAAGCACAAGTGTGGAAAAGGATAGTAGCATTGTCCCTTCTCTCTTTTCACTCATTTTTTTGGAGGGGGCTTTCCCCTTTTTTTTATAGCCCCCCTCTTTTTTGGGGCCATCTCTTTTTTTTATTTGGCCTTTCTCACATGGGACAATGCTCTAATAATGAATATCATCACACTTTTATTTACTTACAACTCAAAGATTACAACTCAAAGCTAGAACAAAATATGACTCTATGTGAATGCCTCCGGCGGTGTACCGGGATGTGCAATGAATCAAGAGTGACATGTATGAATGAATTGTGAATGGTCGCCTTGCCACAAATACAATGTCCACTACATGATCATGCATGGCAATATGACAATATGAAGCGTGTCATATGAACGAATGGTGGAAAGTTGCATGGCAATATATCTCGGAATGGCTATGGAAATGCCATGATAGGTAGGTGTGGTGGCTGTTTTGAGGAAGGTATATGGTGGGTGTATGGTACCAACGAAAGTTGCGCGGTACAAGAGAGGGTAGCAATGGTGGAAGGGTGAGAGGGCGTATAATTCATGGACTCAACATTAGTCATAAAGAACTCATATACTTATTGCAAAAATCTACGAGTTATCAAAACAAAGTATTCAACGCATGCTCCTGGGGGAAGGGTTGGTAGGAGTTAACCATCGCGCGATCCCAACCTCCACACAAAGGATGACACTCAATAAATAAATCATGCTCCAACTTCTTCACATAACGGTTCACCATACGTGCATGCTACGGGAATCACAATCTTTAACACAAGTGTTTCTCAAATTCACAATTACTCCACTAGCATGTCTCTAATATCATCATCCTCATATCTCAAAACAATCATCAAGTATCAAACTTCTCCTATCATTCATTGCACTTGTATGGAAGTTTTTACTATACTCATCTTGGATGCCTATCATATCAGGACTAGTTTTATAACAAAAGCACATTACCATGCTATTCTAGAAGACTCTCAAAATATTATAAGTGAAGCATGAGAGATCAATAATTTCTACAAAATAAAACCACCTCCGTGCTCTAAAAGATATAAGTGAAGCACTGGAGCAAAACTATCTAGCTCAAAATATATAAGTGAAGCACATAGAGTTTTCTAATAAATTCCAAATCATAATTATCTCTCTCAAAAGGTATGTCCAGCAAGGGTGACTGTGGAAAACTAAAAAGCAAAGACTTGAATCATACATGACGCTCCAAGCAAAACACATATCATGTGGTGAATAAAAATATAGTCTCAAGTAAAGTTACCGATAGACGAAGACGAAAGAGGGGATGCCTTCCCGGGGCATCCCCAAGCTTAGGCTTTTGGTTGTCCTTGAATTTTACCTTGGGGTGCCTTGGGCATCCCCAAGCTTAGGCTTTTGCCACTCTTTCTTCCATAGTCCATCAAATCCATACTCAAAACTTGAAAACTTCACAACACAAAACTTAGCCAAAAATCTCGTGAGCTCCGTTAGTATAAGAAAACAAACCACCACTCAGAGGTACTGTAATGAACTCATTATTTTTTTATTGGTGTTAAACCTACTGTATTCCAACTTCTCCATGATTCATACCCCCCGATACTACTCATAGGTTCATCAAAATAAGCAAACAAGACACGAAAAACAGAATCTGTCAAGAACAGAACAGTTTGTAGTAATCTGTAACTTTAGAATACTTATGTAACTCAAAAAAAATTGAAATAAATTTGTGGATGTGAGGAATCTGTCTATTAATTATCTGCAAAAAGAATCAACTAAAAAGCACTCTCCAGTAAAAAATGACAGCCAATCTCGTGAGCGCTAAAGTTTATATTTTTTACAGCATGATCATATAAACTTCACACAAGTCTACCCAAAGGTTTTACTTGGCACAAACACTAATTAAAACATAAAACCACATCTAAACAGAAGCTAGATGCAATATTTATTCGTAAATAGAAGCAAAAACAAAGAAAATAAAATTGGGTTGCCTCCCAACAAGCGATGTCATTTAACGCCCCTAGCTAGGCATGATACAAGAATAGATCTAGGTATTGCCATCTTTGGTAGGCAATCCATAAGTGTCTCTCATAATAGATTCATAAGGTAATTTGATTTTCTTTCTAGGAAAGTGTTCCATGCCTTTCCTTAACGGAAATTGGAATCTAATATTTCCTTCCTTCATATCAATAATTGCACCAATCTTTCTAAGGAAAGGTCTACCAAGAATAATAGGACATGAAGGATTGCAATCTATATCGAGAACAATGAAATCTACGGGCACATAATTCCTATTGGCAACAATAATAACATCATTAATCCTTCCCATAGGTTTCTTAATGGTAGAATCCGCAAGATGCAAATTTAAAGAACAATCATCAAGTTCATGGAAACCTAACAAATCACACAAAGTTTTTGGAATTGTGGAAACACTTGCACCCAAATCACACAAAGCAAAGCATTCATGATCTTTAATCTTGATTTTAATAGTAGGTTCCCACTCATCATAAAACTTTCTACGTATAGAAACTTCTAATTCAAGTTTTTCTTCATAATACTGCATTAAAGCATCAACTATGTGTTTGGTAAAAGCCTTATTCTGACTATAAGCATGTGGAGAATTTAGTACGGAATGCAACAAGGAAATACAATCTAGTAAAGAGCAATTATCATAATTAAATCCCTTAAAATCCAAGATAGTGGGTTCATTGCTATGTAAAGTTTTGACCTCTTCGATCCCACTTTTGACAATTTTAGCATCAAGATCTAAAAACTCCGAATCATTGGGACGCCTTTTAGCTAAAGTAGACTCACCTCCAGTCCCATCTTTATCAAGATTAATACTAGAAAACAAGGATTTAATAGGAGGCACATCAATCACTTTCAGATCTTCATCTCTATTTTCATGACAACTAGAAGAACACACTTTCATAAAGCAATCCTTTTTTGCACGCATCCTAGCGGTTCTTTCTTTGCACTCATCAATGGAAATTCTCATGGCTTTGAGAGACTCATTGATATCATGCTTAGGTGGAATAGATCTAAGTTTCAAAGAATCAACATCAAGAGTAATTCTATCCACGTTTCTACCCAACTCATCAATCTTAAGCAATTTTTCTTCAAGCAAAGCATTGAAATTCTTTTGCGAATTCATAAACTCTTCAACACTAGATTCAAAATCAGAGGGCATCTTACTAAAACTTCAATAAGAGTTGTTGTAGGAGTTACCATAATTGTTAGAGGAATTACTAGGAAAAGGCCTAGGATTAAAGTTTCCCCTATAAGCATTGTTACCAAAATTATTCCTACCAACAAAATTCACATCCAAAGATTCATTATTATTTTCAATCAACGTGGATAAAGGAATATCATTAGGATTAGAAGAAGCACTCTTAGTAGCAAATGATTTCATAAGTTCATCCATCTTTCCACTCAAAACACTAATCTCTTCAATAGCATGCACTTTTTTACTAGTAGATCTTTCGGAGTGCCATTGAGAGTAGTTAACCATAGAATTATCTAGGAGTTTGGTAGCTTCTCCTAGAGTGATTTCCATAAAAGTGCCCCCCGCGGCCGAATCTAAAAGATTTCTAGAAGCAAAATTCAAGCCAGCATAAAAGTTTTGTATAATCATCCATAAGTTCAAACCATGAGTAGGGCAATTATGTATCATTAATTTCATTCTCTCCCGAGGTTGTGCAACATGCTCATGCTCTAGTTTCTTAAAATTCATAATGTCGTTTCTAAGAGAGATAATCTTAGCGGGAGGAAAATACTTAGAGATAAAGGCATCTTTGCACTTATTCCATGAATCAATACTATTTCTAGGCAAAGAGGAAAACCAAGTTTTAGCACGATCTCTAAGTGAAAACGGAAATAGCTTCAAATTAACAATATCATTATATGTATCCCTCTTCTTTTGCATATCGCACAAATCAACAAAGTTATTCAGATGGGTAGCGGCATGTTCACTAGGAAGGCCAGAAAATTGATCTTTCATGACAAGATTCAACAGAGCAGCATTGATCTCAGAAGATTCAGCATCTAAGATAGGAGCAATCGGCGTGCTAATAAAACATTATTGTTGGTATTGGAGAAGTCACACAATTTGGTATTGTCTTGAGCCATAGTGACAAGCAAGCAATCCAACACACAAGCAAACAAGAGGCAAGCGAACGGTAAAACACACGGAAGAAGAAGAGCGAATAAAACGGCAAGGGTGAAGTGGGGGAGAGGAAAACGAGAGGCAAATAATGTAATGTGAAGGATAAGGGTTTGTGATAGGTACTTGGTATATAACTTTTGTGTAGATCTCCCCGGCAACTGCCCCAAATTTTCTTCTTCGTACTTCTCGAGCATGCGTTGTATTCCCTCGAAGAGGAAAGGGTGATGCAGCACAGTAGCATAAGTATTTCCCTCAGTTTTTGAGAACCAAGGTATCAATCTAGTAGGAGACCACGCGCGAGTCCCTCGCACATGCACAAACAAATAATAACTTCGCAGCCAACGCGATAAGGGGTTGTCAATCCCTTCATGGTCACTAACGAAAGTGAGATTTGATAGATATGATAAGATAGTATTTTTGGTATAGAAACAGAAAGTAAATAAAGCAAATAAATAACGGCGGCAGAAATTGGCAATTTGACGGGAAAGTAATATGATAAAGATAGACTCGGGGGCCATAGGTTTCACTAGTGGCTTCTCTCATGATAGCAGAATTATACGGTGGGTGAACAAATTACCGTCGAGCAATTGATAAAAAAGCGCATAGTTATGAGAATATCTAGGCATGATCATTGTATATAGGCATCACGTCCGTAACAAGTAGACTGAAACGATTCTGCATCTACTACTATTACTCCACACATCGACCGCTATCCAGCATGCATCTAGAGTATTAAGTTCATAAGAACAGAGTAACGCCTTAGGCAAGACGACGTGATGTAGAGGGAGAAACTCAAGCAATACGATATAAACCCCATCTTTTTATCCTCAATGGCAACAATACAATATGTGCCTTGTTGCCCCTACTGTCACTGTGAAAGGACACCGCAAGATTGAACCCAAAGCCAAGCACTTCTCCCATTGCAAGAACTATAGATTTATTAGGCCAAACCAAACCAATAATTCGAAGAGACTAGCAAGGATATTATAATCATACATAAAATATTTCAGAAAAGAATCAAATATTGTTCATGGATAATCTTGATTATAAACCCACAATTCATTGGATGTCGACAAACACACCGCAAAAAGATTACATCGGATAGATCTCCTCGAAGATCGAGGAGAACTTTGTATTGAGATAAAAAGAGAGAGAAGAAGGCATCTAGCTTATAACTATGGACCTGAAGGTCTATGGTAAATTACTCACAACTCATTGGTGAGGCTATGGTGTTGATGTAGAAGCACTCCGTGATCGATCCCCCTCCGGTGGAGCTCTGGAACAGGCCCCAAGATGGGATCTCACGGGAACAAAAGGTTGCGGCGGTGGAATTAGGGTTTCGTCTGTTGCCTAGATGTTTTCAGGGTATGTGGATATATATATAGGAGGAGGAAGGGCACCGGGGGAGCCAGAGGGGGCCCACGAGGGTGGGGTCGCGCCTACCCCCCTAGGCGCGCCCCCTGCCCTCGTGGCCGCCTATCTCATTCCCTCGCGTGTACTCCAAGTCTTCTGTGTTGATACGGCTCCAAAAATAACTCTCCCGAAGGTTTCATTCCGTTTGGACTTCGTTTGATATTCCTTTTCTGCGAAACACTGAAATAGGCAAAAAAACAGCAATTTGCACTGGGCCTTTGGTTAGTAGGTTAGTCCCAAAAATAATATAAAAGTGTATAATAAAGCCCATTAAACATCCAAAACAGAATATATAATAGCATGGAATAATCAAAAAATTATAGATACGTTGGAGACGTATCGCAACCTCTCCATGGCCTCGACGTGGTTCCCTGTGAGGGAGAGGCAGAGGCATGAGAGAAATCGAGGGAAAGAGAAAGAAGCAGAAGGGAAGGGAGATGGAGTGGAAAAGGCCAGGGGATGGTCGGCGGGACCTGCTGGAGCTGGTTACCGGCGGCAGCGGCGGTGGAGCGAGGGATGAGGCCGAGCGCTCCTGCTCGGGGCCTCCAGCAGCTACACGACCCACTCGGGATCGAGGGGAGAAGAGGTGGGCTTCGAGCGCATGGGGAATAATCAGAGGAGGAGCTCAGGATCGAGGGGATTGATTTGGTTCAAGCGATGGGGATCCTGAGGTGGGGATGAGTGCGGGGGCGGTGGAATGGGAAGGATGGGACAAGTATCCTAGATTCTAGGGTTAGATCTGATTATATAGGTAGGTGATTAGGTGTTGGACTATTTGGTCCCTCCGATCATAATCGGATGGTCCGAAATAAATAGGTTAGGAGAGTCAAACAAAGAACCGGAGATGTTTTAGGGATGTTTGGGGATGATCCGGACCCATTGGTCACCAGTGCCCGGTTCGGGTCCGGGGCAATTTCGGACGCGCAGTCGCGGGGGTAAATGTGGGCTGTGTAGAGTGATTGGGCTGAGAAGAGAGGGAGAGAGAAGGGCCCGGCGACTGTTTCAGAACACCGAAACATCCAACGTTTGTCCGGCTATATTGTCATATAGGTTTAACGGCAGGGCTATCAAACGAGCTCCGAATGCGATGAAATTCGGCAGGCGGTCTTTCTACACTATAATAAGACCGCACGCCTTCTTTCACCTCATTCCGAGAACATTTTTTGAACACAAATAAAACAAGGTTTCGGAGGTGCTGCAGGCGCGTGCGAGTGTGTCTGGGCATAGAACGGACAACATAGAGAACGGGGGAATGGGCAACTACGAACGGATGTGAGTTTTGAAAACTATGCAGATGCAATGCACATGATGACATGTGAAAGTGCAACACGCAAGTAGATGACATGGCAATGACAGCGAATAAGAGGATGACACCTAGCGCATCGGTCTCGGGGTGTCACAACACTCCCCTACTAACAAGAGATCTCGTCCCGAGATCTTAGGCACAAGACGGAAGTGAAAAAGGAAGAAGGTGAAACCAAAGAACCTTGAGAGGTTGAGCCACTTGAAAGGAAGAATGCAATGGAGATGAACGAGATTGAGAAGCTCCGTTACAAAATAGGAACAAGGAACATGACGAGAACCAAAAGGTTGGAGGATATGGAACAAGAGTTGAAGGAACAATAATGAATTCAAAACCACTCCGGCTAAAATCCATAGAAAAGGAATTCGGGCAACACTCCGGTTGAGCATTGAAGGAATAGGACAAGAACTTTGAATATGGAACGATACTTGAGGAGAGAAACAACATAATGCCTCTGGAATAGTTGAAAGAGTTGGATGAAAGAACGGAGAAGAAGATGACAAGTTTCACCACGAATGAATTTGAAAGAGTATCTTCAAGAGAAAGACTTGAACAGAGTTGTTGAGAAAATCAACAACAAAATAATTCGCTCGATGTGGGCTTATGGAAAACATCTCACACTTGAGGTGAATTATGCCACAACCAAAAGATTTGAGTGGATGAGATGAAGGAAGAAATGCAAAACTCCACTGAAAAGAATACGGAGACTTATTTGCATCTCGAGACGCAAAAGAATAATGCTTGAGCTTCTCCACAAGAATTATTGATGGACACTTGACGAATGAATTATATCATGAAGAACCAGCAAGAAGAACTCTAGTAACAAAAGGAGGATGACATAGGAATGAAGGATAAAAGGTACTCCCTCTGTCCCATAATATAAGAACCTTTTTGACATTACACTAGTGTCAAAAATGTTCTTATATTATGGGATGGAGGGAGTATAATATTAAAGCCTTGCGATGATTTAGTCGGGGTTCCGACGAGGTAGCCGAGAAAAACATTGAACTTCGGAAAAGAAAGGATGAAATGACTTGGGAATATAATTTATTCATCATGAACAAACTCTGATGGAAGGGATTAGTTGACTTGAGGAAAAGACTAAGAATTATGTTATGCTTATCCTTCACCAATTAGATTGATGAGAAGCAATGGATTCGCATACTACTTATTCTCGTTGAAATTGATTAAGAGGGATATATCGTGAAACTTGAGAAAGTCTTCATGAACCACCAGTAAGATTGGAATGAACGAATGAATTGATATGATAATAGGAAAAACCTCTTGAGCAAACCACCATAAAATTGAAAACCAAGTGAAGAAAAGAATGAACCACCGTGAAGAATTAAAATCGAATGATGAAAGAGAACAAACCACCGTAAGGAATAGAAATTGGGTGAATACAATAGAATGAATCGTCGGGAAGAATAAAGCACTTGAGGGAATTTACATACAAGAGAACGAAGAGATCGCGAACTGATTAAAGAACACTTGAAAGAAGCACCGGAAGAATATAGGGACGAAAGAAGAGACATCAATTGAGAATAGTTTGAGGACGAAGTTGAAAACTGAGAACGAAGAAATCTTCTGGAATGATGGTCTTCGGAGGATTACAAACGGAAAGAATTGATGAAATGCTTTGGATGGGTAAGAAAGATTTAGAGGAAAACTCTTCTTCGGTCTTCAAATGTTGAGAATGATGACGAGAAACACCACCAAAATATTGAGATTCTCCGGGCGAATGAAAAGAGGAAAGGTTGAACCAACAATAAAAAGAATTTAAAGCTATCTAGGAGAAAGCATATGACTGATGGAATACATTCTTACGCCACACTTTTGAAAAGAATTTGAGAATCACTCCGGAAAATTAGAAGAGTCAGGTAAGATCCTGAGAAAAGACATGTGTGTTAAGGCCCACTCAAAACAAACACCGTTGGAAAGGATTGTTTGAATAAGAAATGATGCACCGGAACGATTGAAAAACTCGAATGAGGTAACAACCTTGAATTAATTGAATGCAAACACGAATCTCCTGAGATGTCTTCGGAACTCCGGAATAATTAAATGGCGAGAGGTGAACGAGGAATTGGAAACATTTGAGCAAAAGAAAATAATATGATGAACACCGAATAATTGAATTGAATCCACCGGACAAGATAAGAGATGAAGAATGACGAACGAGATGAGAATTCACCAGTTGAAATATTTAATGAAAGGAATTCAAAGACTTCACACGAGAAGGACGGATACTCGATTAAGGACTCCGGCTCCGAGAAGAAAAAGGGTGGGCGGGTGGGAAAAGAAAGATCACATCGGACAGTGAAAAAGACATCGGTTGGAAAGAACTGAGGATTGAACCTGAAGTGGATCGAATCAACTTGACAAGAATTGCACCGGATGAAAAGAGCTGACACCACAACAAGCGATAACTAACTGCATGATCCTAAAAAAATTAAAGGGGAAGAGAAGTAATTAAAAACACCTACATCAAGATTCCTCACCAGAGCGACAAAGGAGCTGAGGAGTAAAAAGAATCCTACTCTCCGGTATAACTAGACTACGAAAAAGTTTTCTTCTAGACTCGACAATGGCCAAGCTACGATCAATCAAGAGGGATCATATGGTCGGTCGAGGCTCTGATACCACTTGTCACACCCAAGATGCGATTCTATCCCGATCACTTGAACACCTCGTGATTGGGGCACAACCGCATTTCGGGCGCTAAGCAAGATGGATATCATTACATCGTACCATTACATAAATAGATGGGGATACATACAAGTCATACAACTCCACATGAATACAACACAAAATACACAAGACATCCGACTACGGATGAAAACATGAAAAGTACAATGACATCCATCCTGCTATCCCTGGCTGCTGACAAGGAACCTATCCCAAGATTGACGAAGAAGAAGAAGAAAGAACTCCAACACAAGCAAACATTGCTCTCACGTCAAGTCATCGGAAACCTGCACCTGCAACTGTTGTTGTAGTATCTGTGAGCCATGAGGATTCAGCAATCCCATAACCATGGGTATCAAGACTAGCAAGGCTTAATGGGTATGGAGAGGTTAAGTGGTGAGGTTGCAGCAGCGACTAAGCATTGTATGGTGGCTAACTTACGAGTACAAGAATAAGATGAGCCTCTACGCAAACGGTCACAAACTAGTAATGATCGCTACAGATCCTACACAACCTACGAGTCAAACATAACCCCACTGTGTCCTCTTCTCAAAGTGAAAAGAGACGGTCACGGTTACTCATGCGGTTCGTGTATTTTATTTCGGATCCTCTGTCAAGTTTTCTACAACCGGACATTAACAAATTCCAATATGCCACATAACTACAGGCACGGCTTTCAAAAGATCATAACCCTGCAGGGGTGTCCCAACTTAGCCCATCACAAGCTCTCACGATCAGCAGAGGTAAAAACCCCTTATCTTAGGGACAATCCGATCAGACTCGGAATCCCGGTGCACAAGACATTTCGACAATGGTAAAACAAGTCCAGCAAGACCTCCCGGCGTGCCGACACCCTAATAGTAGCCGCGCATATCTCGTCTCAGGCCACGTCCGGATGAGCTAAGCGTACAGGAGCCAGAATACCCCAAGTTACCAAGAGGCGGCCTTTCACGGTGCTCTAGTTGGGACCGACACCATCGGCACTGGCCCCTCCCTATATGTAGAAAAGAAACCCCGGGGACGCAACCCCCTATGCAAATTAATTAATTAATTAAGTTTTTATTATGTTGCAAATTAAAACCAATGTTGGGCCTTGCTGGAGGAGTTTTATTCAAAGCGAACTGTCAAGGGGTCCCCATGTACCCAACCGCATTAGGAATGCAAAATC
This sequence comes from Secale cereale, assembly GCA_902687465.1. Classification (NCBI taxonomy): domain Eukaryota; kingdom Viridiplantae; phylum Streptophyta; class Magnoliopsida; order Poales; family Poaceae; genus Secale; species Secale cereale. Next base: position 663,458,864 of record LR738712.1, read on the forward strand.
AAGGAACATAACACCGGTTTATCGATTCTTAAGGCAGCATGAGTGGAACAAAACACCGAGCAAAAGGCCAAGCCTTCCACCCATTGCCAAGTACATATGTGTGTTAATTATAGTAATAGATATTGTGATATTCCAACAACCAAGATCCAACATGGAGCAATCTTCATCTTCACCTGCAACTTACAACGCTATAAGAGGGGTTGAGCAAGCGGTAACATAGCCACACAATGGTTTGCTCGGACGGTGTCAAAGGTTAGAGGGTGTTTCATGGCAACAAGGAGAGGCTGACAACAAATAGATAGGTAGTGTGACATATAGCGATAGCATCAAGACAACTAGCATGGCAATGATAGTAATGAGATCCAAGGTGATGGTCATCTTGCCTGAGATCCCGCAAGGAAGAAGATCGAGTCCATGAAGAAGATGAAGAAGAAGCCAAGAAGACGAACCAAGCGTAGTCGAACGAATCCTCACGATCGCAACGAAATAGGAACTAACCAGAAGAAGCAAACAACACGGTAAACACAAAACACATAACAAGACATGATGCCCAACCAAGTATGATGCATGTCTGGTTTAAATAAGCATGGCAAGGCAAAGTGCAACAAACAACACGACAATTTAAGTGGAGATCAATATGCAACGAGTTGCATATTGACGAAACACCACATTCACATATTTAGTTTGATCTCGATTATGTACACAACAAGTTTAAATGTTTGTTAACATGTCAAGGGGTGCAACACAATTAAACTACACCAACTAAGCAATTTAAATGGGGCCAGAAACAACAAACAACAATTTCGGAAAATCCCCATGTGCATATTATGAATTTGGTACTATTCTGCCTAATAACATATTTGAAAGTTATTAAACAGCAAAAGTAAATGCACCAAGTTATTCTACACAATTTTCCACTCCATTTACATATAAAGTTTATTAAATTTGGAGCTACGGTTATTTAGTTATGAATTAAACCATTTTAACATGTTATTTAAGCAAATTAATTCAGACAGCAAGTTAAATATTTTAAACATGGATGAAAGTTGCAAATTATTAATCTATGCAAAAAAAATTAAGCATTTTACATGTTTAAAACATTTTCATCCGATGCCTAGTTATTTAGTGGTGAGCATTTTAAAACAATGGCATTTTCTGTAATTATGCATGCATGGGATTAAATGACAAAAATGCTCTGCTGAAAAAAAAAACACATGACGGGCCGAAACTGAGATCTGGCCCAGGGTGCGGGGAGCTTCTCACATTGTGCTTGGAGGCCTTGGAGAGGGGCGCAGCCCACGCGAGCAGGGGAGGCCGCTCGGTCGATGTGGAGGCAGTCAACGCGGGCACCTCGCTCATCTTCTATGCAGAGGAAGTAGGGGTGCGGCGGCGATGGTCAGCGGCGAGGCAGCAGCGGGCTCTGGCGAGGCGGGGATGGAGCGGTTGGCGACCTCCAGCGCCTTGGCGGGCGGCCAAGGTCGAAGGCGACGCGCGGGGGGAGGTGGACGCGGAAAGGCCGGCGAGGTGGAGGTCCGACGGGGAAGAGGAGCAGCGCGGCTACCGGAAGGACCCAGGCGGCGGAGCTCCTAAGGGCGGCGGCCATGGCATGCTGCGAAGGAAGGGAGAGAGGGATGTGGGAGGAGGGAGGAGGAAGAATGAGGGAAGGAGACGAGGCATGGAAGGGCAGGGAGGAGGCCGGCGCCGTGACCTGCTATTGTTGGAGGACGGCGGCGTCTTGGCGGCCGATCTGGAGCAGGGAAACAGAGGCGGATGATGGGGAAGGCCGTCAGCGACTAACCCCAAGGGCGGCGGTGCTGCAACCTCTCCATGGCCTCGACGTGGTTCCCTGTGAGGGAGAGGCAGAGGCATGAGAGAAATCAAGGGAAAGAGATAGAAGCAGAAGGGAAGGGAGATGGAGTGGAAAAAGCCAGGGGATGGTCGGCGGGACCTGCTGGAGCTGGTTGCCGGCAGCAGCGGCGGTGGAGCGAGAAGATGAGGCTGAGCACTCCTACTCGGGGCCTCCAGCAGCTACACGGTCCACTCAGGATCGAGGGGAGAAGAGGTGGGCTTCGAGCGCATGGGGAATAAGCAGAGGAGGAGCTCGGGATCGAGGGGATTGATTTGGTTCAAGCGATGGGGATCCCGAGGTGGGGATGAGTGCAGCGGCGGCGGAATGGGAAGGATGGGACAAGTGTCCTAGATTCTAGGGTTAGATCTGATTACATAGGTAGGTGATTATGTTGGGGAACGTTGCATGGGAAACAAAAATTTTCCTACGCTCACCAAGATCAATCTAGGAGATGCATCTACGAGGGAAGAGTCGGATCCACATACCCTTGTAGATCGCTAAGCGGAAGCGTTGCTAGAACGCGGTTGATGGAGTCGTACTCGCGGCGATTCAAATCGCGGAAGATCCGATCTAGCGCCGAACGGACGGCGCCTCCGCGTTCAACACACGTGCAGCCCGGTGACGTCTCCCACGCCTTGATCCAGCAAGGAGAGAGGGAGAGGTTGGGGAAGACTCCATCCAACAGCAGCACGACGGCGTGGTGGTGGTGGAGGAGCGCGGGACTCCAGCAGGGCTTCGCCAAGCGCTGCGAGAGACGAGGAGGGAGAGGGGTAGGGCTGCGCCAAGAGGGAGACGTTCTCGTGTGTCTAGCAGCCCCAAAACCTCACATATATATAGGGGGAAGGGAGGGCTGCGCCCCCTTTAGGGTTTCCCACCCCTAGGGGGGCGGCCAGCCCTAGAAACCCATCTAGGGTGCGGCCAAAAGGGGGGGAGAGAGAGGGGGCGCCCTAGGGTGGGCCTTAAGGCCCATCTGGACCTAGGGTTTGCCCCCCTCCCCTCTCCATGCGCCTAGGGACTTGGTGGGGGGTGCACCAGCCCCCTTGGGGCTGGTTCCCTCCCACACTTAGCCCACGCAGCCTTCAGGGGCTGGTGGCCCCACCTGGTGGACCCCCGGGACCCTCCCGGTGGTCCCGGTACATTACCGATATCGCCCGAAACTTTTCCGGTGACCAAAACAGGACTTCCCATATATGAATCTTTACCTCCGGACCATTCCGGAACTCCTCGTGACGTCCGGGATCTCATCCGGGACTCCGAACAACATTCGGTAACCGCGTACATTCTTTCCCTATAACCCTAGCGTCATCGAACCTTAAGTGTGTAGACCCTACGGGCTCGGGAACCATGTAGACATGACCGAGACAACTCTCCGGCCAAGAACCAACAGCGGGATCTGGATACCCATGTTGGCTCCCACATGTTCCACGATGATCTCATCGGATGAACCACGATGTCAAGGATTCAATCAATCCCGTATACGATTCCCTTTGTCTATCGGTATAGCACTTGCCCGAGATTCGATCGTCGGTATACCGATACCTTGCTCAATCTCGTTACCGGCAAGTCTCTTTACTCGTTCCGTAACACATCATCCCGTGATCAACTCCTTGATCACATATTGTGCACATTATGATGATGTCCTACCGAGTGGGCCCAGAGATACCTCTCCGTCATACGGAGTGACAAAACCCAGTCTCGATTCGTGCCAACCCAACAGACACTTTCGGAGATACCTGTAGTGCACCTTTATAGCCACCCAGTTACGTTGTGACGTTTGGTACACCCAAAGCATTCCTACGGTATCCGGGAGTTGCACAATCTCATGGTCTAAGGAAAAGATACTTGACATATAGAAAAGCTTTAGCATACGAACTACACGATATGTGCTAGGCTTAGGATTGGGTCTTGTCCATCACATCATTCTCCTAATGATGTGATCCCGTTATCAACGACATCCAATGTCCATGGTCAGGAAACCGTAACCATCTATTGATCAACGAGCTAGTCATCTAGAGGCTTACTAGGGACATGGTGTTTGTCTATGTATCCACACATGTATCTGAGTTTCCTATCAATACAATTCTAGCATGGATAATAAACGATTATCGTGAACAAGGAAATATAATAATAACCAATTTATTATTGTCTCTAGGGCATATTTCCAACAGTCTCCCACTTGCACTAGAGTCAATAATCTAGTTCACATCGCCATGTGATTAACACTCACAGGTCACATCGCCATGTGACCAACATCCAAAGAGTTCACTAGAGTCAGTAATCTAGTTCACATCAATATGTGATTAACACTCAATGAGTTCTGTGTTTGATCATGTTATGCTTGTGAGAAAGGTTGTAGTCAACGGGTCTGCAACATTCAGATCCCTATGTACTTCGCAAAACTTTATGTCATATCGTAGATGCTGCTACCACGTTCCACTTGGAGCTATTCCAGACTGTTGCTCCATTATACGTATCCGGTATCTCCACTTAGAGTTATCCGGATAGGTGTTAAGCTTGCATCGACGTAACTCTTTACGTCGAACTCTTTATCACCTCCATAACCGAGAAACATTTCCTTACTCCTCCACTATCTAGTAATCCACTCCTGGATCACCTTTGTACCCTCTTGCCAGACATGTGGCAAGGCACACATCAGGTGCGGTACTTAGCATGGCATACCGTACAGAGCCTATGACAAAAGCATAGGGGACGACCTTCGTCCTTCCTCTTCCTTCTGCCGTGGTCAAGTTTTGAGTCTTACTCAACTTCACACCTTACAACTCAGGTAAGAACTCCTTCTTTCACTGATCTATTTTGAACTCCTTCAAAATCATGTCGAGGAGGGAGAGAGGTAGGGCTGCGCCAATCGACCGAGGTCAAAACTTGTTCTGGGCAGCCCTAAACTTCACATATATATAGGGGGGAGGTAGGGGCTGCGCCCCCATCTAGGGTTTCCTCCCTAGGGGTGGCGGCAGCCCCCCAGAACCCATCTAGGGTGCGGCCAAGGGGGGGAGAGAGAGGGGGCGCCCTAGGGTGGGCCTTAAGGCCCATCTGGACCTAGGGTTTGCCCCCCTCCCCTCTCCATGCGCCTAGAGACTTGGTGGGGGGGCGCACCAGCCCCCTTGGGGCTGGTCCCCTCCCACACTTAGCCCACGCAGCCACCTGGGGTTGGTGGCCCCACCTGGTGGACCCCCGGGACCCTCCCGGTGGTCCCGGTACATTACCGATATCGCCCGAAACTTTTCCGGTGACCAAAACAGGACTTCCCATATATGAATCTTTACCTCCGGACCATTCCGGAACTCCTCGTGACGTCCGGGATCTCATCTGGGACTCCGAACAACATTCGGTAACCGCGTACATACTTTCCCTATAACCCTAGCGTCATCGAACCTTAAGTGTGTAGACCCTACGGGCTCGGGAACCATGTAGACATGACCGAGACAACTCTCCGGCCAATAACCAACAGCGGGATCTGGATACCCATGTTGGCTCCCACATGTTCCACGATGATCTCATCGGATGAACCACGATGTCAAGGATTCAATCAATCCCGTATGCGATTCCCTTTGTCTATCGGTATAGCACTTGCCCGAGATTCGATCGTCGGTATACCGATACCTTGCTCAATCTCGTTACCGGCAAGTCTCTTTACTCGTTCCGTAACACATCATCCCGTGATCAACTCCTTGATCACATATTGTGCACATTATGATGATGTCCTACCGAGTGGGCCCAGAGATACCTCTCCGTCATACGGAGTGACAAATCCCAGTCTCGATTCGTGCCAACCCAACAGACACTTTCAGAGATACCTGTAGTGCACCTTTATAGCCACCCAGTTACGTTGTGACGTTTGGTACACCCAAAGCATTCCTACAGTATCCGGGAGTTGCACAATCTCATGGTCTAAGGAAAAGATACTTGACATATAGAAAAGCTTTAGCATACGAACTACACGATCTGTGCTAGGCTTAGGATTGGGTCTTGTCCATCACATCATTCTCCTAATGATGTGATCCCGTTATCAACGACATCCAATGTCCATGGTCAGGAAACCGTAACCATCTATTGATCAATGAGCTAGTCATCTAGAGGCTTACTAGGGACATGGTGTTTGTCTATGTATCCACACATGTATCTGAGTTTCCTATCAATACAATTCTAGCATGGATAATAAACGATTATCGTGAACAAGGAAATATAATAATAACCAATTTATTATTGCCTCTAGGGCATATTTCCAACAGTCTCCCACTTGCACTAGAGTCAATAATCTAGTTCACATCGCCATGTGATTAACACTCACAGGTCACATCGCCATGTGACTAACATCCAAAGAGTTCACTAGAGTCAGTAATCTAGTTCACATCAATATGTGATTAATACTCAATGAGTTCTGGGTTTGATCATGTTATGCTTGTGAGAGAGGTTGTAGTCAATGGGTCTGCAACATTCAGATCCCTATGTTCTTCGCAAAACTTTATGTCATATCGTAGATGCTGCTACCACGTTCCACTTGGAGCTATTCCAAACTGTTGCTCCATTATACGTATCCGGTATCTCCACTTAGAGTTATCCGGATAGGTGTTAAGCTTGCATCGACGTAACTCTTTACGTCGAACTCTTTATCACCTCCATGACCGAGAAACATTTCCTTATTCCTCTAAGGATAATTTTGACCACTATCTAGTAATCCACTCCTGGATCACCTTTGTACCCTCTTGCCAGACATGTGGCAAGGCACACATCAGGTGCGGTACTTAGCATGGCATACCGTATAGAGCCTATGACAAAAGCATAGGGGACGTCCTTCGTCCTTCCTCTTCCTTCTGCCGTGGTCAAGTTTTGAGTCTTACTCAACTTCACACCTTACAACTCAGGTAAGAACTCCTTCTTTGACTGATCTATTTTGAACTCCTTCAAAATCATGCCAAGGTGTGTGTTCTTTTGAAAGTATCATCAGGCGTCTTGATCTATCTGTATAGATCTTGATGCCCAATATGTAAGCAGCTTTATCTAGGTCTTCCTTTGAAAAACTCATTTCAAACAACCCTTTATGCTTTCCAGAAATTCTACATCTTTCGGATCAATCATATGTCATTCACATACACTTATCAGAAATGTTGTAGTGCTCCCACTCACTTTATTGTAAATACAAGTTTCTAACAAACTTTGTATACCCAAAAACTTTGATCACTCCATCAAAGCATATATTCCGACTCCGAGATGCTCGCTCCAGTCAATGGAAGGATCGCTGGAGCTAGCATACCTTTTAGCATCCTTAGGATCGACAAAACCTTTCTGATTGTATCACATACAACCTTTCCTTACGAAAACTGGTAAGGAAACTTGTTTTGTCATCCATCTGCCAGATTTCATAAATGCAGCTAATGCTAACATGATTCCGACGGACTCAAGCATCGCTACGGGTGAGAAAATCTCATCGTAGTCAACTCCTTGAACTTGTGGAAAACTCTTCGCCACAAGTCGAGCTTCATAGACGGTGACATTACCGTCCACGTTCGTCTTCCTTCCTAAAGATCCATTTATCTCAATGGCTTGCCAATCATCGGGCATGTCCACCAAAGTCCATACTTTGTTTTGATACATGGATTCTATCTCGGATTTCTCGGCTTCTAACCATTTGTCGGAATACGGGCCCACCATCGCTTCTCCATAGTTCGTAGGTTCATTGTTGTCCAACAACATGACATCTAAGACAGGATTACCGTACCACTAAGGAGTAGTACATATCCTTGTCGACCTACAAGGTTCGATAGCAACTTGATCCGAAGTTTCATGATCACTATCATTAGTTTCCTCTTCAACAGTCGTAGGTTCCACAGAAACATCTTTCTGTGTTGCACTACTCTCTGGTTGAAGTGAGGGTTTAACAACCTCATCAAGTTCTATCTTCCTCCCACTCAATTCTTTCGAGAGAAACTCCTTCTCGAGAAAGGACCCATTCTTAGGGACAAACATTTTTGCCCTTGGATCTGAGATAGGAGGTATACCCAACTGTTACCTTTGGGTATCCTATGAAGATGTATTTGTCCGCTTTGGGTTCGAGCCTTTCCCGGCTAAAGCTGTAAGCATCGCAGCCCCAAACATTTGAGAAACGACAACTTTGGTTTCTTGCCAAACCTTAGTTCATATGGCATTTGTCTCAACGGAATTAGATGGTGCCCTATATAAAGTGAATGCAACTGTCTCTAATGCATAACCTCAAAATAATAGCGGTAGATCGGTAAGATACACCATAGATCGCACCATATCTCATAAGGTTCGATTACGATGTCCGGACACACCATTACGCTGTGGTGTTTCCAGGTGGCTTCAACTGTGAAACATTTCCACAATGTCTTAAGTGATTGCCAAACTCATAATTCAGAAGATCTCCCCTTGATCAGATCGTAGGAACATGATCTTCTTGTTATGATGATTCTTAATCTTCACTCTGAAATTTTTGAACCTTTCAAACGTTTCAGACTTTTGCTTCATTAAGTAAATATACCATATCTACTCAAACCGTCAGTGAAGATGAGAAAATAACGATGTCCACCACACGCCTTAATTCTCATTGGATCACATACATCAGCATGTATGATTTCCAATAAGTCACTTACCCGTTTCATTGTACCTGAAAACGAGATATCAGTCATCCTGCCCATGAGGCATGGCTCGCATGTGTCAAGCGATTCAAAATCAAGTGACTCCAAACGTCCATCAGCATGGAGTTTCTTCATGCATTTTATGCCAAAATGACCTAAGCGGCAGTGCCACAAGAAAGTGGTACTATCATTATTAACTCTACATCTTTTGGCATTAATATTATCATTATGTGTATTACCATGATCGAGATTCAACGAACCATTGGGTGCATGACCATAAAGGTATTATTCATGTAAACAGAATAACCATTATTCTCTAACTTAAATGAATAACCGTATTGCGATGAACATGATCTAATCATTTTCATGCTCAACGTAGACACCTGATAACATTTATCTAGGTTCAACACTAATCTCGAAAATAGAGGAGGTGTGCGATGGTGATCTCATCAACCTTGGAAACACTTCCAACACACATCGTCACCTCGCCCTTAGCTAGTCTCCGTTCAGTCCGTAGCTTTTGCTTCAAGTCACTAATAATAGCAAGTGAACCGGTATCCAATACCCAGGTGCTACAAGGAGTACTACTAAGGTACACATCAATAACACGTATATCAAATATACTTTGTTGAAGTTGCCAGCTATCATATCTACCATGTATTTGGGGTGGTTCCGCTACCATGTGACCGTTCCCCTTATAATAGAAGCACTTAGTCTCGAGGTTTGGGTTCAACCATGGGTTCCTTCATCAGAGCGACAACAGGTTTGCCATTCATGAAGTTTCCCTTCTAGCCCTTACCCTTTTGAAACCAGTGGTCTTGTTAAACCATCAACACTTGATGCTCCTTCTTGATCTCTACTTTTGCGGTACTAAGAACCGCTGACAGCACCGGGATTATCACCATCCTTTGCATGTCATAGTTCATCACGAAGTTATAGTAGCTTGGTGATAGTGTCTAGAGAATTTCGTCAACCACTATCTCACCTGGAAGATTAACTCCCACTTGGTTCAAGTGATTTCAGCACCCAGACATTCTGAGCACATGCTCACTAGTTGAGCTATTCTCCTCCATCTTTTTGGCAAAGGAACTTGTCAGAGGTCTCATACCTCTCAACATGGGCATGAGCCTGAAATCCCAATTTCAGCTCTTAGAACATCTCATATGTTCCATGGCGTTCAAAACGTCATTGGAATCCCGATTCTAAGCCGTAAAGTATGGTGCACTAAACTATCAAGTAGTCATCAGGACGTGTCTCTCAGGTGTTCACAACATCCACAGACAACGTTGTAGGGGTTTGCACATTGAGCGGTGCATCAAAGACGTAAGCTTTCTGTGCAGCAGTGAGGACACTCCTCGGACTATGGACCCAGTCCGCATCCTTGCTTACAATATCTTTCAACTTAGTCTTTCTCTAGGATCGTATTAAACAGGGAGCTACAACGCAAGCTATTGATCTACAACATAATTTGCAAAGGCAACTTAGACTATTGTTCATGATAAGTGAGTTTAACTAATCAAATTACTTATAACTCCCACTCAAATTGACATCCCTCTGGTCATCCGAGCGTGACATGATCCAAATCCACCAACCCAAGTCCGATCATCACGTGAGATGAGGTGGTGTCAATGGTGAACATCTTCATGTTGATCATATCTACTATATGACTCATGCTCGACCTTTCGGTCTTCCGTGTTCCGAGGCCATGTCTGTACATGCTAGGCTCGTCAAGTCTAACCCGAGTGTTCTGCATGTGCAAAACTGGCTTGCACCCATTGTATGCGAACGTAGAGTCTATCACACCCGATCATCACGTGGTGCTTCGAAACGACGAACCTTCGCAACGGCGCACACTTGGGGGGAACACAATTTTATCTTGAAATTTTAGTGAGGGATCATCTTATAATGCTACCGTCGTCCTAAGCAAAATAAGATGCATAAAAGGATTAACATCACATGCAAATCATAAGTGACATGATATGGCCATCAACTCGTGCTATTGATCTCCATCTCCAAAGCACCGGCATGATCTCCATCGTCACCGGCGTAACACCATGATCCCCATCATCATGATCTCCATCATCGTGTCGCCATCGGGGTTGTCGCGCGCCCACCATGCTCTTACTACTATTGCTACCGTTTAGCGATAAAGTAAAGCATTACATAGCGCTTAATGATTGACACGCAGGTCATACAAAATTAAAGACAACCCTATGGCTCCTGCCGGTTGCCGTATACATCGACATGCAAGTCGATATTAACTATTACAACATGATCATCTCATACATCAAATATATCTCATCATGTCATTGGCCATATCACATCACATACATACCCTGCAAAAACAAGTTAGACGTTCTCTAATTTGTTGTTGCATGTTTTACGTGGCTGCTATGGGTATCTAGCAAGAACGCTTCTTACCTACGCAAAGCCACAACGGTGATATTTAAGTTGCTATTTAACCTTCTACAAGGACCGCCTTTGTCTATTCCGATTCAACTAAGATAGGAGAGACAGACACCCGCCAGCCATCTTATGCAACAAAAGTCGCATGTCTGTCGATGGAACCGGTCTCATGTACGTGGACATGTAAAGTTGGTCCGGGCCGCTTCATCCCATAATACCGCTGAATCAAGAAAGACCAAGGAGGGAAGCAATCTAAACATCAACGCGCACAAACTCCTTTGTGTTCTACTCGTGATTGCATCTACGCAAAGACCTAGCTCATGATGCCACTGTTGGGGAACGTTGCATGGGAAACAAAAATTTTCCTACGCTCACCAAGATCAATCTAGGAGATGCATCTACGAGGGAAGAGTCGGATCCACATACCCTTGTAGATCGCTAAGCGGAAGCGTTGCTAGAACGCGGTTGATGGAGTCGTACTCGCGGCGATTCAAATCACGGAAGATCCGATCTAGCGCCGAACGGACGGCGCCTCCGCGTTCAACACACGTGCAGCCCGGTGACGTCTCCCACGCCTTGATCCAGCAAGGAGAGAGGGAGAGGTTGGGGAAGACTCCATCCAACAGCAGCACGACGGCGTGGTGGTGGTGGAGGAGCGCGGGACTCCAGCAGGGCTTCGCCAAGCGCTGCGAGAGACGAGGAGGGAGAGGGGTAGGGCTGCGCCAAGAGGGAGACGTTCTCGTGTGTCTAGCAGCCCCAAAACCTCACATATATATAGGGGGAAGGGAGGGCTGCGCCCCCTTTAGGGTTTCCCACCCCTAGGGGGGCGGCCAGCCCTAGAAACCCATCTAGGGTGCGGCCAAAAGGGGGGGAGAGAGAGGGGGCGCCCTAGGGTGGGCCTTAAGGCCCATCTGGACCTAGGGTTTGCCCCCCTCCCCTCTCCATGCGCCTAGGGACTTGGTGGGGGGCGCACCAGCCCCCTTGGGGCTGGTTCCCTCCCACACTTAGCCCACGCAGCCTTCAGGGGCTGGTGGCCCCACCTGGTGGACCCCCGGGACCCTCCCGGTGGTCCCGGTACATTACCGATATCGCCCGAAACTTTTCCGGTGACCAAAACAGGACTTCCCATATATGAATCTTTACCTCCGGACCATTCCGGAACTCCTCGTGACGTCCGGGATCTCATCCGGGACTCCGAACAACATTCGGTAACCGCGTACATTCTTTCCCTATAACCCTAGCGTCATCGAACCTTAAGTGTGTAGACCCTACGGGCTCGGGAACCATGTAGACATGACCGAGACAACTCTCCGGCCAATAACCAACAGCGGGATCTGGATACCCATGTTGGCTCCCACATGTTCCACGATGATCTCATCGGATGAACCACGATGTCAAGGATTCAATCAATCCCGTATACGATTCCCTTTGTCTATCGGTATAGCACTTGCCCGAGATTCGATCGTCGGTATACCGATACCTTGCTCAATCTCGTTACCGGCAAGTCTCTTTACTCGTTCCGTAACACATCATCCCGTGATCAACTCCTTGATCACATATTGTGCACATTATGATGATGTCCTACCGAGTGGGCCCAGAGATACCTCTCCGTCATACGGAGTGACAAAAACCAGTCTCGATTCGTGCCAACCCAACAGACACTTTCGGAGATACCTGTAGTGCACCTTTATAGCCACCCAGTTACGTTGTGACGTTTGGTACACCCAAAGCATTCCTACGGTATCCGGGAGTTGCACAATCTCATGGTCTAAGGAAAAGATACTTGACATATAGAAAAGCTTTAGCATACGAACTACACGATCTGTGCTAGGCTTAGGATTGGGTCTTGTCCATCACATCATTCTCCTAATGATGTGATCCCGTTATCAACGACATCCAATGTCCATGGTCAGGAAACCGTAACCATCTATTGATCAACGAGCTAGTCATCTAGAGGCTTACTAGGGACATGGTGTTTGTCTATGTATCCACACATGTATCTGAGTTTCCTATCAATACAATTCTAGCATGGATAATAAACGATTATCGTGAACAAGGAAATATAATAATAACCAATTTATTATTGCCTCTAGGGCATATTTCCAACAGATTAGGTGTTGGACTATTTGGTCCCTCCAATCATAATTGGACGGTCCGAAATAAATAGGTCAGAAGAGTCAAACAAAGAACCGGAGATGTTTTATGGATGTTTGGGGATGATCTGGACCCATTGGTCACCAGTGCCCGGTTCGGGTCCGGGGCAATTTCAGACGCGCAGTCACGGGGGTAAATGTGGGTTGTGTAGAGTGATTGGGCTGAGACGAGAGGGAGAGAGAGGGGCCCGGCGACTGTTTCGGAACACCGAAACGTCCGACGTTTGTCCGGTTATATTGCCGCTATAGGTTTAACAGCTAGGCTATCAAACGAGCTCCGAATGCGATGAAATTTGGCAGGCGGTCTGTCTACACTATAAAAAGACCGCACACCTACTTTCACCTCATTCCGAGAACATTTTTTGGCCACTAATAAAACAAGGTTTCAGAGGTACCGCGGGCGCGTGCGAGTGTGTGTGGGCTCAGAACGGACAACGGAGAAAACGGGGGAACGGGCAACTACGAACGGATGCAAGTTTTCAAAACTATGCGGATGCAATGCACATGATGACATGTGAAAGTGCAACACGCAAGCAGATGACATGCCAACGACAGCGAATAAGAGGATGATACCTGGCGCATCGGTCTTGGGGTGTCACACCTTTTCCTTCCTCTAATGGGTATACACATATTTTCGTTGTTGTTGATTACATTACTAAGCGGGTAGAAGCGATTCCAACTAGTAGTGCTGATCATAACACCTCTATTAAGATGCTTAAAGAAGTTATTTTTCTGAGGTTTTTATTCCCTAGATATTTAATGACTGATGGTGGTTCACGTTTTATTCATGGTGCTTTCCGTATGTTTGCTAAATATGATGTCAACCATAGAATTGCATCTCCTTATCATCCTCCGTCTAGTGGTCAAGTAGAAATCAATAATAGAGAGATTAAATTGATTTTGCAAAAGACTGTTAATAGATCTAGAAAGGATTGGTCTAAGAAACTTGATGTTGTGTCATGGGCTCATAGAACTGCTTATAAAAACCCTATGGGAATGTCTCCGTATAAAATGGTTTATGGAAAAGCATGTCACTTACATCTTGAACTAGAAAATAAGGCCTATTGGGCTACTAAAGATCTCAATTATGATTTCAAACATGCCGGCGCGAAGAGGTTATTTGACATTAGCTGACTTGATGAATGGAGAACCCGAGCCTATGAGAATGCCAAGTTGTTTAAAGAAAAAGTTAAAAGATGGCATGACAAAAGGATACAAAAGCGTGAGTTTAATGTAGGAGATCATGTTTTGCTATATAACTCTCGTTTAAGATTTTTTGCAGGAAAACTTCTCTCTAAATGGGAAGGTCCTTACATTATCGAGGAGGTTTATCGCTCCGGTGCCATCAAAATCAACAGCGCCGAAGGCACAAATCCGAAGATGGTAAACGGTCAAAGAATCAAACATTATATCTCAGGTACTCCTTTAAATGTTGAGACCAATTTAATTAATACCGTGACACCGGAGGAATACATAAGGGATACTTTCCAGGACATTTCAGACTCCGAAAGGGAATAGGTATGTGGTACGGTAAGTAAACCGACTCCAAAACGTTTCCTAGCAATTTTTCTCCGTTTTGGAATATTTAGAAAAATAGGAAAATTAAAAGTAGTCTGAAAAGTGCACGAGGCAACCACAAGGGTGGAGGGCGTGCCCTACCCCCCTGGGCGCGCCCCTACCTTGTGGCTACCTCGTGTGCCCTCCGGACTCCGTTTTCTTGCACAATGCTTCTTTTGGTAGGTAAAAATTTATTATATAATCTCCCGAAGGTTTTGACCACCGTACCACGACAAAATGTCATGTTCTTGTTTCAAGGCATTTTTCTTATAGATCTAGATCGCTATGATGCCTCCAAGCGCCCCTAAGGACAAGTTTTTTGAGAAGGTCATCAACCCATACCTTGCGGAGGTGTTGCAACACCCTCAAACCATTGAGATGTGTGAGCGGGTGTTGCACATCTGCGACGTTGAGGGGCCGAAGAAGACCAGAAGCATGGAGACAAGACTCGAAGCAATGGAACACCAAGTTTTCAAGTGTCAGGGGATGGTGGAGCGTGGACTTAACGCCAATCACATGATGATCGCGGAATTCACCAATAATCACAAGCTGGATGCCAAGAACATTGGGGAGGCCATATTCAACCTTCACGAGAGAATCGAGCATCTCCAAGCCTAGATCTATGACCTACAAAATCAAAACTATGAGTATGAATACAGATTTAAGAGGATGAGTTTGGCTGCAAATTTAAGGATCCTGGAGACTGGTTCATCTTTCTATGATGGTGAGCCTATGCCTTGGAAGATGGATGACAAGCCTGCTACATCACCAGCTTCATCAACACCACCTCCGAAGAAAGAAACATAAATACATGGGTATGGACACTCCCCTTGGAAACTTCCAAGCTTGGGGGAGGTGCCCCAGTATCATATCACCATCACACCTTTATCTTTACCATTTTTCTTAGTTCGATCCTTTTGGTTATATCTTGATCTAGTAGAATAAAGTTTTAGTATGATTTAGCTTTGAGCTTTGCTTTGATCTCTATCTATGTAATCGAGTCTGTGGGTTATATAATAAAGAATAGTTTTGAGTGAGGGCTTTACTTTCTTGCTATTATCTTAAGAAAATAATAATAATAAAAGTAAATAAAAAGATCATATAATGATCTTATGGGGGGTAATGACTTCACATTTAAAGAGTATAGTGAATAAAAGTTGTTGATAGTTGACAAACATAGTTTTGGTCATTGTTGCAATAAATAGGAAGTAATAAAGGAAGAGAGGTTTCACATATAAATATACTATGTTGGACATATTTTGTGATTGTGAGCACTCATTAAAATATGACATGCTAAAAGGTTGAGGTTGGACAAGGAAGATAACATAATGGGTTATGTCTTCTTACATCCTAACAGAAGTTATATTGTCATGGATCCTCCAACATGTTGAGCTTGCTTTTCCCTCTTATGCTACCCAAATCCTTTGTACTAAGTAGAGATACTACTTGTGCATCCAAATAACCATGAACCCAGTTTTGCTATGAGTGTCCACCATACCTACCTATGGATTGAGTAACATCCTTCAAGTAATTTGTCATCGGTGCGAGCAATAAAAATTGCTCTCTAAATATGTATGATCTATTAGTGTGAAGAAAATAAGCTTTATACGAACTTGTGATATGGAAGAAATAAAAGTGACAGACTACATAATAAAGGTCCTTATCACAAGCGGAAGTGACGTTATTTTGCATTAAGATTTTGTGTATCCAACCATTAAAGCGCATGACAACATTTGCTTCCCTCTGCGAAGGGCCTATCTTTTACTTTTATCTTCTACCACGATACAAGAGTCAAGGTGACTTTCACCTTCCCTTTTTTACTTTTATCCTTTGGCAAGCATAATATGTTGGAGCTAGATCGATCTCTCTCTCTCTCTCTCTCTCTCTATATATATATATATATATATATATATATATATATATATATATATATATATATATATATATATATTATATATATATATATACTAGCAAAAGGGCCCGTGCGTTGCAACGGGTAAAAAAGAGAAAAATGCAAACACACATGCCCGCTAAAACAACTATATACAAGGTCACTATAGACAACTATTTTCCATGATATAAATGTAGTGGATCATAGGTTGATGAAGAAGTAACCCAAACCGGTACATCATTTTATTCATTATCCAGAAGCATGATGCAATGAAAGCTAATTAATTGTCCAAAATTGTGATGGAAATAAAGATAAGAACTAAGTGGCTGATAACTCGCATTTTGTCAGGCAGCATATATGACCATGGATGTTAATGAAAACACTAAAAGGTGAAAAAAAACTACTTTCTGCAGAATAATACACCACCACATTCATGGGAGTCTAGTTAACAATTTTCATTGAAACTAAAAGCATTATTGATAGAGCAAATAAACTGCAACTTTATGAATTCTATTGACCCATTTGTTTGTCATGATGGTTCTGCTCATAAGGATCACCTGATGTCTCCATGGCTAGTGCTGTTACGATAATGCCACGATCTTGTAAACTATCCTTGTAAGAACATAAAGTTTGCTGAAGAAAGATGTCCCATTGGGTAAATGCATCATTCTCACCGCACACTGAGGTGCACGCCGTCACATGTGAGATGGCGGCCGAGGTTCTGGTTTCCTCGCCCCATGAGGCAGATCCCACGTCACATAGAGGACATGCATGGGCGGTGGAGGACGCTTGAGGTGGCTGCACGGGCTACCGGCCGGTGGTGGCGACAGTGCAGAAATGGGAGGGCTGATGTTGCGGCTGGCACGGAGTGGCGGCGACGCCCGGGCACGTATTGGGCATAGAAATTTCACACGACTGATTCAACACTCACGCGAGGGAGAGAGACGTGGTAGTTTTTTCTGTAAAGGGAAAGAAACGGAGGTGAGAGACGTATGTAAAAAAGCAGAGGGGGATATGGACAACATATGAAGCAACATATGAAGATGGTAGATGGGCAACCTGGCTTCCTGGCCGTTGTCAACAGCCACCGCGATGAACTATCGTCTCTGACCTCACTGGTGTCAGGCCTCAAGTCAACCCGATGCTTGAAATGAAGTTGCCTGCATGTCTTCAAAATTTAGTTCAGAAGCATGCAAGTGTTCAAGTTCAGTTCAGAAGGTACCTGCAAGTATTCGAAATTAAGAATATTCAGAACATAGCAAAACAGAGAAGTGGAGAAGGAACGACCAGCATGCAAGCTTAAGGCTAGGACTCAGTTTGATGGTCTACCATCTTGCCTACTCAATATGCAGATTAATTGTAGTTATTAATCATAATACGTGCTATTCTACCATAGGCATTAACACAAGCACATAAAGAACAAGCCACTGGAATCAGAATAGACACCGGAGAAACTCGCATCAAATCATCCAAATAGAGATGAAGATACATCCATTACCTAGAACCAGAAATACCATGGTATGAGGGGGAATGAGTGCATATATAGCATGGAGCTACCGCAGGTTCAGTCAGAAAGACACAATTGGTAGTATTAGAAATCAAGTGCTTGATCAACTGATATACTAATGATAGGAAAGTGTAGTACCAGTTCAAGTTTATAGTACACAATGGGAATGTCACCTCTATATCAAAAGGATGATACCTCGAATAACTCCATGAACTGTGACACAAAGATAAGACTGATGAGTAAAATCGGCATCGGCATACCACAGTACGGAAAATAATTAGCATACACTTGATACACATGGAGGAAATTGTAAGTATATATAATACAGAACATCAAGCCAGGTCACAACACCACTATAGAGATACTACCAGGCGGGAGGTTAGAACACAGTAGAAGCGTTAAACCTGTATGAAAATTGACAAAAGAAATTCACCTGTTTCCCATTCGGTACCACCTCAAGCTTTTTAAAATCCCCGTCAACAACATATTTTCTTCCTAACAGAAAACATATCAATTAAGTGTAGGCCTTGTAATCAATCACAATATGATAAGAGTTCTCCTTTATAGAAAGATAACATGAGCATTCATTTTAAGTCTGTGCTTTTATCATATGTCGTTTTTTCCACAGCATATCCCCTGTTTCTCGGTTGTAAAGGTACAGGATTGACTGTACTACTTTTTTCTAGCATAGTAAACGGCTTTGTTATACAGTTCCCTAAAACATAGTATAGTTTTTTGTTACCATAATAATTTTCTCAGTCCGGATAGCTTTTGTTATCTGTTCGCCAACATTTTTCTCACACTTGGGTTTATTTATCGGCATCAGAACACAACGAGAAAAATAGGCATGCCTTCTTCGGCAGGTTTGGCACTTCACATATAGTACTCCCTCCGTCCCAAAATAAGTGACTCAAAAGTGACTCAACTTTGTACTAAAGTTAGTACAAAGTTGAGTCATTTTTGAGTCACTTATTTTGGGACGGAGGGAGTAGTAACTAACAACACCAAAACCTCGTCTTTCTTCAACTCTTATAGCACTGCCGACGCCTTTGATGCAGAACATCTCGAACCATCCTGGTGACAAATGTGATCTTTGTATAAAATGATAATAGGTTCAATGCTAGAATTGGTCTAAAGTCATTTGACACTTCCAGGGAGCTAGTTAACCAACAAATATTAATTGAGCATTAAGGATTTGTACCAGGCACTTCACATCAAAGTGTTACATCTTCACTGGGTGCCTGTTTATTGGTGGCCATGATTCACTCATTGGAGTAGATTCTGAAAAAAAAATGGGAGGCCCGAGGCACACTGGAAATCCATCAAGAGTTGGCATGCAGTGTTGGTATATAATGTCAATGTTATCAGTACTTTGCAGATTCAACTTCTCAAGCAAAATCATAGTAAAATTGGATCGTTTTACACATTATGAACATTCGGAAGCAGCGAACAAACCTATTAGGCATCTATTCACGGTTGCTAAATTGTGTCTGACCATTAGGTGAGGAAGTCATAAGAGAAGCTGTTGTGTGTATTGAACATGTACACAACACCCATGGGTGCTGCCCCAACTCAGAAAAATCTTGCATTCAAAATCAATCAGTCGAAAGCATGCACATAGCACCGAACGCTGATGCAGCCTGGAGGTTGTTGTTGGCCACGGCCACGGGTGTGTTTTGGCCGGACTCGGCTCATGCACCTCCGCCGGAGGCAGGAGGAGCTGTCCTAGGGAGGTGGATGCTGCCATGCTGGAGGCTCGCGCTGTCGATGGTGTTGGGCGCCCGTCGTTGGTGGGGGCTGTGTGCACGGGATGGGCGTCGCGCGAGATGCGGCGAATCCTGACGAGCTCGACCGGATTCGAAGATGGCGGAGCGAGGATGGGCATCGCGGAGAGGATGGATGTGGGTGCTGCGGCGACGGCGGCGGAACCCTCGTGTTCTCCTGCGGGCAGTGATGACAACGACGGGCCAGTCAAGCCGCGTATGAATCGTTTTTTTTTTTTCACTTTTTACGGTCAGACTACTGTGGATTGCGGGTTGATTCCTCTAAACCACAGGGACTCTCTTAGAAAAATGCCATGACGGTGAACCCGACAGATTCAATCCTTGCTTTATTATTAGGTATATATATATATACTAACAAACGTGCACGTGCGTTGCAACGGGAGCAAGATTAAGGATGTTGCACAAAAATCTGCCATCTCTCCGCTAATATAATAGAAAAAAATGAGTAGTTTGTGCCAAAGTCAAACACACCAAAGACTCCTAGTTCGATTCTCATGCATTGCTGACGGGCGTCAACGGGTCGAGCTAGGCGAGTTTTCTATCGACTGGTGCCCGCCCATGAGAGGAATACGTCGGTGATTGACACCAGCTGGTCGACGCAGTTGTCGACCAAGACATGAGACGTGTCATGCACCACACGCACCTTGTACACGCACTCCGTGGGACGACGGCCCAGCCATATATTTCATAAGGCCCCCATAGTCCAATGCCGCCTGCCCTGATTCGACGGTCTCGGAAGTATCCGATTTCTCGCTTGATTCAATATCCTCCAGCCATCTCGTTTTAGGCCCCTCTTCACCTCACCCATTGTTTGTTTATCTCTGAAGTGGCTTGTTGATTGTCTACTTACGGAAGTATATAAACTGGTGGGATTCGTTGCAAAGTTGCAAGGTGGGACTATTAATTGGAACGAGATCCTCTAACATGATGAAGAGATGTTAGGGAAGCTACAATGCCGTGACATCCCTTCTTCACATCCATATGATTAAGGCTAAAATGACTTGAATTAATTCGCAAATTACAAATTTACAATATACATTTACAAAAATTACATACAAATAAAATTATGATGCAATAAAATTAATTTCAGATTTATTTTCTATGAACAGTAACTTTGTACAATACATAACGCTACAGTATCGTGACATTCCTTCTCTATTTTGCACTGGATTTACATTGTAGCTTCGTGACATTCCTTCATGATGTTAGAGGATCCGTTCCCCTATTAATTAAGGTGCATGTAATTTTTTCAGAGGCACACTCACATGCCTTCCGGCCCACAAGAGAAATTTTGTGTTGCCCAGTAGGGATGGCGTACGTGTGTTTTTACGTGCTCAACCTCGTGACCAAGTTTCTCAAAAAAAAAATTCTCACGACCGAGCAAGCCATGTAGCAGTTTCAAGAAAAGTTCGTGCATTTTTCTCAGACAAAGAATACGTGCGTGCCTGCTTTTAGTTAGTATGTATAACGCCGAAACCCAACAGCCATACTGGTAGAAACAGTTGAATACAACCCCCTCTTCCAATGATCAAATCCCAGGCTCGCATCATTTTTTTATTTTTCTATTTTATTAATCCAAACGCCCACACAAAGCCGCATGGGCCAGGTCGACCGAGTTTCTCAAGAAATAAAAAACCTCGCGACCGAGCAGTTTCAGGAAGGTTTGTGTGCTTTTTTTAGAAAAAAGAAGACTTCGTGTGTCGCTGCTTCAAGTTAGTATTTATATTTCCGAATCCTATATCAATCACAAGAACTACTCTAGCCCGACTGGCGGAAGCACTTGAAACAAACCCCTCTTCCAGGGATCAAATACCACATAAGCACCGTCTTTGATTATTTTAGTTTTGGATTATTTTATTTTATTAATTCAAACGTCGACACATAGCCGCATGGGCCAGGAGTTCCAATGGGCCGCACTTTGTTTGAAGCGCACATAAACGAAATTGCCCTCTACAGGAGAAAGTAATTTTAGTACCACCTCGGATACGCGCGGTGGAAAAAAAATTGATAGACAAAATTCACGAGAGAAAGCGTATTAAGTTATGAGAAGAAAGCGTATTGTGACGGTGAACCCGACAGACTCGTTCCGTGCTTTATTATTAGGGATCAAAATTCACGAGAGAAAGCGTATTAAGTTATGAGAAGAAAGCGTATTGTGACGGTGAACCCGACAGACTCGTTCCGTGCTTTATATATATATCCACGCGGATGTAGAGAGCCATGAATCATTATTGTTGGACATTACCCTTGAGGTAAACCGTTGGAAGGCGAAACTATAAGCCCCTATCTTTCTTTGTGTCTGATTGAAACTTTGTACTCATAAGTATTGCGTGAGGGTTAGCAATTGTGAAAGGCTAAATGATAGTTGAGTATGTGCACTTGCTGAAAAACTCTTATATTGACTCTTTCTGATGTTATGATAAATTGTAATTGCTTCGGAATAAAAAGTACGTGCACTAGCAAAAGGGCCCGTGCGTTGCAACGGAAGAAAAAAACTCATAATCAACAAAGTCCATGTCAAAATTTTGCTATATCACTGATAACATTTGTTCAATTTTCTTAACACTCTTTACTAAATGAACTTTTTAAAAAATCCATTAACATTTTCTGATTTCTCAAACATTTGTTTTTAAAATTGCGAACATGTTTTGAATATCCGAACATTGTTAAAACAATTACGACCTTTTTTTAATCCACAAACATTTTATGATTTATTGAATATTTTATGTAAAATTTTCCTTTTTATTTTTTGAAACTTTTTTGAAGTACCAAATTATTTAAATATGAAAACAATGAAAACAGAAACTAAAAAAGAAAAGGAAAAAATTTAAAACAGGCCGCCCGCACATGGGCCGTCCAAAACGGGCGTCCTGCGTCTTTTCACAACGCACAGAGCGTAATATAGGAGGTCCCTGCTCCATGGGCCGGCCCAGGCGGAGGATTCCCCGTCTGAAACTTTTTTTTGTCACTCATAGATGGCATCAGTGGTTAATATTTTGCAATTTTAGAGGCTTTTTATGTGACGTATCGCCATAGGCACTACTGACTTTATTATTATCATCATCATCATCATCATTATTATTAAATAATATATATATATATATATATATATATATATATATATATATACACACACACATGTATATCTCCTAAAAGAAACACGATCTTGAGGTTTAGCATCCACTGACACTAAATAATTTGCCAGAACAATAACAACAAGTTCCCTAAGAGAAAAGAAAAAATCAAGAAGATTCTCCGATGCAAAGGGTGCTACGCTATGGATAACTGAGCATCTGAACAAAACTTAACGGCATGATACACTCAGCAGTCGCGATAAAACATTAATTCACGCGCAAAAAAAGTCGCACCATGATCCATAAAACAGGCATGAGTACCAAATTTGGTATTTCATGTTTTTCACCTGCAAAAGAAAAACGAATACCAAATTTAGTATCAGAAGCAACCAGGCGCCGGAATATTTCCAGCCCAATAATCTCCGTTGGATTTCGGAGAGGAGAACAATAACAGGCACAGGCTGTTGATCCAAGTGCTACAACAGATTATCAGGCTGAGTCCCTACAACACAGTCCTTTTATTAACATGGGTCCTGGACAACATTCATTTAGCGCCGAATTCATAAACACAAAAGTGGCTGTGAATCAGTCCAAACATCAGAAATACAGCTAAGACTGTGCAAATGCTAAGCCGAGCTCTATGTTTTCACCATCACAACAGCTTGACACCAGCTTCTCTGACAGAATATATAACAGCCTTGACATTCCCATGGTACTTCTGCTCTCTCTTCATGTGGATGGACACGGCAGGTATCTACTTGAGCAGCAGGCGCTCGCCCAACAACTTTTCAATCTTTGCGGTGGCAGAGACGTCGCCGGTCGACTACATGTGCGATCTCAGCAGCTTCTCCTGTGAGCTCGCAGAACACGGGATGGTTGTTGTTGGCGTGTGGATCACCTGGGCGGTGACATACTTCTTCGAGAAATCCATCCTCAAAAGGTTGGGCTTGAGAAAACCGACGATTCTAGCAGCCCTGTCAGGTGGAGGGATCACCATTGTTGCTGGTTTCTCTGTAGCTAGGTAACAAGTAGCACATATTAGTCAATTGACAATGTGAATAACATTTCAATTACCCAATCATAACCCTGTGCACATAGTGACAAACCAACAATCTATACACCAGTTTTGATTTATCAGCAGTCGATGTTAAAAATCAGGATACAAAAAGCACCGGGGAATACAGTATTAATGCAAATGCTAAACAATGCATAAAACAAATTCTTGCTGCTGGCATATAGGGGAGAGGCAGTGCATGAAAAAGTAATGATATTATTAAGGAAAATGAAATGAATATTGGTTGTACAATCTAAGTAAAGTTGCCTGCTAAGTTTCCCTAAAAATGGTTGCCTGCTAAGTAGATTACATGATACTGAATTAGCTTTGCAACCACACCATTGTGACAAGGAGTTATACCAAGAAATTACCATAACCTTTTACTTATACACAATGCTCCTAATTTAGCTAATAATAGGTAAAGAATCTTGATCTGTACAGTTGCATCTTAGGTGTGTTTGGTTTGAGCGTAACCCAAAAGATACAAAAAAATTGGCTAGGCAAAATACTGGATATGGTTTTGGTTGTCCATGTTCTGGCCCATGCTGGCAAGGAGGAAGTACACTGGGAGTCGTCAAAGGAATAGTTGCCTATGAGAATGTATTAATTTGGGCACTGTGACATCATGAGCAGGAAATGATGCGGTTAATTTAGGCCCAAATAGCCTGGACAATGTAGCTATGTGAATAGTGTTTTAGTTGGTATGCATTTTTTTACAGATAAAGCAGAAGCAATGACTCAATAGACATAAAGAAAACTATCAAACGAAGTTGACAACCTTGATTCAGAATACTTAGCGCCAAACAAACCAACAACAAATTTAGTAGGTTCAGTGTGAGAGGCAGCTTAATCACACTGTCTTTCAGGTACGATGATCAGACAGTTTGATATCGATCAGCTTCAGCAAGATGATAGGATATCACACCATGGAATTCATATTCCATCCAAATTATCTAGAGTGGCAATATCTAACGACTAAGAAGGAAATTTATGCATTCAGGAGGCATAAACAGAGCGACTTGTCCCAGAAAGAACTCAAAGTTTTTCAGAGTGCTTCACAACATTGAAGCGGGAACCCGAAGCTGGAAAGGATCGTCACTAAGTGAAGCTAGAACTTCCTATGCCCCAGCAATGCTAGGCTCCTCTAAACTTCAGTACCGAACAGGGCTCTACATATTTCAGTTTACCAGTAAACATGGCACCAAACGAATTCCAGCTCAAGATTTCTCAAATAAAAACATGGCGATCAAGTATGCAGATACTGGATCAAACGTGCAGACCTAAATACAACAATTAGTGATACTTAAATTTCAGGCTATATGAAATTAACAGCTGGAGAGCCAAAGATCGAACCCGCCCGGGGAGCGACCTCCCATGCTCCCGCGTCTCCGATCTAGCGATTACTTCCCCTCGCCGCCGCACCGGGTGCAACCGCCACTCCTCTCCCTCCCTTCCCCAGCCAAGATCTGCTTCCCCCACAGCATGGGCATCAACTTTGCCGCCGTCGACCTTCACAAGCATGATCTCGCTGCTCCCGTGCACCATTCGTCACCTGCCCCACCGCGTGCACGTGTGGGCTCCCGATCCCCCATGGCAGCAGCCACCAATGTCCGGAGCGGCGCGCCAAGGACAGTCCGACGGCGGCATCCCACCCCCGCTCCGTCGACCAACCCTTCCCTTCCTTTCATGCCACGCGACACGCACACGTGCGAACCTGCCACTGCCAGGGCACCATCTTTCCCCGCCCCCTAGCCCTCCCCTTCCTATCATCTCTCTCCCTCTTGCGCCCCTTCTCCTTTGTACCTCTTCCAGCCACCGGCGCCCATGGCCACCACCGCATCGGCTGATCACCCCCGCGCCCGGGGCAAGAGCTGCCGCCGGCGAGCTCCTCTTGCGTGTCTCCCCTTCCTTTTCTTCCAACTTAATTCGAACCAGCCAAATTTAGGACCGCGGGTGCCCGACGAGCATAGGGGAGTTCGGTGGTGGTGTCGGGGCTGACCTCAAGGTGGTGCCATGGGTGGGCGGTGACGGAGCGGCAGAAGATGCGGCTTTGGCTGGGCCTTGCCTTGATGCGGGGCCGGCTGGAGCGGCGGCCCAGAGCGAGTGCTGCGAGCGAGCGGGACGAGCGTCGTCCTCGGCGGCGCTGCAGGTCGAGCGGGGCGGCGCACCGATGGCGACGACGGCGGGGCCCGGTCGGATCCAGGCGGATCTGGCCGGGGTGGATCCATTTACAACAGATTTGGCGTGGAGGCAGTCGGATCCGGCAAGATTGAGGGCCGGTGGCGCCATGGCCCTCCTGGAGGTGCCTGTACAGCGAGAAAGAGGGAGAGAGGTGAGAGGAGACCGAGAGGAAGGAGGAGAAGGGAGAGGGGCGAGGCGTTGGAGCGGCCGGAGGTCCGGCGGTGAAGGTCGCCGGCGGCGGGGCGTGGCGGAGGTGTGGGTCGCCAGCGAGCGCGAGGGGAGCGAGGGCCTGAGGGAGCTGCGGGCGGCGTTGCGGTCCGGTTCGGGTCCGAGCGGGTTTATAGGGTTGTTTTTGTAAAAGTTAAACGTTTTTTCTGGGTGCCACTAAAACAGGGACTGCGGGTTGATTTCCTATAAATTGAGGGGCTTTTATGCAAAACAACCACGACGGACGACCAGGAACAATCGCTGGTTTATTAGTAGGTATAAAATTAACAGCTGGAGAGCCAAAGATCGAACCCGCCCGGGGAGCGACCTCCCATGCTCCAGCGTCTCCGATCTAGCGATTACTTCCCCTCGCCGCCGCACCGGGTGCAACCGCCACTCCTCTCCCTCCTTTCCCAGCCAAGATCTGCTTCCCCCACAGCATGGGCATCAACTTTGCCGCCGTCGACCTTCACAAGCGTGATCTCGCTGCTCCCGTGCACCATTCGTCACCTGCCCCACCGCGTGCACGTGTGGGCTCCCGATCCCCCATGGCAGCAGCCACCAATGTCCGGAGCGGCGCGCCAAGGACAGTCCGACGGCGGCATCCCACCCCCGCTCCGTCGACCAACCCTTCCCTTCCTTTCATGCCACGCGACACGCACACGTGCGAACCTGCCACTGCCAGGGCACCACCTTTCCCCGCCCCCTAGCCCTCCCCTTCCTATCATCTCTCTCCCTCTTGCGCCCCTTCTCCTTTGTACCTCTTCCAGCCACCGGCGCCCATGGCCACCACCGCATCGGCTGATCACCCCCGCGCCCGGGGCAAGAGCTGCCGCCGGCGAGCTCCTCTTGCGTGTCTCCCCTTCCTTTTCTTCCAACTTAATTCGAACCAGCCAAATTTAGGACCGCGGGTGCCCGACGAGCATAGGGGAGCTCGGTGGTGGCGTCGGGGCTGATCTCAAGGTGGTGCCATGGGTGGGCGGTGACGGAGCGGCAGAAGATGCGGCTTTGGCTGGGCCTTGCCTTGATGTGGGGCCGGCTGGAGCGGCGGCCCGGAGCGAGTGCTGCGAGCGAGCGGGACGAGCGTCGTCCTCGGCGGCGCTGCAGGTCGAGCGGGGCGGCGCACCGATGGCGACGACGGCGGGGCCCGGTCGGATCCAGGCGGATCTGGCCGGGGTGGATCCATTTACAACGGATTTGGCGTGGAGGCAGTCGGATCCGGCAAGATTGAGGGCCGGTGGCGCCATGGCCCTCCTGGAGGTGCATGTACAGCGAGAAAGAGGGAGAGAGGTGAGAGGAGACCGAGAGGAAGGAGGAGAAGGGAGAGGGGCGAGGCGTTGGAGCGGCCGGAGGTCCGGCGGTGAAGGTCGCCGGCGGCGGGGCGTGGCGGAGGTGTGGGTCGCCAGCGAGCGCGAGGGGAGCGAGGGCCTGAGGGAGCTGCGGGCGGCGTTGCGGTCCGGTTCGGGTCCGAGCGGGTTTATAGGGTTGTTTTTGTAAAAGTTAAACGTTTTTTCTGGGTGCCACTAAAACAGGGACTGCGGGTTGATTTCCTATAAATCGAGGGGCTTTTATGCAAAACAACCACGACGGACGACCAGAAACAATCGCTGGTTTATTAGTAGGTATAGATTGCTTCTATGACTGAGATCATAGTTTGTTAGTTTTCAATGAAATTTCTGATTCGTACATTACCCTATGAATGAATTATTACTTTCGCATAAGAATATATATATATATATATATATATATATATATATATATATATATATATATATATATATATATATATATATATATATATATATATATATATATATATATATATATATATATATATATGACAATACATGTTGTTGTTCTAAAGATGATCATGATGCGATCATGTCCGTATTTTATTTTTGTCGACACCTCTATCTCTAAACATGTGGACATATTTTTTGATTTTGAATTTTGCTTGAGGATAAGCGAGGTCTAAACTTGGGGGAGTTGATACGTCCATTTTGCATCAAGCTTTTATATCAATATTTATTGCATTATGGCACAATACTTATGCCTTTTCTCTCTTATTTCACAAGGTTTACATGAAGAGGGAGAATGCCGGCGGCTGGAATTCTGGACTGGAAAAGGAGCAAATCTGATAGACCAATCCTGCACAACTCCAAAAGTCCTGAAACTTAACGGAGAATTATATTGTAAAATATAAAAAATATTGGGTGAAGAAAGCACCAGAGGGGGGCCACCTGCCATCCACAAGGGTGGGGGCGCGCCCTACCCTCCTGGGCACTCCCCCCGCCTTGTGGGCGGCCTAGCAGGCCCCCGAAGCCCATCTTCTGCTATATCCTGTGTTTTGACCTGGAAAAAATCATAAGGAGGTTTTCGGGACGAAGCGCCGCCGTCGTGAGGCGAAACCTAGGCGAAACCAATGTAGGGCTCCGGCAGGGCTATTCTGTTGGGGACACTTCTCTCTGGGAGGGGGGAATCGAAGCCATTGTCATCACCAATGATCCTCTCATCAAGAGGGGGTCAATCTCCATCAACATCTTCATAAGCACCATCTCCTCTCAAACCCTAGTTCATCTCTTATATCCGATCTTTGTCTCAAAGGTTAAGTTTGGTACCTGTGGGTTGCTAGTAGTGTTGATTACTCCTTGTAGTTGCTGCTAGTTGGTTTATTTGATGGAAGATCATATGTTCATATTCTTAATTCTATTTAATACCCCTCTGATTATGAACATGAATATGCTTTGTGAGTAGTTACGTTTGTGGGACAAGGCTTGTTATAAGTAATCATGTGAATTTGGTATTCGTTCGATATTTTGATGAGATGTATGTTGTCTTTCCTCTAGTGGTGTTATGTGAACGTCTGCTACATGATACTTCACCATTATTTGGGCCTAGGGGAAGGCATTGAGAATTAATAAGTAGATGATGGGTTACTAGATTGATAGAAGCTTAAACCCTAGTTTATGCGTTTCTTCGTAAGGGGCTGATTTGGATCCATATGTTTCATGCTATGGTTAGATTTATCTTAATTCTTCTTTCGTAGTTGCAGATGCTTGCGAGAGGGGTTAATCATAAGTGGGAGTCTTGTCCAAGGAAGGGCAGCACCCAAGCACGGGTCCACCCACATATCAAATTATCAAAGTAACGAATGTGAATCACATGAGCATGATGAAAACTAACTTGACAACAATTCCCATGTGTCCTCGGGAGTACTTTGCTTTATATAAGAGTTCGTTCAGGCTTATCCTTTTCTACAAAAAGGATTGGGCCACCATTCTGCACCTTAGTTACTTTTGTTACTTGTTACCCGTTATGAATTATCTTATCACACAACTATCTTTTACCGGTAATTTCAGCGCTTGCAGAGAATACCTTGTTGAAAACCGCTTGTCATTTCCTTTTGCTCCTCGTTGGGTTCAACACACTTACTTATCGAAAGGACTACGATAGATCCGCTATACTTGTGGGTCATCATGCACCAACTGACAGCTCCACCATTCAATAAAAATATGTATCCGGTTTGTGACTTAGAGTCATCCGGATCAGTGTCAAAGCTAGCATCAACATAACCATTTACGATGAGCTCTTTATCAGCTACATAAATGAGAAGCATATCCTTGGTCCTTTTTAGGTACTTCAGGATGTTCTTGACCGTTGTCAAGTGATCCACTCCTGGATTACTTTGGTACCTCCCTACTAGACTTATGGCAAGGCACACATCAGGTCTGGTACACAGCATAGCATACATGATAGAACCTATGGCTGAGGCATAGGGAAAGACTTTCATTTTCTCTCTATCTTCTATAGTGGTCGGGCATTGAGTCTTACTCAATTTCACACCCTGTAATACAGGCAAGAACCCTTTCTTTGACTGATCCATTTTGAACTTCTTCAAAACTTTATCAAGGTATGTGTTTTGTAAAAGTCCTATCAAGCGTCTTGATATATCTCTATAGATCTTGATGCCCAATATATAAGCAGCTTCACCGAGGTATTTCATTTAAATATTCTTATTCAAATATCCTTTTATGATATCCAGAAATTCTACATCATTTTTTATCAATAATATGTCATCCACATATAATATCAGAAATTCTACATAGCTCCCACTCACTTTCTTATAAATACAGGCTTCTCCGAAAGTCTGTATAAAACCACATGCTTTGATCACTTCATTAAAGCGTATATTCCAACTCCGAGATGCTTGCACCAGTCCATAGATGGATCGCGGGAGCTTGCACACTTTGTTAGCACCTTTAGGATCGACAAAACCTTTTGGTTGCATCATATACAACTCTTCTTTAAGAAATCCATTAAGGAATGCGGTTTTGACGACCATTTGCCAGATTTCATAATCATAAAATGCGGTAATTGCTAACATGATTCGGACAGACTTAAGCATCGCTACGGGTGAGAAAGTCTCATTGTAGTCAACTCCTTGAACCTGTCGAAAACCTTTCGCGATAAGTCGAGCTTTGTAGACAATAACACTACCATCAGCGTCAATCTTCTTCTTGAAGATCCATTTATTCCCTATGGCTCGCTGATCATCGGGCAAGTCCACCAAAGTCCACACTTTCTTCTCATACATGGATCATATCTCAAATTTCATGGCCTCAACCCATTTATCTGAATTAGGTCTCATCATAGCTTCTTCATAGTTCGTAGGTTCGTCATGGTCTAGTAACATGACTTCCAGAATAGGTTTACCGTACCACTATGGTGCGGATCGTGCTCTGGTTGACCTATGCGGTTCAGTAGTAACTTGATCTGAAGTTTCATGATCATCATCATTAGCTTCCTCTCTAGTTGATGTAGTCATCATGGGAACAGTTTTCTGTGATGAGCTACTTTCCAATTCAAGAGAAGGTACAATTACCTCATCAAGTTCTACTTCCCTCCCACTCACTTCTTTCGAGAGAAACTCCTTCTCTAGAAATGTTCCACCCTTGGCAACAAAAATCTTGCCTTCGGATATGTGGTAGAAAGTGTGCCCAATTGTTTCCTTAGGGTATCCTATGAACACGCACTTCTCCGATTTGGGTTCGAACTTATCAGGCTGAAGTTGATTGACAGAAGTGTCGCAACCCCAAACTTTAAGAAACAACAGCTTAGGTTTCTTGCAAAACCATAGTTCATACGGTGTCCTCTCAAAGGATTTAGACGGTGCCCTATTTAACGTGAATATAGCTGTCTCTAATGCATAACCCAAAAATGATAGTGGTAAATCGGTAAGAGACATCATAGATCGCACCATATCTAATAAAGTCCGGTTACGACGTTCGGACACACCATTACGATGTGGTGTTCCAGGTGGCGTGAGTTGTGAAACTATTCCACATTGTTTTAAATGAAGGCCAAAACTCGTAACTCAAATATTCGCCTCTGCGATCAGAACGTAGAAACTTTATTTTTCTGTTACGATGATTCTCTACCTCACTCTGAAATTCTTTGAACTTTTCAAATGTTTCATACTTGTGCTTCATCAAGTAGATATACCCATATCTGCTCAAATCATCAGTGAAGGTCAGAAAATAACGATACCTGCCGCGAGCTTCAACACTCATTGGTCCACATACATCAGTATTTATGATTTCCAATAAATCTGTTGCTCGCTCTCCATTGTTCCGGAGAACGGAGTTTTAGTCATCTTGCCCATGAGGCATGGTTCGCAAGCACCAAGTGATTCATAATCAAGTGATTCCAAAAGTCCATCACTATGGAGTTTCTTCATGCGCTTTACAAAAATATGACCTAAACGGCAGTGCCACAAATAAGTTGCACTATCATTATTAACCTTGCATCTTTTGGCTTCAATATTATGAATATGTGTATCACTACGATCGAGATCCAACAAGAATAGACCACTCTTCAAGGGTGCATGACCATAAAAGATAGTACTCATATAAATAGAATAACCATTATTCTCTGATTTAAATGAATAACCGTCTCGCACTAAACAAGATCCATATATAATGTTCATGCTCAACGTTGGCACCAAATAACAATTATTCAGGTCTAAAACTAATCCCGAAGGTAGATGTAGAGGTAGCATGCCGACAGCGACCACATCGACCTTGGAACCATTGCCCACGCGCATCGTCACCTCGTCCTTAGCGAATCTTCGTTTAATCCGTAGCTCCTATTTTGAGTTACAAATATGAGCAACCAAAATAGTATCAAATACACACACGCTACTATGAGCATTAGTAAGGTACACATCAATAACATGTAAATCAAATCTACCTTTGTTCACTTTGACATCCTTCTTATCCGCCAAATACTTGAGGCAGTTCCACTTCAAGTGACCGGTCCCTTTGCAGTAGAAGCACTCAGTTTCAGGCTTGGGTCCAGCTTTGGTCTTCTTCCTGGGAGTGGAAACTTTCTTGCCATTCTTCTTGAAGTTCCCTTTCTTTCCCTTGCCCTTTTTCTTGATACTAGTGATCTTGTTAACGATCAACACTTGATGCTCCTTCTTGATTTCTACCTCCCCAGCTTTGAGCAGTGCGAAGAGCTCAGGAAATATTTTCTCCATCCCTTGCATATTATAGTTCATCACGAAGCCTTTGTAGCTTAGTGCCAGTGATTGGAGAACTCTGTCAATAACACTATCATCTGGAAGATTAACTCCCAGCTGAGTTAAGTGATTATGATATCCAGACATTCTGAGTATGTGCTCACTGACATAATTGTTCTCCTCCATCTTGCAGCTATAGAACTTGTTGGAGACTTCATATCTCTCAACTCGGGCATTTGCTTGAAATATTAACTTCATCTCTTGGAACATCTCATATGCTCCATGACGTTCGAAACGTCTTTGAAGTCCCGATTCTAAGCCGTAAAGCATGGTACACTAAACTATCGAGTAGTCATCAGATCGAGCTTGCCAGACGTTCAAAACATCAGCATCTGCTCCTGCAGCAGGCCTTTCACCTAGTGGTGCATCAAGGACATAATTCTTTTGTGCGGCAATGATGATAATCCTCAAGTTACGGACCCAGTCCGTGTAGTTGCTACCATCATCTTTCAACTTAGCTTTCTCTAGGAACGCATTAAAATTCAGGGGAACGGTAGCACGAGCCATTGATCTACAACATAGATATGCAAACACTATCAGGACTAAGTTCATGATAAATTAAGTTCAATTAATTAGATTATTTAAGAACTCCCACTTAGATAGACATTCCTCAAGTCATCTAAATGATACGTGATCCAAATCAACTAAACCATGTCCGATCATCACGTGAGAAGGAGTAGTCATCAATGGTGAACACTTCTATGTTGATCATATCTACTATATGATTCGCGTCTGACCTTTCGGTCTCCAAAGTTCTGAGGCCATGTCTATACATGCTAGGCTCGACAAGTTCAACCCGAGTATTTCACATGTGCAAAACTGTCTTGCACCCGTTGTATGTGAAAGTAGAGTCTATCACACCCGATCATCACGTGGTGTCTCAACACAAAGAACTGTAGCAACAATGCATACTCAAGGAGAACACTTTTACCATGAAATTTAGTTAAGGGATCATCTTATAATGCTACCGCCGTACTAAGCAAAATAAGATGAATAAAAGATAAACATCATATGCAAAAAATATGTGACATGATATGGCCATCATCATCTTGTGCTTTTGATCTCCATATCCAAAGCATCGTCATGATCTCCATCATCCCTGGCTTGACACCTTGATCTCCAGCGTAGCATCGTGGTCATCTCACCAACTATTTCTTCTACGACTATTGCTAACCCATAGCGATAAAGTAAAGCAATTACATGGCGCTTGCATTTCATACAATAAAGAGACAACCATAAGGCTCATGTCGGCTACTGATAATTTACAAAGCATGATTGTTGGCGCAACAAACCATGGGTCTATTGCCCTGACTATACACATGCACGGGAGCAAGATTGGAGCCCGAACCCAAATCAGAGTACAAGAAACCAAGAGGTTTGAGGAACTAGCAAGCAGATCAGAGAAACCAAGACCAGTCCAGAGAAGCAAGATATCGCCAAGAGAAAGGCCTCCCTTGCCGGGCAAGCGAGCTTGGCAAGGGGCGAGGCACCCCCAGAAGAAGACGACCAAGGCATCCTAGCAGAGTCTGCCGGGACTCGCAGAGGATAAACCACCTCACCAACACTACTCCATGACTCACATCGTCAATCAGTGCAGTGTCAAGCCGCAAAATGACTAAGTGGCAGCCATTAGCCACATGGCAGCCTCTCCCTACAGGAAGAACCCACATATGACACCCATCCTGCGACGTGTCAAGCAAGCAGGCGCGGAGCTGGTAAGATAGCCGGGCAACCAGTGATGTGACACTAAGCGGTGCATTTAATGCGTCATGTCAGCCCGCTGAGTTAGG
The DNA here is from genome assembly GCA_902687465.1 of Secale cereale. Classification (NCBI taxonomy): domain Eukaryota; kingdom Viridiplantae; phylum Streptophyta; class Magnoliopsida; order Poales; family Poaceae; genus Secale; species Secale cereale. The sequence goes on from LR738712.1 coordinate 663,493,511, forward strand.
TATGATAGCACTGTTGCTATCATATCAGTGCATAATGAGTACTTTGCCACTGTGGTGACCCCTTAATCTATAAAAGGAGGCCCATGGCAACCGTAGATAGGGTTAGAAGATTGGATAACTCACACCCCCATACGCGCGTAGTCGCTGCTGCCCTGAGGCAACCCTTGTCGGGCAAGTGTACTACGCTCCACCATCATCAATCCACCAATGCACGAGTAGGGCCTTTTGCCACAATGGCGGCCCGAACCTAGGTAAAAAAGCCCGTGTGATCTCAGTCGTGCTATCCCACGCTCGTCTGCTCTTTGTGCAACGCGACGTCCCCCCACCGAACTAGCAAGGGACCTCCTAGTCCCATAGGTGGTCGTGGTTTTCCCCAACATCTTTGGCGCACCAGGCAGGGGATCGCTTGCGCGAACCTGAAGGCATGTGCAGCGCGTCATCTTCATCACCATCTTCATCTTCAATGGCGCCATCAACCATGGCGCCCAAGAAAAAACTAGCTTCCTCGGCGCGTCCGTCTACCTCAAAGGCTCCGCAGCTCGTGGCATCTAATGTTATGGGAGGTGCGGAGGCACACGAGGATGCAGACATTGCTGGGGATGTGGTCGGAGCAGGCAGCACTGTCACCACTTCCCTCGCAGCAGTCGCCAGAGGAGAGTGGCATCAGCAACACCCCGACGGCCATGCTCCCCAAGGCCTGGGCGAAGAGGTTACTGCAGCCGTGCCCCTTCTTCCCACGACGAGCACAGCCAGAGCAACGGTGCCCAGACCGGGGTGAACCGTCGTCCTCCGACCGTTCCCACCACAAGGGCGATCGTAGCACATGCGCCTCCCCCGGGATGGGTCGACCAAGCCGATGCGCTTGTCGAAGCCGCTCGCCCTCGTGCGCCTTCTCCACATGACCCTGCTATCTAGGTGGTCGCCCCGCGGCAGCGGGGGCGCAGTGCTGCCGCCGCTGGCACCGTAAGGAGCTGGGCGACAGTACGATCGACTTCTTCAGGACCCAGGCCAAGTACAGCTTCGGAGGCCATGGCGTGGGTTCAACTGCTACTGAGGTTTCCACCAGCGGCCAAGCAGATGGACGAATGGTGTGCCACCATCCAAAGTCTGCTCGGTTTCACCAAAGCTAGGGGCTCACGGCGAGCTGACCCGCCGCAGCCTCCCCAAGCGACAGCAATGGCTCATGCTGCTGGACGTACGGAGGGAGCCATTCCCACGGTGCAGTCCCTGCCACGGCAGCCAGCGCGAGCGCGGCAGAATCAAGACCCCGACGACGTCTCGATGGCCTCTTCTGACCCTCGAGCGCGTCCAGGCCAGCGTCGATCCCCGGAGGATAGGCGGAGAGGAGACGCGTGCGTAGCTGTCGAGTAGCGCCGTGGCAACCTCCGCCATGCCAACAGGTGCGACGGCCCCGATGTCGACGAGCCCACGCTCGGTATCGATGGGTGCCTACCTTTCGAGGTTGGCTGCCCTGCCTTTACTCGTGAGCTGCGGCAAGTTTGTTGGCCGTCCGTTCGCACGTTCAAGCCAGATATACCTGAGAAGTACGACGGGAGGCTCAACCCGGCAGAGTTCCTGGGCGTCTACACCATCGTTGTTCAGGCTACCGGGGGTAGAGATGAGAAGGTGTTTGCCAACTACTTTCTTTTGTCTCTCAAGTCCAGTGTGAGGTCTTGGCTAATGCACCTGCCGGAGATCTCCATTTCGTCATGGACTCACATGTGCCATGAATTCATCGGCGCCTTCACCGGCGGCCACCAAGAACCAGGCAGGCCTAGCAACCTGCAGCTTCTCCAATAGAAGGAAGGAGAAACCCTCTGTAAGTATTTACAAAGATTCAGCAAAGTCCATAGAAATATCCCAAATATCCATCCGGTAGTTTTGATAGCCTCCTTCCATTCCAATGTGCGCAACCGCCAGATCCGTTCTAAGATGAACGTGTGGCTGCCCAAGACTGTGAAGGAGCTCTACGCCTTGGTGGATAAGTGTGCTTGGATGGACGAGGGAAGAAAGTTACCCGAAGAGGAAGATTGCATCAATGTTCATTCAGAGGAGGATGATGAATCAACCAGTCAGAAGAAGAGCAAGAAGTACAGTAAGAAACGGAGAGAGTTAATTGCTCCAAACCACCACATTTGTGGCTAGGGTACTCCAAAACCACCATCTTTGCCAAAAATAACAATTCACCACCACTTCTGCGGCAAGCGAGTAACAAATATCACTGATTCAAAATTAGATCGTGACTAAGCACAAAACTTAGGGCCCATATGTCGGGCTGACGTGGCATATATACATGGACAGTACGCTGAGATGTCCAATGGTCCCACATGTCGGCCCCATACCTTCTTCTTCCTCCTTCCAAGGACATCTCAGCGCCTCGCCTGAGTCAACCTCGCCGGCGACAGCTGTCCGGCCAGCACCGGCGAGCAACCAGAGCACCAGCCACCCCGCCCCTGCTCTCTCTCTCTCTCTTCTTTCTCTCCTTCTTCCTTCCCCTTTCTATCCTTCTTCCTTCCCCTTTCTCTCCCGAGAGCTCCGGCGCCTCTCATCTCTCTCTCTCTCTCCAAGTAACAGAATGGGAGCACCGCCGCTGGAACCTCGACCGGCGCCGCCATTGGAGCGGTGGAGCCTCTCCGCCATGCTCCTGCCTTAACCCGCCGCCGGCCAGATCTCGCGTCGCCGCGCATGTCCGCCGGCTTGAGCAGCTCCTCCATTCCTCTTATCTGGAGAGAAACTGGTGCCTGCGACCTTCCCCGACCGGAGCAGAAGCAGCAGGCGGCAGCGGGAGCAGCAACAACAGGCGGCGGCGGGAGCTGCAGGAGCAGGGGCCGCAGAAGCAGCAGCATGAGCGGGGGGGCGCAGGAGCAGCAGCAGACGTCGGCGGCGGGATCAGCAGCAGTAGTCGGCGACGGCGGGTGCGGCAGGAGCTTAAGAAGCCGGCGACGGGAGCAGAAGCAGGCGATGTTGCACGACGTTGACTATTGGGGAACAAGAAAAAAAGTTAAAAATATATAAGAGACTGACTGGTGGGCCTATCTACCACCTCAGCATATTGTCCACATAGACATGCCAAATCAGCTTGACATGTGGGTCGCACACGTCAGTTCCACTGTTAGACGCAACTCAATTTTGAATCAGTGTCATTTGTTACTCACTTGCCACAAAGTGTGTGGTTTTTTCTTATTTTTGGCAAAGATGGTGGTTTTGGAGTACCCTAGCCACAAATGTGGTGGTTTTGAGCAATTAACTCAAACGGAGAGATAAGGCAGTGAAGACTGTCGAAGGATCGGGTGCGCCTCGTACCGGCAAGAAGGCCAAAGTTGAGGCCCCCGGCAAGGAAGCTTCCACGTGCACTGACTGCCGGGAAGCCGCTGCCACCGAGAAAGCCTGGAAAGGTGATGGGCCGTATTGCAAGATTCATCGGACCAAGGGCCACGACCTTCAAGAGTGTCATCAGGTTGAGCAGCTTGCCAAGAGGCGGAGAGCAGAGTATGACAAGCGTGATAAGGAAAAGGGTCAGAATGTTGCTGGCGGTAAGGGACGAGGTGGTGATGTAAATCTCACCGGCAAACCCATTTGGAACCAAGGAAAGCCGGCCAGAGGTAGAGAAAAGGGAGTCTGTAATGATGAGAGTGATGGAGGGGATGGAGAGGAAACCAGTGAGCAAGAGTTTCAGAAGGCCACTGACGCCCAGTGCATTGACGGAGGTGCATCTCTGCACACCTCTCACCGTCAACTCAAGCGGTGGGTGCGAGAAGTCAATGCCATGGAGCCAGCGCCAGATGCCCGAAAGCCGCTCAAATGGACCCGTACGCCCATCATCTTTGACGAGGAGGATCATCCTTGCCGTACCACTGCGGTAGGATGCTTGCTGTTATTGGTCTCCCCAACAATTCGCAACCTCAAGGTCACAAAGATGTTGGTGGATGGCGTGGCCGGGTTGAATCTGATTCCCCAATAGTTATCAGCGAGCTTCAAATAGCAGAGGAAGAGCTGGAGGTTACCAACATGTTTCAAGGAGTTAATCCCGGCGGGAGTCATCCTAAGGGAAAGGTCACGTTGCCGGTAACATTTGGAGAGAATTGAACTACCGGATTGAAAGGATTGTATTTGATGTGGTTGATCTCCCCCTGCCGTACAATGGGATTCTTGGATGCCCGGCACTTGCTAAATTCATGGCGGCATCCCACTATGTCTACAACACCTTGAAGATGCATGTGCCGCTGGGAGTTATCACTATCCCATTGGATGATATGGATGCAATCGTTTGCATGGACAAGATGTACCGGGACGCAATCGCAGCAGAGGCAGCGGCAGCAGCAGTTCCCGCCAAGGAAAGTAAAGGAAAGAATAAGGTTGTAGGACCTTCGGCAAGGAGTCCGGGAAGCGTACCCCCACCGAGTGCACGGCACCCGTTCACGACGTGTCGGAGTGTTCCTATAGCAAGAGATCCAGGGTTGCTGCACCCCAAGTTAAGAAGGTCCCGGCAGGGCTGGATGGCGTTGATGGTACCTTTACTATCAGCGCCACCCTTGATGATAAATAGGAAAGCATGATTATTGCCTTCCTATGGGCGAATATCGATGTGTTTGCAAGGCAACCATCTGATATCCCCGGTGTTCCCAGGGAGGTAATCGAGCACCACCTTGTTGTCTGCCCACATGCCCGACCTGTCAACCGTAAAGTCCGGAAGCAGGCCCTAGAGAGGCAGCAGTTCATTATGGAAGAGATCAAGAAACTTGAGGCAACTTGTTTGGTCAGAGGAGTGCTACATCCAACATGGTTGGCAAATCCAGTGGTAGTCTAGAAGGCTAATAGGAAGTGGAGGATTTGCATAGATTTCACAGATCTCAACAAGGCTTGCCCGGAGGACCTGTTTCCCTTTCTGTGTATTGATCAGATTGTGGATTCCACTTCAGGTTGTGATTTGCTCTCCTTTCTGGATACATACTATGGGTATCACCAAATCTTCATGTCCAAGGAAGATGAAGAGAAGACGTCGTTCATCACTCCATGTGGTACGTATTGCTTTGTCCGCATGCCATTCGGATTAAAGAGTGTCGGGTCCACTTTTGCAAGGGCAGTCCAGAATGGTTTTGAGCCACAGCTGCATAGAAATATAGAGGCATATATGGATGATATTGTGGTCAAGACCAAGGACAGGGCCACCCTTATTCAGGATTTGGAGGATACGTTTGCTAACCTGTGCAAGATCAATTTGAAGCTCATCCCGGAGAAGTGTGTATTTGATGTTCCCTCCGGCAAGCTACGAGGGTTCTTTGTATCCCACCATGGGATCGAGGCCAACCCCGACAAGATCAAGGCTATCAAGCAGATCCAAGCACCAAGGACAGTTAAGGATGTGAGGCGTCTAACAGGATGTTGATACGTCCAAAACGTATCTATAATTTCTGCTTGCTCCATGCCTCTTTTGTGTGATATTGCTATGTTATTTATACACTTCCATACACTTTTGATTATATTTGTACTAACCTATTAACTCCGTGCACCCCAGTGCCAGTTTCTGTTTTCTGCTGTTTTTGTATTTCAGGTTTTCCCATTACGTAAACTGCCAGAAAAATTCCGGGAAAAATATATAAAAAATCAGCGTTCCGGAAGCTTCCATGCGGCCAAAGTAGGGCCGGAGGGGGGCCACCAGGGCTCCAGGCGCCCTGGCCACGCGGCCCCCCTCCAGGCCGCGCCGGGGGGGCGCCTGGGCCCCCCTTAGCTCCCCTCGCGACCCCCTTTGGCATATATTTACACCGCGTCGCAGAAACCCTGATTCCAGACCCCTTTTCTCCAGACGCAATTCCGATCTCCGCCGCCATCGCCATCAAGCTTCGGGGGACCAGAATTCCTGTGCCGGCACCCTGCCGGGACGGGGAAGTGCCCCCGGATTCATCTCCATCGACGTTGCTTCCTCCCTCCATGATGCGGGAGTAGTTCCTCCTCGGGGCTGAGGTTTCTACCAGTAGCTATGTGGTCAATTCTCTCTCCCATGATGTGATCTTCGTTGTGATCATAGGCTATGTTAATCTAGGGTGATCCCATGATATTTCCCCTTCCTCTATGTATTGGATTGATGTACTCACTTGTCTTTATCTAGTATAATCCCCGAGACCAAGGTGACAGCGGTCTATTGGACATGGATTAGAAAAATATTTTCATGAGTGATTTCCTCTCTTGTGTGTTGATTGAAGATTGAGAGTCTCTTGGTGCTTGTCTTTGACTATCCTTTAGATATGTTGTGGTGATTGTGGGACTCTCTTTGGATGGCCGCGGTGACATTGGGAAATCCTTAGATTGAGAACTACGAACTTTGAGGTGTGCTTTTGTAGCCCTACATAATTCTTGTCCTCTCTTGACCACGAAGGAATGACCTCCGGGTGCGTCTCCATTGCATGTTTTATGGGAAATATCACGTGATTCGATTATGTTAATGTTGTTGGGAGTTGCCACTAGTGAAAGTATGATCCCTAGGCCTTGTTTCCACCATTGCAATACCATTTGTGCTCACGTTTACCACTTGTTTGCTTGCTGCACTTTTTATTACAGATTTATATTACTTTGCTTTGCCACTCCTATCATCCATATTTTACCATCTCTTCGCCGAACTAGTGCACCTATACAACTCCTAGTTGTATTAGGTGTGTTGGGGACACAAGAGACTTCTTGTATCTTAGTTGCAGGGTTGCTTGAGAGAGACCATCTTCAACCTCTACTTCCCTGAGTTCGATAAACCTTAGGTCATCCACTTGAGGGAAATTGCTGCTGTCCTACAAACCTCTGTGCTTGGAGGCCCAACATAGTCTACAAGAGTAGAAGCGTGTGTAGACATCAAGCTATTTCTGGCGCCGTTGCCGGGGAAGTGAGTGCTTGAAGGTATATCTTTAGATCTTGCAATTAAATCTTTTTGTTTCTTGTTTTTATTTCACTAGTTATGTTTATGGAAAACCGCATTCTTAGTTCGTTGCTTGTGGGAAGACGCCCCACACCTGTGGTAGTTGCTCCTCCCCCTACTGAAATTGTGCCCTATAAAATACCAGCTGGTATTATCGATTATGTTTTGGCTAATCGTTATGCAGGAGACAGACATCCCGGTGAACACTTGCCATATCTGTCACAATTATGTTCATTATTTAAGCTTGCAGGTGTATCAAGGGAGTTTGTCATGAGTAAATTGTTCGCCGTATCACTTATAGATAAAGCTTCAGATTGGTATAAGCTTCTCGATAACTCGCACTTGCTTGATTGGCAAGAGCTTATGTCTCTCTTTTATACTAAGTTTTATCCTCTTCATGAAATTCATCGAGACAGGAACTATATCTATAACTTTAGGTCTCGTGACGGAGAAAGCATTGCTCAAGCTTGGGGGAGACTGAAAACATTAATGCTAAAAAGTCCTAACCATGGGCTCCCCAAAGATGCTTATGTGGAGAGTAAGAGTACCTTTTTGCATGTGGATCATGGTAACAATGCTTTATGTGATGCTTATATTGTTGAGTTTATTCGTGATCCCACTGAAAATTATTATGAGAAGGGAACATATGCTTATAGATATTTCAATAATATCAAGTTCCCTCTCTTTATGTTGAAGGTTTTGAAGCTGCACTTGTTTTGTCTTCCTATGCTTATTGCTTTGTGCTTCAATGAATTATTCTATTGCAATATTCCTATGCATAGGAAGCATGTTAGGCTTAAATGTATTTGGTATTTGCTTCTTGATGCTCTCTTTTGTTCTTCAACTCTTATTCCTACGAGAGCATCATTAAAGTCTTAAGCCTATCTTTATGGCTATAAAGAAAGAGCTCTAGGGAGACAACCCTTGTTATCTTTGCTTTCAGTTTGTTCTTTCAGTTTTTAGTGGTCTTGATGTTTGTTACTACTGTAGCAACATCATTGTATCTTTTCTTTTCAGCTTTGTGCCAAGTGTAGCCTCTGATTGCAAGAAAGTTCAAAAGTTGTGACGTGCTGTCCAGGAAACAGATTCTGTCCTTGGACAGAAAAATTCGTATAAAATCACCAGACCATCTTTTTGGTCTGAATTTTTTCGACAGCGTGCTCTATACAATTGTCTTTTGAGAATCTGTTCTGAGTTTTTTGATTTGAGTTGCAGAAGTGCCCCGAAAAAATCGTTTACTACCTGCTGGTCTGTTTTTCACAGATTCTGTCCTGTTTTGCCTTTCCTCCATTTTGCAAACCTTGAGCTTGCTTTTTCTTTGCAAAAACCTTTTGGCAATCTTGAGAAACAGTAGACCTTCAAGAATATCCTTATTTCCAGCAAGGAACAATTATTTTATTATGGGTACTAACCTCGCTAATCAGATTATGATGAGTTATGTATGAAGGGAGTTTTCAAGTGTGCGAGGGAAGATGATAAAAAGATTCAGGAGTGTCAAACGCTCAAGCTTGGGGATGCCCCCGTGCACCCCCAAGACATATTCAAGAAGACTCAAGCGTCTAAGCTTGGGGATGCCCCCGTGCATCCCCTTCTCCATCAACAATTATCAGTTCGTCTTTCGTTCCACTATATTTTTATCACTTCATGTGTTATGTGCTATGCTTGGAGTGTCTTGCTTTTAGTTTCCTTTTTAGTTTTCTTTAGCTTTGCTTGCTGTTCATAACGAGTTGGAACTCAGCTTTCTTTGTGTGGGAGAGAAACACGCTCCACTTCAACCTAGAACATAACATAGAATTTTCATGTCTATCTTTGCTGTGTGTGTTCTTTGTCTTTCAATAGCTACTATCATGCTTAGCTCTTAGTTTTCATGCTTATCTTTTTAAAGAGCTTTTGTTTAGTTGGTCGCTGGAACTCTCTTTAATATCATGCTTATCTTGTTAAGAGAGTTGGCTTCTGTTGCACTGGTCGATATGTCTATGATAAAAATGCTATGTGCATAATGTTGCTTAGTAGTTCATGTTTTCTTATGGTTAGTCTCAAATAGCTGGGGGGTTCCCAATGTGTTATTGGAGTACCAACATGATTTGTTTGCCTAGGATGTGGTATGGTTTAGTGATATCTTCCTTCAAGAATTTATTTTGATTGACTTGGCGTATGCTCACGCATATTTAAGACTGTAAAGAAAGTCTATCAAGCCTTGATGATCTTTAATTTCTGAGTAGCGATATAACTTCCATGCCTGATTCAATGTTGCTTTGTCGCTCTGCATGATTATGACCGTCATTGCTCTTTTAGTTGGTCGCTCCCAGTCTTTTGCTAACCTTCGCCTGTACTAAGCGGACTGACTACTTGTGCATCCAAAATCCTTTAAACCAGTTATGCCATATGAGTCCACCATACCTTCCTATACATGGTATTTACCTGCCATTCCTAACGAAGACTTTCATGTACCATCTCGAAATTATTCAAAAAAGCATTTCTCTTTTGTGCCTCTGTTTTAGCTCATGAGGAAGTAGTAGTTAATTCATGATCTTTTTAAGTTGGACAAGCTTCACCCCGGGATTGCATGTCTAATGTGCAAACCCATAATACGAGAAGGAACTGGCATAGAGTGCGCCCGGCTCATTAAAAAAATAATACAACAAACAAACCCTCCTTCACGCTTTGTTCATGAGAAATCAGAAAACTTTGGCAGTGATAAACAAAGGAGATTAAGAGGATGTGATCGTCCTCATTCGGGAGCCGTTCCTCGAAACTTGTCCAGCTCAAGAAGTGATTGAGTTATCTGCTAGCATTCGTTGACGAAATATGCATAATCTAAAAAATAATTATTACCTCTGTTTTTAAAACCAAGAGCTCTGGTACATGTTTTGTCTTTGTTTCCGACCACGGGTTTTCAACCTTGCCAACAAAAGCCACGGTTCGAGAGTCTCCACCTTCTTTAAAGCACCAACTATTGAGAGCATGATTGTCATTCTGAGTGTAATGTGCATTGTCCCAAAGTACCATTGTCTTTTGCATGATTATGATATCGTTTATTCTGAAATCATTGTATCTAGTCATCACTTAAACCTTGGAGGTGCCCCTGCATTTATGTTTTGCTTCACTAAAGGGGGCAAGCGAGGTACCACTTTATCATATTTGCACACCATGCTCATTACAAATCTATTGAGTGTTTCAGTATCATATTGTAAAACTTTCAGTTCTTTGTGATTTTCTCATGAGGCAACTTAATTACTACAGATTCATTGTCTCAGTAAGCTTTTGTCATGTGACTATGAAAAGTCCTTATATGGTTAATAGCATGTCACCACAAAAATTATGCTTGTTATCATTTACCTACTCGAGGACGAGCAGGAATTAAGCTTGGGGATGTTGATACGTCCAAAACGTATCTATAATTTCTGCTTGCTCCATGCCTCTTTTGTGTGATATTGCTATGTTATTTATACACTTCCATACACTTTTGATCATATTTGGACTAACCTATTAACTCAGTGCACCCCAGTGCCAGTTTCTGTTTTCTGCTGTTCTTGTATTTCAGGTTTTCCCATTACGTAAACTGCCAGAAAAATTCCGGGAAAAATATATAAAAAATCAGCGTTCCGGAAGCTTCCATGCGGCCAAAGTAGGGCCGGAGGGGGGCCACCAGGGCTCCAGGCGCCCTGGCCAAGCGGCCCCCCTCCAGGCCGCGCCGGGGGGGGGGGGGCGCCTGGGCCCCCCTTAGCTCCCCTGGCGACCCCCTTTGGCATATATTTACACCGCGTCGCAGAAACCCTGATTCCAGACCCCTTTTCTCCAGACGCAATTCCGATCTCCGCCGCAATCGCCATCAAGCTTCGGGGGACCAGAATTCCTGTGCCGGCACCCTGCCGGGACGGGGAAGTGCCCCCGGATTCATCTCCATCGACGTTGCTTCCTCCCTCCATGATGCGGGAGTAGTTCCTCCTCGGGGCTGAGGTTTCTACCAGTAGCTATGTGGTCAATTCTCTCTCCCATGATGTGATCTTCGTTGTGATCATAGGCTATGTTAATCTAGGGTGATTCCATGATATTTCCCCTTCCTCTATGTATTGGATTGATGTACTCACTTGTCTTTATCTAGTATAATCCCCGAGACCAAGGTGACAGCGGTCTATTGGACATGGATTAGAAAAATATTTTCATGAGTGATTTCCTCTCTTGTGTGTTGATTGAAGATTGAGAGTCTCTTGGTGCTTGTCTTTGACTATCCTTTAGATATGTTGTGGTGATTGTGGGACTCTCTTTGGATGGCCGCGGTGACATTGGGAAATCCTTAGATTGAGAACTACGAACTTTGAGGTGTGCTTTTGTAGCCCTACATAATTCTCGTCCTCTCTTGACCACGAAGGAATGACCTCCGGGTGCGTCTCCATTGCATGTTTTATGAGAAATATCATGTGATTCGATTATGTTAATGTTGTTGGGAGTTGCCTCTAGTGAAAGTATGATCCCTAGGCCTTGTTTCCACCATTGCAATATCATTTGTGCTCACGTTTACCACTTGTTTGCTTGCTGCACTTTTTATTACAGATTTATATTACTTTGTTTTGCCATCCATATCACTTGCCATTTAACATCTCTTCGCCGAACTAGTGCACCTATACATCTAACAAGTGTATTAGGTGTGTTGGGGACACAAGAGACTTCTTGTATCTTAGTTGCAGGGTTGCTTGAGAGAGACCATCTTCAACCTCTACTTCCCTGAGTTCGATAAACCTTAGGTCATCCACTTGAGGGAAATTGCTGCTGTCCTACAAACCTCTGCGCTTGGAGGCCCAACATAGTCTACAAGTGTAGAAGCGTGTGTAGACATCAGCCGGCACCCTGCCGGGACGGGGAAGTGCCCCCGGATTCATCTCCATCGACGTTGCTTCCTCCCTCCATGATGCGGGAGTAGTTCCTCCTCGGGGCTGAGGTTTCTACCAGTAGCTATGTGGTTATCTCTCTCTCCCATGATGTGATCTTCGTTGTGATCATAGGCTATGTTAATCTAGGGTGATCCCATGATGTTTCCCCTTCCTCTATGTATTGGATTGATGTACTCACTTGTCTTTATCTAGTATAATCCCCGAGACTAAGGTGACAGCGGTCTATTGGACATGGATTAGAAAAATATTTTCATGAGTGATTTCCTCTCTTGTGTGTTGATTGAAGATTGAGAGTCTCTTGGTGCTTGTCTTTGACTATCCTTTAGATATGTTGTGGTGATTGTGGGACTCTCTTTGGATGGCCGCGGTGACATTGGGAAATCCTTAGATTGAGAACTACGAACTTTGAGGTATGCTTTTGTAGCCCTACATAATTCTCGTCCTCTCTTGACCACGAAGGAATGACCTTCGGGTGCGTCTCCATTGCATGTTTTATGGGAAATATCATGTGATTCGATTATGTTAATGTTGTTGGGAGTTGCCACTAGTGAAAGTATGATCCCTAGGCCTTGTTTCCACCATTGCAATACCATTTGTGCTCACGTTTACCACTTGTTTGCTTGCTGCACTTTTTATTACAGATTTATATTACTTTGCTTTGCCACTCCTATCATCCATATTTTACCATCTCTTCGCTGAACTAGTGCACCTATACAACTCCTAGTTGTATTAGGTGTGTTGGGGACACAAGAGACTTCTTGTATCTTAGTTGCAGGGTTGCTTGAGAGAGACCATCTTCAACCTCTACTTCCCTGAGTTCGATAAACCTTAGGTCATCCACTTGAGGGAAATTGCTGCTGTCCTACAAACCTCTGCGCTTGGAGGCCCAACATAGTCTACAAGAGTAGAAGCGTGTGTAGACATCAGATGTGTTGCCACACTAAGTAGATTCATCTCCAAGTCTGCCGAGCGTGCCCTGCCGTTCTTCAAAATTTTGAAGAAGGCAGGGCCCATGAAGTGGACCCCGGAAGCAGATGCAGCTTTGCAAGAGTTGAAGGCCTATTTGTCCTCTGTGCCTACTTTGGTGGCTCCCAAGCCCCAGGAGCCATTGTTGCTATACTTAGCGATAACCAACCAAGTGGTCAGTGCAGCCTTGGTAGCACATCGAGCACTGGATGAGACAGAGAGTGAACAGAGGCCGGCAGGGCCAGAAAAGGATTAGGATAGCAGTGAGCACGGCAGCAAGAGCAACCCCAAGGACACGACAAGGAAGAAAGTGGTGCAGCGCCCAATGTACTTCGTCAGCTCCCTGTTATAGGGGCTAGATTGAGGTACTCTGGCGTGCAAAAGATAATCTTTGGTCTCATCATGGCGTCAAGGAAACTGCGCCACTACTTCCAAGCCCATGAGATCATGGTTGTCACTCGCTTCCCGTTGCAAAGGATACTCCGAAACCCTGAGGCTGCCGGCAGAATAGTGGAGTGGGCTTTGGAGTTATCCAGCTTTAGTTTGAAGTTTGAGAGCACATCAACTATTTAGAGCAGGGCATTGGCAGAGTTTATTGCCGAATGGACTCCAACCCCTGATGAGGAGATAACGGAGACAGTTATCCCCGGCAAGGAATTACCCCAAGAATGGATTATGTATTTTGATGTTGCTTTTTCCCTACAAGGTGCAGGAGCTGGCGTGCTTCTCGTCGCCCCCTATGGGGAGCGCTTGAAGTACGTCGTCCAAATGCATTTTGCTCGAGAAGAAGCAACCAACAATACAGCTGAGTATGAAGGACTCCTTGCTGGGCTGAGGATTGCAATGGAATTGGGAATTAAGAAACTGATCATTCGAGGAGATTCACAGCTTGTGGTGAAACATGTCAACAAGGATTATCAAAGTCCATTGATGGAGGCATACGTCGAGGAAGTTAGGAGATTGGAGGAGCACTTTGACGGATTGCAAACAGAGCACGTACCCCATGCGGAAAACAGCATAGATGATCATCTGTCAAAGTGTGATGCGCAAAAGCTTCCTGTGGAACCAGGAACTTTTGTTCTCCATCTCACACAACCTTCTATCTCCCCAGCAACAATGGCCCGGAAAAGGAGAAAGTTGGACACCGGTAAGCTCTCCCGGCAGAGCCATCCGCTCCCGACAGAAACCCTGCCGGAAACAACTCCTCACAGCCTGTCGGACCATCCCCTCCAGTTGGGTCCACGAACCCCGTGAACGAGGCTTGTGCTCCCGCAGCAGAGGAGGTGTCGCTACTCCTCGTTGCCGAGCCCCAGGCTCCAACTTGGGCAAGGCACATTGTCCACTTCCTCCAAACCGGAGAGCTTCCAGGCAACCAAGATGAAGCTGAAAAAGTAGCCCCGAGGGCCAGTATGTACCGGTTTGTCGATGACACTCTGTACAGAAGGAGGCCCAATGGTGTGAAATTGAAGTGTATCAGTTGGGATGCAGGAAAAGAACTGCTAGCTGAAATACACAAAGGCATGTGCGGCTCCCACATTGGATCAAGGGCATTAGTTTGGAAAGCATTCCAGAAAGGATTCTATTGGCCCACAGCCCTCCAAGATGCAGTCGAGCTCGTCACGAAATGTGTAGCCTGCCAGTTCCATTCCAAGAAAACCCACCTGCCTGCCCAAGCTCTTCAGACAATTTGTCTCTCATGGTTGTTTTTTGGTCTGGGGGCTCGATATCCTCGACCCTTTCCCCCTAGCTGCCGGGGGCTTTGAATTCTTGTTCGTAGCCATCGACAAGTTTAAAAAGTGGCGGAAATAGCGGTCGTGAGAAAGGTGACTTCTCAATCAGCTATCAAGTTCTTGAAAGATCTGGTGTGTCATTTTGGAATTCCGGCAAGGATCATTACCGATAATGGCACCTAGTTCATGAGATGCGCCTTCATGCAATATGTTCATGCCCTTGGATGCAAGATCTCATTTGCCTCTGTGGCACACCCCCGGAGCAATGGACAAGCTGAGGGAAAACGGTGAGGTGATGCATGGACTCAGGACAAGAACCTTTGATACGATGCAGAAGCACGGCAGGCGGTGGATCGAGGAGATGCCGGTAGTTCTCTGGTCCCTCAGAACGACACCAAACCGAGCTACCGGGCAGACTCCCTTCTCCCTAGTCTACGGGGCAGAAGCAGTTATCCCCACGGAACTCATTTACGGGTCCCCTCGAGTGCTTGCCTACGATGAAGTAGCGCAAGTTGAGCACCGGCATGACGACATTGTGTTACTCGAGGAGAACTGTCTCCGGGCTACTATGTGTGATGCACGGTATCGGCAAGCCCTACGTTGCAATCATAGACACGGGGTTCATGCCAGGTGTTTTGAGGAAGGTGAGCTTGTCCTTAGGCACATTCAGTCCGCCAAGGGTACACACAAGTTATCACCAAAGTCGGGAGGCCTTTACCGGGTAGTACGAGTCACCAGACCTAGCGCAGTCCGTCTGGAGACTGAAGATGGCATTAAATTGCAAAACTCATGGAATATTGAGCATCTTCGTAAGTTCTCCCTGTAAGGCGCGGCTGTCGGGCCCTACCCGGCAGCCACCCATTGTACAGGCCTTGCCTCAGTTGCATGTAACCCCTTGTACAAGCCGGGGCGATGACCCCGTGCAAGAGAAAAATAAAGAAGCGCTGCAGAGGGGGGCCCCCAACCAAGGTTGCATGCATGCATGATCATTCCAAGATCACTGCATAAGCATTCCATGAGCATTTGCATATGCATATAGATAGGATTACATCATGCATTCATTCTCATCTACATGAAGCTGCAGGTTCCTGCCGTGAACTTGGCTTCGACAAGGGGTTGAGAAGATTACCCGGCACTGCAATCCCCGGCAAGCCAAACAGATAAGTTCTACCTCATGTTCGTTAGTGTTCTGTAAGCTATAACTTGTGCATAAGAAAACATCGCCACTCTCTTGAGGCTTGGGGGCTCCCATCATAGACTCGAACGTTGCTTCGGTCAGGATGGTAGTAGTAGCCCTTGGTGAAAACAAGTTGGCAGGGGGCTGGCCCCTTTGTCCGTTCCCCGCAAATATGATTCTCCGGCAGACCAAAAAGGGTGCTAGCAAATTAGCTTGCCGGGAAAACTCGTTTATTTACATTAAAGGGGCATCTCACTTCTACATGGACATACAAATGCACGGGTCCCTGGCAAGTTTCATCTTTTTCATTAACGTGTTGATACAAGTACAAGCATTACAGAACACGAACACACACTCGAGGATTACATTATTTGAAATAAAATTTGGCAAGTGCCTGCAGATTTAAGATTGAAAAAAGATAAGTGCTCTGTAAACTCCTCTCCCTGTTCCACTTATCCTAGGTAGCACGGTGGGAAGAGAAGAGGATGGGCGGCGCGCCAACACAACGCCACCCCGATGCCCGTCAGGAACTAACAAGCGCAGCCTGAAGAGATCGGGGGCGGTGAGGCTGCAAAGGAGGAAGACGTGCGGAGCACCTCGACGTCCCCCTGGTCACCATCTCCAGGACTGGGCGGGGAACTCCAGCACAGGCACCGGCAGAGGAAGACGACGGGGCCCAGTCGGAAGACTCCCGAAGGAGACGTAGACGCCAGGGGTACAGGCCCTTTCCCGGCAGCCGGAAGAAACGGTGATCACGGCGTCGGGAAAAGGGGGAAGATCCAGGCAGGCGGGCAGTGGGTCGCCTGTATGACACGAACGCGTCGATGCAGTCGTCCTCCTACTGGATGACCTGCCTCCCTTCTGCTCCTTCTCCCTTGGATTTGTCCTCATCTACACCGTTCCGGGAGAAGGCCGAAGCTCAGGCCGGACACCTTCTCCGGGGAGATGACGAGCGACCGAGACGGACAAGGGGCTCAGGGCGCGCCCCTCCCCACTTCGGTGGGCAGGAAGGCGCGCCTCTCATCGACATCAGCCCCAAGGCTTCCGAGAGGGGCAGTGCTGGGATTACCAACAATCTCCAGCTCCGCCTCCCGGCCGAGCTTCGAAGGAACCAAGAGGTTCGCCACAGCAAGGACCAGGCTCACTCCCTGGGAGCCAGCACCAGCGTGTGGCAACATTAGCCCCAACCAAGAGCCCGAGGTAGGCCCAGGCTCTCTTCTTCGACATGATTAGCAGAAGCGGAAGACAGAAGAGGAGGAATGCAAGGATGGGTGACTCCACCCTCCTCCACCCCTCCTTTTATATGCTAGCCAAGGAGGGAAGCCGCTCCCTCAATGGGTGACCACCGCCCTCCTCCGCCAATTCAAGACGACGGAGCCCTTGCCTTGATGCTCTCACATCCCACGGACCTTCGTTACCTGCCCCACGCTATGCATGCGGCATACGTGGCTAAGGATAAGGGCGTGGTGGGAGGAGTGAATTGGCAATTTCTACCCGTGCGTTAAAGTCATTCGCATGCCATTACTAGAGCAGCCCCACCGCTATTGGCTTTAGGCGACGCATGGAGAAACCGGAAACCAACCTCTTAAGCAACCCCTCCTATGCAATTATTAGGCCCTACCCCAACGACGCTCGGCAGCGCATTCCGGGCAGGCCCGGGGGCTTCTGTCGGTGCAACTAACCCTGGGTCTGGTGCCCTGACTGGGCACAGGAACGGGTGCAAGATTGGAGCCCCGACCCAAGTCAGAGTACAAGAAACCAAGAGGTTTGAGGAACCATCAAGCAGATCGGAGAAACCAAGGCCAAGCCAGAGAAGCAAGATATCACCAAGAGAAAGGCCTCCCTTGCTGGGTAGGTGAGCTCAGCAAGGGGCGAGGCCACCCCCAGAAGAAGACAACCAAGGAATCCCGCCAAAGTCTGCCGGGACTCGTGGAGGATAAACCACCTCACCAACCGCTCCTCCATGACTCACATCGTCAATTAGTGCGGTGTCAAGCCGCAAAGTGACTAAGTGGCAGCCATTAGCCTCATGGCAGCCTCTCCCTACAGGAAGAACCCACAAATGACACCCGCCGTGCGACGTGTCAAGCAAGAAGGTGCGGAGCTGGCAAGATAGCCTAGCAAGCCTTGCCGAGTAACCGGTGATGTGACACTAAGCGGTGCACTTAATGCGCCCTGTCCGCCCGTAGAGTTAGGTATGATAGAACTATTGCTATAATATCAGTGCATAATGACTACATTGCCACTGTGGTGACCCCTGAATATATAAAAGGAGGCCCGTGGCAACCGTAGACAGGGTTAGAAGATTGGATAACTCACACCCCCATAAGCGCATAGTCGTTGCTGCCCTGAGGCAACCCTTGCCGGGTAAGTGTACTACGCTCTACCATCATCAATCCACCAAAGCAGAGTAGGGCCTTTCGCAACAATGGCGGGCCGAACCTCGGTAAACATGCCCGCGTGATCTCTATCGTGTTGTCCCATGATACGTCTCCAACGTATCTATAATTTGTGAAGTATTCATTCCATGTTTACAACAATTTTATATGATTTTGGTATGATTTGGATGGAACTAACCCGGACTGACACTATTTTCAGCAGAACTACCGTGGTGTTATTTTTTGTGCAGAAATGAAAGTTCTCCAAATGAGCTGAAACTTTTTGACGATTTCATTAACATGTTGATACAAGTACAAGCATTATAGAACACGAACACAGACTCGAGGATTACATTATTTGAATTAAAATTTGGCAAGTGCCTCAAGATTTAAGATTGAAAAAAGATAAGTGCTCTGTAAACTCTTCTCCTTGTTCCTCTTATCCCAGGTAGCACGGTGGGAAGAGAAGAGGATGGGCGGCGCGCCAACACAACGCCACCCCGATGCCCGTCAGGAACTAACAAGCGCAGCCTGACGAGATCGGGGGCGGCGAGGCTGCGAAGGAGGAAGACGTGTGGAGCACCTCGACGACCCCCTAGTCACCATCTCCAGGATGGGCGGGGAACTCCAGCATAGGCACCGGCAGAGGAAGACATCGGGGCCCAACCAGAAGACTCCCGAAGGAGAGTAAACGCCAGGGGTATAGGCCCTTTCCCGGCAGCCGAAAAAAACGGTGATGACGGCGCCGGGAAAAGGGGGGAAGATCCAGGCAGACGGGCAGTGGGTCACCAGTATGACATGAACGCGTTGATGGAGTCGTGCTTCTACTGGACGACCTGCCTCCCTTCTTCTCCTTCTCCCCTGGATTTGTCCTCATCTACACCATTCCAGAAGAAGGCCGAAGCTTCGGCCGGACACCTTCTTCGGGGAGACGACGAGCGACCGAGATAGACAAGGGGCTCAGGGCGCGCCCCTACCCACTTCGGCGGGTAGGAAGGCGCGCCTCTCGTCGACATCAGCCCCAAGGCTTCCGGGAGGGGCAGTGCTGGGATTACCAACAATCTCCAGCCCCGCCTCTCGGCCAAGCTTCGAAGGAACGAAGAGGTTCGCCACAGTAAAGACCAGGCTCACTCCCCGAGAGCCAGCACCTGCGTGTGGCAACATTAGCCCCAACCAAGAGCCCGGGGCGGGACCAGGCTCTCTTCTCCGACATGATCAGCAAAAGCGGAAGACAGAAGAGGAGGAATGCAAGGATGGGTGACTCCACCCTCCTCCACCCCTCCTTTTATAGGCAAGCCAAAGAAGGAAGCCGCTCCCTCAAAGGGTGACCACCGCCCTCCTCCACCAATTCAAGACGACCGGGCCCTTGCCTTGATGCTCTCACATGCTACGCGCCTCAGTTACCTGCCCCATGCGATGCATGCGGCATACGTGGCTAAGGATAAGGGCGTGGTGGGAGGAGTGAATTGGCAATTTCTACCCCGTGCGTTAAAGTCATTCACAGGCCATTACTGGAGCAGCCACACCGCTGTTGGCTTTAGGCGACGCGCGGGAAAACCGAAAAATGGCCCGGATTCAAGACTCGTGAAGAAGCAAAGAAGACCTCAAGAAACCAGCCTCTTCAGCAGCCCCTCGTGTGCACTAATTAGGCCCTACCCCAACGACGCTCGGCAGTGCATTCCGGGCAGGCCCGGGGGCTTCTGTCAGTGCAACAAACCCTGGGTCTGGTACCCTGACTGGGCATAGGAACGGGAACAAGATTGGAGCCCCAACCCAAGTCAGAGTACAAGAAACCAAGAGGTTCGAGGAACCATCAAGCAGATCAGAGAAACCAAGGCCAAGCCAGAGAAGCAAGATATCGCCAAGAGAAAGGCCTCCCTTGCTGGGCAGGTGAGCTCAGCAAGGGGTGAGGCCACCCCCAGAAGAAGACGACCAAGGCATCCCGCCAGAGTCTGCCGAGACTCGTGGAGGATAAACCACCTCACCAACCACTCCTCCATGACTCACATCATCAATTAGTGTGGCGGCAAGCCGCAAAGTGACTAATTGGCAGCCATTAGCCTCATGGCAGCCTCTCCCTATAGGAAGAACCCACAAATGACACCCGTCCCATTGTGGTGACCCCTTAATCTATAAAAGGAGGCCCATGGCAACCGTAGACAGGGTTAGAAGATTGGATAACTCACACCCCCATACGCGCGTAGTCGCTGCTACCCTGAGGCAACCCTTGTTAGGCAAGTGTACTACGCTCCACCATCATCAATCCACCAAAGCAGGAGTAGGGCCTTTCGCAACAATGGCGGCCCGAACCTGGGTAAAAATGCCCGCGTGATCTCTGTCGTGCTGTCCCATGATACGTCTCCAACGTATCTATAATTTATGATGTATTCATGCCATGTTTACAACAATTTTATATGATTTTGGTATGATTTGGATGGAACTAACCCGGACTAACGTTGTTTTCAGTAGAACTACCGTGGTGTTGTTTTTTGTGTAGAAATGAAAGTTCTCCAAATGAGCTGATACTTTTTGGCGATTTTTTTGGAACAAAAGAGACCCCCGAAGCTTCATGGGAGATCCAGAAGAGCCACGAGGAGGGCACAACCCACCAGGGCGCGCCTGGCTTGCCCCGGTGGGTTGTGCTCACCACGAGGCCCATCCGGACGTGAGACCGACGCCAAAAATTCCTATAAATAGAGAAACCATCGGGGCTGTGGGTTTGTACCAGTAGCTATGTGTTTAATCTCTCTCTCTCTCTCTATCATGTTCTTGAGATGCATAATCTTGATGTATTGCGGGCTTTGTTAATATAGTCGGATCATATGGTGTTTTCCCATCTCTATCTTGTTGTGATGAATTAAGTTTTTCCCTTTGAGATTTCATCGTTATCGGATTGAATAGTTTGATGGATTTGAGAACACTTGATATATGTCTTGCAATTGTATACTCGTGGTGACAATGGGGTATCATATTGATTCACTTGATATATGTTTAGGCACTCAACTTGCGGATTCCCGAGGTGACATTGGGATAATCTATGCATAGGGGTTAATGCATGTTCTTGTCTTTGTTTCTCCGGTAGAAATCTTGGGGCACTCTTTGAAGTTCTTTGTGTTGGATTGAGTATTATGAATATGAATTTGTTTTGGTGTTATTTTAGTATGAACTCTTGATAGATCGATCAGAAAGAATAGCTTGTGTCATTTTAGTACGAACTCTTGATAGATCGATCGGAAAGAATAACTTGTGTTATTTTAGTACGAGCTCTTGGATAGATCGATCGGAAAGAATAACTACAAACAATTCCTTCTTGTGTTCTCCGCTAGATAGGAACTTTGGAGTGATTCTTCATCGCACATTGAGGGATGGTTATATGATCCAATTATATTAGTATTGTTGAGAGATTGCACTAGCGAAAGTATGGACCCTAGGCCTTGTTTTCAGTCATTGCAATACCGTTTGTGCTCACTTTTGTCACTTGCTACCTTACTGTTTTTATTGTTCCTATTACAAAAATCAATATCTACTATCATTACTACGCTTTTATTACCATCTCTTCGCCGAACTAGTGCACCTATAAAATTTACCATTGTATTGGGTGTGTTGGGGACACAAGATACTCTTTGTTATTTGGTTGGAGGGTTGTTTGAGGGAGACCATCTTCATCCTACACCTCCCACGGATTGATAAACCTTAGGTCATCCACTTGAGGAAAATTTGCTATTGTCCTACAAAACTCTTCGCTTGGAGGCCCAACACGAGTCTACAAGAACAAGTTGTGTAGTAGACATCAAGCTCTTTTCTGGCGCTGTTGCCAGGGAGGTGAGTGATTGAAGGTATATCTTTGGATCTTGCAATCGAAACTTTTAGTTTCTTGTTTTATGACTAGTTTGGTTTTGTAAAAGAAAACTATAAAAAATGGAATTGAGGTTGCATCATATTATTGATCATCTTTATAATATCTTTCTTGAAAATGATGGATCGGAAAATTATGCTCAATTGTTAGAAGAAGAAGTCAATAAAATGTTTGGCACAAAATATTTGAATGATGAGCATGATTGCAATGTTGTTAGTATGAATTATTTGAATATCCATGATGCTAATGATATGCAAATCCATAAGCTTGGGGATGCTATATTTGATGAATATGGTATTTTCAGTCCCCCAAGTTTTGATGAGAAAATTTATTATGATGATTGCATGCCTCCTATTTATGATGATTATATTGATGAAAGTGGATTTGGAGAGGTCATGACTTTATTTAGTGAGGAGTCCACTACTTTGGAGGATGTTTCAATTGACTATGATAACAAAGTTGCTATCTATGATGATTATGGTGATGGCATGTATGCTATATTGAATAATGATAACCATGAAACTTGTCATCATGACTTTAATTTCCAATCTCATGATAGTTATTTTGTTGAGTTTGCTCCCACTACTATTCATGAGAATAAATTTGCTTATGTGGAGAGTAGCAAAATTTCTATGCTTTTGCATCATGAAAAGAATGATTTATGTGATGGATATATTGTTGAATTCATTCATGATGCTACTGAAAATTACTATGAGAGAGGAACATATGCTTGTAGGTATTGCAGTAATATCAAGTTTCCTCTCTATGTGTTGAAAGTTTTGAAATATTGCTTGTTTTCCCTTCCTATGCTAGTTGATTATTGTTCCAATAAATTGTTTGCTCACAAAATCCCTATGCATAGGAAGAGGGTTAGGCTTAAGTGTGCTAGTCATATGCTTCATGATGCTCTCTTTATGTTTCAATTCATATCTTTCATGTGAGCATCATTGAAATCATCTTGCCTAGCTAAAAGGCATTAAAGAAAAGCGCTTGTTGGGAGACAACCCAACACTTATACCTATTGTTTTTGTGTGTTCACATGATTATGCTACTGTAGTAATCATGTTTTATAGCTTTTGTTTCAATAAACTTCCAAGCAAAGCCTTAGGATCATGTTGGGTGTTAGTAGATTTGATCTTGCTGAAAAACAGAAACTTTTGTGCTCACGAGAAAAATTCTCATTTTTAACAGAAGAGTGATTTTGAGTTGATTTTTTTGTAGAAGATTAATATACAAAGTGCCAACGTGGACCTAGTTTTTCAAGATTTTTAGAGTTGCAGAAGTATGGCCAATGTTCAGATCATTACAGACTGTTTTGTTTTTGACAGATTCTATTTTCAATGCATAGTTTGCTTGTTTTCTAGTTTCTGTGGCTTATATTGATCAATATAAATTGTATTAATGATATTCTACAGTAGGCATTGTGTGAGAACAATTATGAATCTTGTCTTTGACAGTACCCAAAGTGAATGATTTGTTTTATCATACTAACCCATCTCACGAAGTTTTGTTAAGTTTTGTGTGATTGAAGTTTTCAAGTTTTGGGTGAGATGTCGATATGAGGAGAATAAGGAGTGACAAGACCCTAAGATTGGGGATGCCCAAGGCACCTCAAGGTAATATTCAAGGAAGATCCAAGCAACTATGCTTGGGGATGCCCCGAAATGCATCCCCTCCTTTGTCTTCAACATTCTCGGTAACCTCACTTGAAGCTATATTTTTATTCATCGCATGATATGAGTTTTGCTTGGAGCGTCATTTTATTTTGTTAGGATTTTCTTGCTGGTATTTATAATAATTTTTTATATCTTTTATTTCAATAAAATTGTCAAGGATAGCCTTTGCCATGCTTATTTTGCAAGTCTACATGTTGTTGTTTGAAAACAGAAAGTTTACCGATGTTGCAAAAATTCCCTTAAAAAGTCAGAATGTGATAAATGTCAATTTTTTTTTGCAAAATAAGCTCTGATAAATTTTCTAAAATTTTGGTAGATTTTCATAACTTTTGGAGTTAGGAAAGTATTTATACTCTTGCATTCGTTACAGACTGTACTGGTTTGGCAGATTGTTGTTATGTTTGCTTGTTTAATGATTCTATTTGAGGATAGGAGTATTAAATATGCAGAGGCATTTAGTATGCAATGTTGAAAAATAATTTTAGTGATTTTCTATAGTAGAGAATGATAAGGTTTTTGCATTGGTTTATACTAACTTATCTCACGAGTTCTTGTTGAGTTTTGTGTGGATGAAGCTTTTGAGATTTAGGAAAACTGTGATATGAGAAGAATTAAGGAGACACAAAAGCTCAAGCTTGGGGATGCCGAAGGCACCCTAAGATAATATTTCAAGAAGTCTCAAGCATCTAAGCTTGAAGATGCCCCAGTAGGCATCCCACCTTTCTTCATCAACAATTATCAGTTAGTATCGGTTGATCCTAAGTTTTTGCTTCTTCAAATGAGATGTGATATTCTTGAAATATCATTTTATTTTGTTTGCTTTCTGTTTTAATAAAATACTTCGATCCGAAAGTTTTTAAATAAAATATAGCCCCCAAATAGTTGCCAGGAAGGCTAAGTAAGCGGCATTCACATCCCGTTAACGAAGCTCTTTTCTGACATTGTTGCTCTAGCGCTTCACTTAGATTATTTTGAGAAAAATAAAAAAAATTATGCTCATGATCTGCACTTATATTTGTTTGAGATTATCAAAAGCAACACATGAAAATTAGTCCCAAAGTGATAGATATCCAAGAAGGATATAATAAAAACTTTCATGAAGATCAGTGGACAAAATAAACTTGATTCCTTGTAATAGTTTTGAGACATGATGATGTGATATGTGAGTCATGTTAATGAGTAATTATGCTTTAGTAATAATATTAGTGTTAAGGTTTGTGATTCCGTATGCAAGCACGAAAGTCAATAATCATGCAATGAAATTACATCCTATTTGTGGTGCATTATTCGGTGTTATTTATGCTCAATGCTCGCTTATGAGATTATTCGTTTCATGGTTGGTCGCTTCCTAGTCTTTTGATAGCCTTCCTTTTGCACTAAGTATGATCACTACTTGTGCATCCAAAATCCTTTATCCCGGTTTTGCCTCATGAGTCCCCCATACCTACCTATATGCGGTATTCCCTTGCCGTTCTAAGCAAATTTGTATGTGCCATCTCTAATTTTCAAAATAAATTTCCCTTTTGTGTGCCCGTACCGCTCGCGAGGCGGTGAGGGGTGGCCAATATTTTCCATGCTAGATGTGTTATTCTCACAATGAGTGTTTATTCACTTGTCATTGCATGAGAGTAAGGCAAAGGTATTAGGGGTTCACTACTAGGGAAAAGGCTACTAGTAGCGCAGGTAAATTGGCTAGTAGTAGCGCGGGTACCGGCGCTACTAGTATCGCTCTACAGCTAAAAGTTAGTAGTAGCGCGAGTGGCACCCACGCTACTACTAACTTTGTTAGTAGTAGCGTGTGTGCCACCCGCGCTACTACTACTACTACGGACCCACGCTACTACTAACGAAATAGTAGTAGTGTGTCTTTAATACCAACGCTACTAGTATACTAAATACTAGTAGCGCGCAGTTTTTCCCACGCTACTACTAACTTATTAGAAATTAAACAAAATCAACCAATTCCATTCTATCACACAGTTGTCGTATCTACTATCACACAGTTCCTCATTGCAGCGACAACTCATGCATAATTCATATCCTTTATAGGCGTAAGAGTATAAACTGTGCGTGGCAACTTGGTAAGCAGCTACCTACAAAAGTGGTGCTTGCCATGGAAATTCAGAACTTTAACACTACTTCTAGATGCCAGAGAATGAGACACGTTAGTTGTTATTGTCCGATCAAAAAATTGGATCACTCGTCAATGTGCGGCGCCTGTCCGGACTGATCTCGCGACCTGTAGCTGCGACGAAACACACCGGGCAGCCTCGACGAGCCACACCTGACCGACGGCACCCGCCGATGTGACGCCGTCATGTCCCTCACCCTGGCCCTCAGCTCCAGCAGGCATCGGTCAATGTTGTCCTCATGCCTCGCCACCAGCGGACGGAGGAAGCCATCGTACACGTGACCCACACCCTAAAACCCGAACACCATTAAGATTCAGATTCAGAACTGGCCACATACTGAATCAAGTGTATCTGAATGGTGATCATCTCTCGGGTTCGGGGTGTCTGGTCGACTACTTACCCATGTGTTGGGGTGCCAGAGGTAGAGGACGAGCATCAGCTTCCCCTCTCCATACATCGGCAGGCACGACACCATCCGGTCCACGAACCTCTCGACGACCGTCAGCATTGCCACCAGAACCCTGCAACATTACCAACAGAGGTTCAAAAACTTCATATTCTACAGAAGAATGACATGGAAAAAAATGCAGTACATGTCGGTGCCAATGTGCTACAAATTTTTCACGGTATTCTTATTTAATCCGTAATGCACAACTGAACTACACACTGAAGCAGCACATAGCTACTTCCATGACAAAAGATAACACAAAAGATTAGAAGCAATTCTGTTGTGTTGGAAGCCCTAAAAAGAAACAACACATACGAACCACATAAGGAGTTAGAGGCATAATTCTTCCAGTAATTTTCTATCTATCCATTTTTCTAAGTAGTCACTTCAAGACCTTGATATCTTCCACATTTTCAAAGATAACAAAGTCCGTGAATCTACTGTTGGAAGAGCATAGTGACTATATAAACTTACAAAGTTGGGATGGCCAAAAAATAAACAGAGAGTGCATCTTCTCTAAACAGAGAGTGCATCTTCTCTAAACGGAGAGTGGTACTTGTTGAAGAAAAACTGGACTGAAGTGATAAAAACAAGGACACAGTGTCATACATACAGTCTACCAATGCACACAAAAGCTTACCCTCAAACAGGCAACCATGTAATAAGTAAACAAAAGCATTGTGGGGGGAGGGATACTGCTGCCAGACAGTGTCATATAGTCTACAAAATGACAACCAGTGGACTCTTTTTCTGATAATGTTTCTTATAGAAGAAACGGGCAAGATAAATCAAGTCATGATTGAATATTGATTGAGGACTACCAGTCCATATACATAAATGTATTGTTTCCGTTACTCAACAGAACATGTAGGTAGCAACCTGATATGATGCTTGATTTAGACGGAAAAAACACAATCCCTTTTTTCCTCTAGAATAAAAGTACCTCCCAAGTGTTCAAAACCAGCACAAATTCATTTTGTTGCATATATCAACCGGAATGGATCCTTCCTAGTGTGGTTCATGATAATTACAAACTTAGCCTATTAACAATTTATTATTAGATAAATATAAGAGAACATTGCATGTTTCATCACAGTAATTGCTACAAAAAACTGAAAAACAAATGCTTCTACTATGTGGCATATCACAACTTTAATATGCTATCCACATGTACCTTTTTTTGCAGGGATCCTCTGGTAGCATTGCAAAAGAGAGAGAATACATTATGGCCTTGAATATTGTAGCGACCCGACCCAAATGGATCGAAGTCTCTGTGCTTAAGTGTCATCCCTGGATCGGTATGCTGACACACACAGTACTCGATGAATTATAACAGAGTTCAATCACACACTTTATTACATCGAGGTCCTCAAAAGAGTATTTATTACAATAATATGGCCAAAGGCCATCTGGATAAAATAACTACGGAAGCATCAAAAGTAAAATGAGTCCATCAACTCCACGGCAAACTGAGTGCAGAACAACGACCTATCGCACCTTTACTCCTCGTCGGAAAACTCTGCAACATGAGACGTTGCAGCCATGTAGGTCAGCACATGGAATATGCTGGCAATGTCACACCATAGAAATAATAATAAAGAAAAAGACTATCTCTATATGCAAATTTAGCTGGTGGAGGCTCTAAGTTTAATGTTTGCATAAAGCCAATTTTACCCTACAACAAAGGAATAAATTTTTTTTACTACAAAATTAAAATGCCATTATTGAAAAGGTTCCTCCAACTCAATCCCAAAATTCCCAAGTTATTAGTAACCCAATGATTTCATTAAAAAGAGTGATGAGATCAACCAATAATTCACTTCTAGATACTCAAGTTGTCCATAACCGGGGACACGGCTAATCATGATTAGTTTGTACACTCTGCAGAGGTTTGCGCACTTTTCCCCACAAGACTCGACCACCTCCATGATCGGAAGATCGAGACATAGTCTTTCTGAAGTATTTCCTCCAAACCCTGGGTAGACCGGTACACCTACTTTCCCCTACATCAGCTAGTCTACCACGGAAAGAGGTCACACAACTTACTCAACTATGCCAGAGCCCATAATGGCTTGTGGCTGCACACGGAAGTTTCTAGGCATGAAATATCTTATGATCCCTTTGAGCCTGGGTGGTGGACCTAGGGTAATCACACGGGTACTCCGGGATTCCCCTTGGGCAAGCACTGGTTTCTCCAGGTGCCCCAAACAATCCACCCAGATGTGTATTAAAGTTGCCACCTTATGTTGTCCCAAAATTATTATCTCTCGCAACT
Source organism: Secale cereale (assembly GCA_902687465.1). Classification (NCBI taxonomy): domain Eukaryota; kingdom Viridiplantae; phylum Streptophyta; class Magnoliopsida; order Poales; family Poaceae; genus Secale; species Secale cereale. The sequence goes on from LR738712.1 coordinate 663,521,942, forward strand.
TGCATGGATCACACATACCAATCCCCGTCTACGAGCATGGCTAAGCAATATATGATATAACGAATAAATCCCGGGGTGATAAAAGGTCATAGGTTCCTACCACATAAACTACAAAGCATATCCACATGTTCCCAATCCTACTCATGCAATCTTTGAGGGTGAAACTAATGCATAGTAAAAACGGGGTATTTAAACTTATGATCAAAGTGTGAACTTGCCTTGCTGACGTTCGTTGAACTCTAAAGATTCGTAGTAGCAAGCTTCGCACTCCGGATGATCTAGAGTAAGCAAGCAATAACATACATAAGCATACAAGCAAAGAATCAAAAAGAAAACGAATAAAAGACTTCGAAAAAACTCCAAAAACACCCAAATAAAGTTTCTGTACAGAACGTAATTTTTACCACAACAAAAATAAATGGTTTTGGTTTTAACAGAAAGTACATGTCACAAGCTTCGATTTGCAAAAAGAATCACCCAAAACGGAGTTATGAAACTCAAGTTATGGCCTAACGAAGTTTGAATTCAGATCTGCTTGAATTCAAAATTTTAAAATTTTCAAAAATATATTTCGTTTGGTTCTCTGGATAGAGTATATTTCTACGAAACCGTAGGAAAAAGAATCAACTAAATCGGATCTATATACTAAAAGATAAACTAGAAACAAGATTTGGTATAGAATCTGAATTGGAAAATATACTGTTAAAAGAGAAAAAAAATCCGAATAGGGTGTTCACCGGACTTGTCGCCGGAGACGAGGAAGAAGGCGGCTCCGGTGTGCTTCGGTGAAGGATGCGTGCAGGACGGTGTAGAGGACGATGAGGTGAACCACTAGATCAAGGTGTGGTTGTAAATAGCTTCATGTACACACGGTGAGGGGTCGCCGGAATTCACGAACTCCGGCGAGCAATTGGCGAGGTTAGGGAGGGGGAAAAGCTCCAGAAGGAGAGGGCTTCGGACGAGGGGTGAGAGGGGCTCGCGGGGATGCTTTATATAGGGCTTGGGGAGGTCAGAATCCGAGAAGACTATGGTATTTAATGGTGGCTGTTTCTCTGCCTCGTAATGGCCATTACAGGCGACTCCAAGGCGCACTAGGAAGGGGAAGGGGTAGAGGAAGGCGAGGGGAACCGATTCAGAGCGGTTTTGGAGCGAGGGAGAGAAGGGGAGGGGTGGGACACGAGGTGGGGGTGGTACGTGGCCATGGATGATGTGTGTGTTGTGTACGTGCACGAGGAGGAAGACGAGCCATTAGCTCGTGGGCTGCTCGGCCAATGGGCCAAGTTGGGCCATGGCTGTAGGCTCTTTTTTTTAATTAGACAAAGAGAAAAAAAAGACAGAAAATAAAAATAATTTTATATAGGACATATATATATCAAAAAATCCAGAAAAATAAATCCTACAAGATGAACTATTTTTCAGAGGCTAAATAAAAACTTTATAAAAACATTTTTTTTCTAAAAATCCAAATGAAACTCAAATTTGAATTCAAAACTTTCGGCATTGTTTTCTTCTGACTTTTTGGAGTGTCATGTTTGCTCCTCTCATACTTTTGAACAAGTATCTCGTCAGGGATTTTTGAAATAAATTTCAATTGCCAAGTAGAATTCAAAGTCAGATAAAATTCAAATGCCTCTGAAATTTCCAAATGACACTCAAATAAAAAAATGCATACATGCTTAGCTAATAATTGTAAAACATTCCAAATTGAAAATTTGGGATGTTACAAATATACATATACGAATAGTAATCTACCAAGTAAGAAAAGTATCATGTTATATAACATATACAATTGAGTGATATAACTGGACGGATCTCAATACCCATGGAGAAGACCGGACATTGGTGTTGCTGTTGGTGGCGTGCATTGTCCTGGTCCTGGTCATGGTCATGGAGAGGGAAGGGGGTTAGAGAGGGAGGGAGAGATGGGGGAAGATGAGGGATTCGTACCCATGGATGCGCCTCCTCCTACCTGCAGATCCATGGCGAGCTTGCCCCACAGGCTAGGGTTTCGGGTCCATGGCTCTGCCGCTGCCGTTGCGTGGTTGTGGAGGAGAACGGCTCTGTGGATTTAGGCGCTGGCTGGGCAGCTTGAGCTGAGGACGAATCTGGCTGGAGGGGAGGAAGGGTCTCCATGGATGGACGACGAGAGTGTCCCACGGAGATGGCCGCAACCAATAGGAGCTTGTCGGCTCGATCTGCAGCCTTTGGAGTGAAGGAGAGGTCGGGGGTCGCCGGCGGCGGATTTAGGGGAGAGAGAGGAGGCGGGAGGCGGCAAGGAGATCATGGGGGGAGGAGAGCGACCTAGGGGTGGGGGTCGACAGAGAGAGTTTGGTGGGACTGGGGGTTGATCGGGGGTGGGCGTGCGGCGGTGGACACGCTTAGTAGTAGCATGGGGTATCTCAAATCCCTACAGCTATTCGCTTAGTAGTAGCGCAGGTTTTAGCATCCGCGTTATTACTATATCATGTCCGCAAGAGATATTTACTAATAGCGCATTTTTTTCGCCAAGCGCTACTAGTAAATATTTACTAGTAGCGAGGGTCATTGTGGCGTGCTACTAGTAATTAGCAGTAGCGTGGGGTAATATAGCGCGCTACTAGTAAGCGTCTGCCTATAAGCTATTTCCTAGTAGTGGATGCCCAATCCCGAAATGAAAAACAAATTTACTTATGTTGTCAAATAATAAATTCCATAGGAAGTGTTGGTATGGAAGGCAACCGTGGATTCGGCTAGCCATGACTTGTGAAAGTTTGGTGGAAAATGAATAAACTTTATTTTATGTTTGGCAACTGCCTATGATATATCAAGCATGGTAAGTGTTGGGAACCTTAAGTCATTTTCGTTGCTGGGAAAAGTATGCCTCCCAAAATAATTTTATCTTTCAATTTAAGCTTTGAGCACTGGCACCTCTACAAATCCCTACTTCCCTCTGTGAAGGGCCTTTCTTTTACTTATGCATTTTTATTTTTGAATTTGATAAACATGATAGGCAGCATTCCACATTAAAAATCACATTTTCTACTTTATCATGATGATTTTTATGAGAAAGAGTTGCTGTTATGATGCTATGAAAAGTGATTGAAATTATCATTGATCAAACTTATGCATTTTGCTAGTATTCATACTTCATAAATTATTTCTTTTATCATTTACCTACTCGAGGACGAGTAGGAATTAAGCTTGGGGATGCTGATACGTCTCCAACGTATTTATAATTTATGAAGTATTCATGCCATGTTTACAACAATTTTATATGATTTTGGTATGATTTGGATGGAACTAACCCGGACTGACACTGTTTTCAGCAGAACTACCGTGGTGTTATTTTTTGTGCAGAAATGAAAGTTCTCCAAATGAGCTGAAACTTTTTGACAATTTTTTGGAACAAAAGAGACCCCCGAAGCTTCGTGGGAGGGCCAGAAGAGCCACGAGGAGGGCACAACCCACCAGGGCGCGCCTGGTGGGCCTGGCTTGCCCTGGTGGGTTGTGCTCACCTCGAGGCCCATCCGGACGTGAGACCGACGCCAAAAATTCCTATAAATGGAGAAACCATCAGAAATAACCCTAGATCATAAGTTTCGCCGCCGCAGGCCTCTGTAGCCACCGAAAACCAATCTAGACCCTTTCCGGCACTCCACCGGAGGGGGAAATCATCACCGGTGGCCATCTTCATCATTCCGGCGGCCACCATGATGAGGAGGGAGTAGTCCACCCTCAGGGCTGAGGGTTTGTACAAGTAGCTATGTGTTTAATCTCTCTCTCTCTCGTGTTCTTGAGATGTACAATCTTGATGTATCGCGGGCTTTGTTAATATAGTCGGATCATATGGTGTTTTCCCCTCTCTATCTTGTTGTGATGAATTGAGTTTTTCCCTTCGAGATTTCATTGTTATTGGATTGCATACTTTTATGGATTTTAGAACACTTGATACATGTCTTGCAATTGAATAATTGTGGTGACAATGGGGTATCGTATTGATTCACTTGATATATGTTTTGGCAGTCAACTTGCGGATTCCCGAGGTGACATTGGGGTAATCTATGCATAGGGGTTGATGCACGTTCTTGTCTTTGTTTCTCCGGTAGAAATCTTGGGGCATTCTTTGAAGTTGTTTGTGTTGGATTGAGTATTATGAATATGACTTTGTTTTGGTGTTATTTTAGTACGAACTCTTGATAGATCGATGGCAAAGAATAACTTGTGTTATTTTAGTACGAACTCTTAATAGATCGATCGGAAAGAATAACTTGTGTTATTTTAGTACGAACTCTTGGATAGATCGATCGAAAAGAATAGCTATAAACAATTCCTTCTTATGTTCTCCGCTAGATAGGAACTTTGGAGTGATTCTTCATTGCATGTTGAGGTATGGTTAGGTGATCCAATTGTATTAGTGTTGTTGAGAGATTGCACTAGCAAAAGTACAGACCCTAGGCCTTGTTTTCAATCATTGCAATACCGTTTGTGCTCACTTTTGTCACTTGCTACCTTGCTGTTTTTTATTGTTCCTATTACAAAAATCAATATCTACTATCATTACTACGCTTTTATTACCATCTCTTCGTCGAACTAGTGCACCTATACAATTTACCATTGTATTGGGTGTGTTGGGGACACAAGAGACTCTTTGTTATTTGGTTGCATGGTTGTTTGAGAGAGACCATCTTCATCCGACGCCTCCCACGGATTGATAAACTTAGGTCATCCACTTGAGGGAAATTTGCTACTGTCCTACAAACCTCTGTGCTTGGAGGCCCAACACGAGTCTACAAGAACAAGTTGTGTAGTAGACATCATCCCACGCTCGTCTACTCTTTGTGCAACGCACCGTCCCCCCGCCGAACTAGCAAGGGACCTCCTGGTCCCATAGGTGGCAGTGATTTTCCCCGACGATGATCATCTCATACAATAACGTATAACTCATCACATCTTGACTGTATCACATCACAACATGCCCTGTAAAAACAAGTTAGTCATCCTCTACTTTGTTGTTGCAAGTTTTACGTGGCTGCTACGTGCTTCTAGCAAGAACTGTTATTACCTACGCATCAAAACCATAACGGTGTTTCGTCAAGTTTGTCATTTTAACCTTCTCCAAGGACCGGCTGCAGTCAAATTCGATTCAACTAAAGTAGGAGAAACAGACACCCGCAAGCCACCTTTATGCAAAACTAGTTGCATGTCCGTCGGTGGAACCGGTCTCATGAACGCGGTCATCTAAGGTTGGTGCAGGCCGCTTCATCCCACAATACCGCCGAATCAAAATAAGACATTGGTGGTAAGCAGTATGACTATCACTGCCCACAACTCTTTGTGTTTTACTCGTGCATATCATCTACGCAAAGACCTGGCTCATGATGCCACTGTTGGGAAACGTGGCATGCAATTTCAAAAAAATTCCTGCGCTCACGCAAGATCTATCTAGGAAATGCATAGCAATGAGAGGGGGAGAGTGTGTCTACGTACCCTCGTAGACTGAAAGCAGAAGTGTTTGACAACGCGGTTGATGTAGTCGGACTTCTTCTAGCTCTGACCAATCAAGCACCGAACGTACGACACCTCCGAGTTATGCACACGTTCAGCTCAATGACATCCCTCGTCCTCTTGATCCAGCAAGATGTCGAGGAATTAGATGAGTTCCATCAGCACGACAGCGTGGTGATGTGATCCGCGCAGGGCTTCGCCTAAGCACTACGAAGATATGACCGTGGGAGTAAACTTTGGAGGGGGCGTCGCACACGGCTAACAATTGATGTTGTTGTGTTCTAGGCGCCCCTTCCCCACATATATATAGGTTGGCGGGGAAGAGGCAGCCAAGGAGCGCCCCAAGTAGGCCGAATCCTACTTGGGGTCTTCTCCAATTCGCCCCCCCCTACCATATTTCACATGGAGAAGAAGGAAGAAGGAAGAGAGAAAGGAAGGGAGGGCCGAACCCCCTTTGTTCCTTCTCCAATTCAGCCACATGCCAAAGGGGGCGCATCACCCCTTATGGGCTGGTGTGCTCCCCTCTTATGGCCCATATACCTCCCCCGGGGGTTCCGGTAACCCCCTCCCCCCCTCGCGGGTACTCCGATAATTACCCGATACACTTCGGAACACTTCCGATGTCCGAACACTGTCATCCTATATATCAACCTTTATCTCTTGACCATTTCGAGACTCCTCGTCCTATCCATGATCTCATCCAGGACTCCGAACAACATTCAGTCACCAAATCACATAACTCATATAATACAATATCGTCATCGAACGTTAAGCGTGCAGGCCCTATGGGTTCGAGAACTATGTAGACATGACCGAGACACTTCTCCGGTCAATAACCAATAGCATAACCTGGATGCTCATATTGTCTCCTACATATTCTACGAAGATCTTTATCGGTCAAACCGTTATGACAACATACGTTATTCCCTTTGTCCATCGGTATGTTACTTTGCCCGAGATTCGATCATCGGTATCTTCATACCTAGTTCAATCTTGTTACTGGCAAGTCTCTTTACTCGTTCCATAATAAGTCATCTCGAGACTAACTCATTAGTCATTTGCTTGCAAGGGTTATTATGATGTGTATTACCGAGAGGGCCCAGATATACCTCTCTGATACTCGGAGTGACAAATCCTAATCTCGATCTATGCCAAATCAACAAACACCCTCGGAGATACCTGTAGAGCATCTTTATAATCTCCCAGTTACGTTGTGACGTTTGATAGCACGCAAGGCATTCCTCCGGTATCTGGGAGTTGCATAAGGGCTGGACAAAAAGCTCAAAGCTCGTGAGCATAATGAGCGGTCGATTGTTCGGGTCATTTCGTCTCGTGCTCGTTAGTTAATGAACCAAGCTGAACAATGTTTTTTGCTCGTTAAGATTAACGAGCTTAACGATCGAGAAAACGAGTTTCGCAAGCTAGCTCATTTAGCTCGATAATTCCCAATATTTTTTTGCCTAATCAACTTCAGCCGCAGCCGAGCCCCCAGCCGGCTAGCCTACTTCGGCCCACAGCACCCCACAGCCCAACTTGCCAACCCATTTGCCAGGCCCAGCCGCCCTGGCAAGGAGATACCCCCTGTCGCTAGAACCAGAAGACCTAGAGGCTCCAGAGTCCTGAGACCATACTATTCAATCGATGACTCCTCTCCCTGAGCCAGCCACCAGGAACGAATCCAATATCGAAGCGAGGGGCATCCGGCGGGCGGCGGCGGCCCTTTGCTCTAGTCCGGCGGGCGGCGGCAGTGCCCAAAGCCCAGGTATCTCCACCCCCGTTCACCTATCACATCTGTCATCTCCATTCCCCCAATCCCGTCATCTTTCCTCCGCCATCTCTAACTTCCCCAATCTCCATTTGCGATGCGAGCCTAGTGCAAGAATGGATGAACGCTGGCGGCCATCTCCTTCTGCTATAGCTGCGAGCATGGAGTCGCGGAAGAGACCAGCTGCCTCGGATTGTGCATCAAGGGAATCTATCTCCACTACAGCACGGCCTACTCCTCGTCTTCAACCACAAGCACGGAAAAGGGCAAGAGTGGATGCAACAATGTCTGATGTTGATGATGCCAGATCAGAAGACGTAATTTCCTTTTGTGCTCATGTGTTTAGATGGTTAAATCTGAACTATTCAGATCATATGAATGTGTACTCCATTACTCTTGTTACTATTTAAATGAATCATAAAGTACTAAATTTTTCTTCTGTGTAATGTGTAGATTAATAGAAGTTCATTATTCATATTCCTAATCAATCAGGCAATGATGACTTGTTAATTCTAATTATCTAAATCTTGGTATTTATTTATGCATAGGCTGGTGATGTAAATGAATGGGTCGAGATTGATGAGGCAGATGTGTATGACATGGATGATGATATGTCAGATCCTTCTCTAGGATTGGGTGGCAAAGAAAATGATGTAGAAGCTGAGGTCAATGGCACTGAGAAAAAAAAGAGGGAAAGGGAAAATGCAACAATTGAAGTTGGTAATAAGGTTAAGGTGAGGAAAACTAGAGTTAAGCGTGCACCATGTTGGCAGCATTTCAAGGAGGTCAAAGCTGTATGCAAGAAGAAACCAGGGGAAGCTGTCAGGAAGGAAAAATGCTTGCATTGTTGTAACTTGGTTGATTATGCTCCAGGGGGACCAACTACTAGTCTGAATCGGCATACATATGGTTGTGTGGACAATCTGAACAAGAAGGGAAGACAACAACGACAAGGTACAATCCATTTGGATCCTGAAAAGCCAGGTGCATCTCTTATAGTGAATCATGAATATAATCATGCTGAAGTTGTTAAAATTATAGCAAAGATGATAACTGTGCATGAATATCCTTTTAGGATGGTAGAGCATGCTTGGTTTAATATCCTCGTGAAATATATGAATGCATCATACAAGCTCATTGGTACGAAGAAAATTAGAGCCGAATGCATGAAGGTGTATCTTTCTGAGAAAAAAATCCTTAAGAAGGAACTAAGGTCTGTTGAGAGCCTTAGTTTGACAAGTGATATATGGACTTCCAACCAGAATATTTCCTACCTAGTTGTTGTTGCTCACTACATAGATGATGATTGGATTATGCAATGTCATGTGTTAAACTTGATAGAGTTAGACCCACCTCACTCAGGCTTTGTCATAGCTCAAGCCGTGTTTGAATGCTGCCAAGAATGGAAAATAGAAGATAAGATCATGACAATGACCATGGATAATGCTACCCCGAATGACTCAGCTGCTAAGAAATTGATGGACAAGTTCCCTTCTAGGAAATCAGCAAAATGCATATTTAAGTACTTCCATGTTCGCTGTTATGCACACATAGTGAATTTGACAGTCAATGATGGCATCGAACCATTGCAAACCTTTGATATGCAAGCTTAGAGAACTTGTCAAGTACTTGAAAAAATCTCTATCACGCATGTCAAACTTCTTATCAAATTGCAAGTCTCTCAATATTGAAGTTGGAAAAGGATTATGCTTAGATGTAGCAACTAGATGGAGTTCTACATATAGAATGGTAGACACTTGCACTTTGTATAAGGAAGCTTTCGATGAGTATGCACAATCAGATCCTAACTATGAGTGGCAGCTTGACGATGAAGATTGGGTGTTATATGGCAAAATTCAACCGATCTTGAAATCATTTGCTGAGGTAGCTACTATACTATCAGGATCTACTTACCCCACTACCAACATTTTTTATCCACATCATGAATGTTAAGATTGCTATAGTAGAATGCTTTCTTTGGAGATGACAATTTGAAAATGACGGGGGAAGCAATGCTTGATACGTTTGATAAATATTGGGATAGCATTGTTGTGCCAGAAAACAAAAATCGGAAAGATAAAAAAAGGTAAAGAATAGTGTTATGGTGATTGCCACATTCTCAATCCTAGATTTAAGATGAAACTTGTGGACTATTGTTTCAAGAAAATGTATGGTAAAGAGAAGGGCGGTATTGAGGTGGAAGATATCAAAACAGAGTTCTTTGATCTGTATGCCACATATGAGATGGAAAATCGTCAAAATTAGGCTTCTAACACCAATGAGCAAAGTTCAATTTCAAGTAGGCAAGCATCTACTTCTATGACCACATTGTCGACTGGGTTTCAAACCTTCCTCGAGGAGACAAATTCTGAGCCATGCAAATCTGAACTGACTAGTTATTTTGAAGACAAGACTCGTCCCATTAATGATCCAAATTTCACATTACTTGAATGGTGGAGGTTGAATGGTCATAGATATCCTACTGTGGCAAAAATGGCAAAGAAATTCTTGACTGTACCAGCTACTAGTGTCTCATGAGAGTCGACATTCTCTATAGGAGGTAGAGTTATTAATGACTAATGTAGTTCTCTAAGCCTAAGAATGGTTGGCGCACTTGTTTGTGCTTCTAGCTTCACCAAAGGATCAAAATAAAAACACATTAGGTCTACAATCATAGTGGTAATATTTAGTTGTTGTTTGTTGTCTATTACTTATAAGCTTTGACACACTATTTCTAAATTGACCGTCTAACTGAAATTGCATTTCCCTTTGTAGGAAGAAGACATTGAAGATGATGTTGAGTTCATTCCATTTCCTGAATCTATGGTGGAAAGCATCTAGCAGGTTGGTGCTTGGCTACTCGTTTAGACTTGTAATTTTTATTTTGCAACTTTATCTTCTTTCTCTTGTATTATTTATAGTGCAATGCCTCTTTTGTCAATTAAACCTTATCCTATTTAAGTTCTCCTACACTACTATAAGTGAAATCTGGAAGTTTACTTTCTTTGTTTGAAAATTTGCATGTAGGAAAAGGAAAACTCTGCAAGTTCATGAAGGCATAGGCAGCAAGGTGGAAGGGCTCCTACCTGGAATGTTCTTTTACTACTGGATGTAGCGTGTTGCTGCAATGCTACTCCTGGACCGTTCTTTTTGTTGTTGGATGTAGCTTGTTGCTACTATCTTAAAAGTTTGAATTATGCAAGGTGATATGTGCACCAGACTTGTTGGTGTTTGCCGCTGCGTATTAGTGTTACCAAACTAGTAGTTTATGTTATTGTGGATTTGTGATGGACCAGACTCAAGTGGTGTTGCTGCAACGTACTAGTCTTGCTCATGTTTGTCTTGAATGCCCTTTTAAATTCATGCTATTGTGAAATTGTGATGGAAACCTTCTTTGTGTGGGGTTTGTCACTTTGGCTGTACGTTGCTATTATTTTTAAAATTCAAAAGATACCTTAACATCCATGTTTAATTTGCCATTGTGAATATTTGATGGGATCATGGGATTCTTTTGTGTAATATATGCCATCATGGTTTGTGAATTTTTAGTGGAAACATGAGATTCTTCTACGTTCTTTATTACCTTAACGAGCGCTCGTGAACGTTCGCGAGCATAACAAGCTCATAACGAACCGAGCCGAATAGAGGTTTTAGTTTGTTAATATTAATGAGATTATTGATAACAAGCTTAACGATAACGAGCATAATGATAACAAGCCGAATGAGCTGAGCAGCTCATTAATCCAGCCCTCATAGTCGAAGGAATATGTATTTGACATGAAGAAAGCAATAGCAATAAACTGACTGATCGTTATGCTAATCTAAAGAATGGGTCTTGTCCATCACATCATTCTCCTAATGATGTGATCTCGTTATCAAATGAAAACTCATGTCCATGGTTAGGAAACCTTAACCATCTTTGATCAATGAGCTAGTCAAGTAGAGGCTCAATAGGGACAAAGTGTTTGTCTATGTATTCATGCATGTATCAAGGTTTCCGAGCAATACAATTCTAGCATGAATAATAAACATTTATCACGAATAAGGAAATATAAAATAATAACTTTATTATTGCCTCTAGGGCATATTTCCTTCAAGGTTGGTCCGGGCCGCTTCATCTTACAATATCGTTGAATCAAAATAAGACGTTGGTGGTAAGCAGTATGACCATCACCTCCCACAACTCTTTGTGTTCTACTCGTACATATCATCTACGCATAGACATGGCTCATGATGCCACTATTGGGCAACGTCGCATGGAAAACAAAAAAAATCCTACGCACACGCAAGATCTATCCATGGAGATGCATAGCAATAAGAGGGGAGAGTGTGTCTACGTACCCTCGTAGACCGTAAGAGGAAGTGTTAAGTAATGCGGTTGATGTAGTCTAACTTCTTCGCAATCCAACCGATCGAGTACTGAACGTACGACACCTCCGTGTTCAGCACACGTTTAGATTGGTTACGTCCTCGCCTTCTTGATCCAGCAAGACGGGCGAAGTAGTAGATGAGTTTCGGCAGCATGACGGCATGGTGACGATGATGGTGAAGCTATCTCCGTAGGGCTTTGCCTAAGCACTACGAAAGTATGACCGAGGGACGAAACAATGGAGAGGGGTACCGCACACGGCTAAGACAATGTTATGGCTTTGTGTGTTTCCCCCTCCTCATATATATATATATATATATAGGTGGGAGGGGAGGGGAGGGGAGGGGAGGCAGCCAGGCACGCCCTAGGGGCCGGCGGCCAGTTCTAGGGCTCCTGCCCTGCCCTGCGCCCCCTGCCATGTTTCCCCCAAAGGGGGACGGAAAGGGGAGGAGAGGAAGGCAGGGGAGGCCAACTCCACCCTTTCCTTCCCTCCCCACAGGTCCGGCCACTATAGGGGGCGCACCAGCCCCTTGTGGGCAGGTGTGTTCCCTCACTTGGCCCATAAGGCCCATAACTTTGCCCGGGATGCGCGGAACCCCTTTCGGTGACCCGATAAGTACACAGTATCACGCGAAACACTTCCTGTGTCCAAATACCATTGTCCTATATATCAATATTTACCTCCGGAGCTCCTCGTCATGTACGTGATCTCATCCGGGACTCCGAACAACATTAGGTCACCAAATCATATAACTCATATAACAATATATTGTCAACGAATGTTAAGCCTACGGACCCTACAGGTTCAAGAACTATGTAGACATGACCGAGACACCTCTCTGGTCAATAACCGATAGCGGAACCTGGATGCCCATATTGGTTCCTACATATTCTATGAATATCTTTATCGGTCGAACCGTTATGACAACATACGTAATTCCCTTTGTCCGTTGGTATGTTACTTGCCCGAGATTCGATCGTAGGTATCTCTATACCTAGTTCAATCGCATTACTGGCAAGTCTCTTTACTCGTTCTGTAATACATCAACTCATTAGTCATTTGCTTGCAAGGCTTCTTATGATGTGTATTATCGTGAGGGCCCAGAGATAGCTCTCCGATACTCGGAGTGACAAATTCTAATCTCGATCCATGCCAACTCAACAAACACCTTTGGAGATACCTGTAGAGCATCTTTATGATCACCCAGTTACTTGTGATGTTTGATAGCACACAAGGCATTCCTCCAGTATCCGGGAGTTGCATGATCTCATAGTCAAAGGAATATGTATCTGACATACAAGAAAGAAGTAGCAATAAATTGTACGATCAAATGCTAAGCTAACGGACGGGTCTTGTCCATAACATCATTCTCCTAATTATGTGATCCCATTATCAAATGACAACTCATGTCTATGGTTAGGAAATCTTAACCATATTTGATCAACGAGCTAGTCTAGTAGAGGCTCACTAGGGACACGATATTTATTTATGTATTCACACATGTATTAAGTTTCCGGTCAATACACTAGCATGAATAATAAACCTTTATCATGATTAAGGAAATATAATAATAATCATTTTATTATGGCCTCTAGGGCATATTTCCATCACGTTGATCCGCCTAGTTGATGTGATACTTTCTCCTTTTTTATCTTCCCCACATAAACCTCTACCATCGCATTCTATTCCACCCATAGTGCTATATCCATGGCTCGTGCTCATGTATTGCGTGAGGGATTAAAAATCTGAAGCGCGTTAAAAAGTATAAACCAATTGCTTGGCTGACACCGGGGTAGTGCATGATTTATATTTTGTGTTAAGAAGATGGAGCATGACAAGGCTATATGGTTTTGTAGGGATAGCGTTCTTTAGCATTGATATTTTGAAAGACATGATTGTTTGTTGGGATGCGTGAGTATTGATGTCTTTATGTCAAATGATAGACTATGCTTTGAATCACCCGTGTCTTAATATTCATGCCATGATTATATTACATGATCAAGATTATGCTAGGTAGCATTCCACATCAGAAATCACCTTTTTATCATTTACCTACTCGAGGACGAGCAAGAATTAAGCTAGGGGATGCTGATACGTCTCCGTCGTATCTATAATTTTTAATTGTTCCATGCAAATATTCTACAACTTTTACATACTTTTGGCAACAATTTATATGATTTGCTTGGACTAACATATTGATCTGGTGCCAGTTCCTGTTTGTTGCATGTTTTTTGTTCCACATAGAATCCATATCAAGCGAAGTCCAAACGCGATAAAAACTTACGGAGATTTTTTTTGGAATATATGTGAATTTTGGGAAGTGGAATCAACACAAGGAGATGCCCGAGGGGCCCACAAACCCTAGGGGCGCGCCCCCCTACCCAGGGCGCGCCCAGGGGGCTTGTGGCCACCCTGAAGGTTGGTTGGAGGTTTCCTCGCAATGCAGCTAATATATGGATAGAAATCGTGTTAAAATTTCAGCCCAATCGGTCATCTTCACCAACATCTTCATCACCTCCCCCCATCTATATTCAGCGGTCCACTCTCCTGCAACCCACTGTACCCTCTACTTGAACATGATGCTTTATGCTTCGTATTATTATCCAATGATGTGTTGCCATCCTATGATGTTTGTGTAGATTTTTGTTGTCCTATCGGTGATTCGTGAATTGCTATGATTGGTTTAATTTGCTTGTGGTTATGTTGTTGTCCTTTGGTGCCCATCATATGAGTGTGCGTGTGGATCACACCATAGGGTTAGTTGTATGTTGATAGGACTATGTATTGGAGAACAAGGGTGATCAGCAGCTTCAGCCTAGTATAGAAATTGATGCATACGGGATTGAAGGGGGACCAATATATATTAATTCTGTGGTTGGGTTTTACCTTAATGAACGTTAGTAGTTGCGGATGTTTGCTAATAGTTCCAATCATAAGTGCATAGAATTCCATGTAAGGGATGACATGCTAGCAATGGCCTCTCCCACATAAAAACTTGATATCGTTCTAGTAATGTAGTCAATTGCTTAGGGACAATTGCGCAACTCCTACCACCACATTTCCACACTCGCTATACTAACTTAATTGTTTATTTATCTAAACAACCCCTAGGTTTTATTTACATGCTATTTATTATCTTGCAAACCTATTGAGGGATTCCTAGATCGAGGGGTCTCGGGTAGCCAGATAACTCTTGGTGGGCCGGACTGGTAGACCGTGAAGATCATAGTCGAAGATCGTCTCTCGTATCCGGATAGGACTCCTGTATTTGTATAATGGCAAGTTTAGGTTCAGGTGTAATCTTTCCTTCCTCTGCAAGATGGTTATGTACAAACCCTAGGCCCCTCCGATGTGTATATAAACTAGAGGGTCTAGTTCGTAGAGGCTAATAGAGAATCACAAATCCTCATAGGCTAGACTTTAGGGTTTAGCCAATACGATCTCGAGGTAGATCAACTCTTGTATTCATATTCATCAATATTAATATAGCAGGAAGTAGGGTATTACCTCAATCGAGAGGGATGAGAGGGCCTGAACATGGGTAAACATCGTGTCCCCAGCCTCCTGTTACCATCAATCCTCAAACGCATACTTCGGGACCCCCTACCCGAGATCCGCCAGTTTTTACACCGACATTGGTGCTTTCATTGAGAGTTCCACTATCTCGTCAACTAAAGGACTGATGGATCGCGTCATCAACCATGACGACAACATCGAGGGAATCTTCTTTCCCGGACATCTCTTCGTGTTCGGCGGCTTCACGCTCTGTGCCAACACTGAAGGCCACCTCGAGAAGATTGAGAGCTACGCCCCTGGACATCAAGTCAGATTCGGAAGCTTAAACTACGTGGCTGATATCCGTGGAGACTTGATCTTCGATGGATTCGAGCCCGCGGCGACCTCTCTCTACCATCACGATGATCACGACCTAACTCTGTCATCGGATCAGGAAATAGCACCTGCAACAGTTCTGGCCCTAGATCCGGAACAGATCGTGTCACGCGAGGACGGGAAGCTCAACCCTGCCCCGGAAGCCGCAAACTCAACGGCGTTGGAGCCGCGCATGGACCCAACTATGAGCGTGGTCCGTGTTACCGGAACCCCGGACTCAACTCCGGCCTCAGATTCCGAATCACGCGCATCTGCGCCCTTCAAGCTCGATCAGGCGTCTATCGCTGAATTCAGTGTTGCAGATATCTTCCAGCACTCACCCTATGTTGAAGATCTAACCGATCTACTTGACTACGCTTCCGAAGACTTCGAAGGGATGGACCTCGGGGCCGAAGCAGATCCAGATCAAAGCCGGCCCGTAACCTAGCGGTGGACAGCTACGTCTTCATACGACATGTACATGGTGGATACACCTAAGGAGAAGGAGGGCGACGGCGAAAACAATCCCTTAGAGGACAAGCCTATCGAAGAACCTCCCAAACGTCGGCGTCCAAAGCGCCGACCCAAATCCCGTAAAGGAAAGGATAGCAACACTGTCACTAATGACGGTGATATTTCGGAACAAGCCGAAGACCCGGCAGACCCAACGATGGAGCAGGAGGAGAGAGAGGACGGCGAACATAGTCCGAAGCCGCTGTCCGATGATAGCGATGCCGAAGACAGTAACTATGAACCTATCTTCGAAGAGGAGGTTAGCTTGGCGATGACGAATACATCATCCTAGAAGAACCTTCAGAAGAAAAGCGCTTCCATCGGAGGCTTATTGCCACCGCAAGGAGCCTGGAAAAGCAGCAGAGACGGCTTCGAGCCGCACAGGATACGCTCAACGATAGATGGAACGAGGTGCTAGACGCCGAGCAAAAACATGGCTACAACGGCCAAACCAAAGGATATCCTAAGCATAAACTGCTGCCCGAATTCGACGACGAGGCCACTGCACCTATACCGTCAAAGAATAACACCACCGATAAGCCGGACCGACCACCTCGCGGATGGGACAGAGTGGCTAGCAACGGCGTACACAAGCCCGCACCCCCACCCCGTAAAGGAAAGGAGGATGCGGCTCAAGTCCGAAAACACGATCTGCGAGAGGACCTGAACAAAAAGCTAGCTAGACCAGGTCTATCTACGGACCTAGGGATCGAGCTCCCGCATGGGACGGCGGCTATCAAGCCAATTGCGCCGGTCATATACCAGTTCGAGGTCAATTCCGAACATCACAACCATCGGACATATGCTATGATATAGCAAAATACAGAGGCGCCGCACACCCTATGTGCTTCACTGATGAGGTGCTGGATCATGATTTTCCAGAAGGGTTTAAACCCATGAACATCAAGGCGTACGATGGAACGACGGATCCTGCCGTCTGGATAGAAGACTTCATCCTTCACATCCACATGGCTCGCGGAGATGATCTCACGCCATCAAATACCTACCCCTCAAGCTGAAAGGACCAGCTCAGCACTGGCTAAACAGCCTCCCAGAAAATTCCATTGTGAGTTGGGAAGAACTCGAGGATGCTTTTCGGGCCAATTTTCAAGGGACCTATGTCCGACCCCCGGACGCTGATGACCTAAGTCACATCATCCAACAACCCAGGAAGTCAGCCCGTAAGCTTTGGAACCGGTTTCTCACTAAGAATTCACTAGTAGAAAACAGGGCTTTGGTCCAGGCCTGTCCAGCCCATTATCCCCGGTTCAATCTAGAACCGGGTCCAATGGGGGCACTGGACCCGGTTCGTGAGCCCAGGGGGCCGGCCGGGCCACGTGGGCCATTGGTCCCGGTTCGTCTGGACCTTTTGGTCCCGGTTGGTGCGACGAACCAGGACCACTGGGTCTTGCTCCTGGCCCACCACCATTGGTCCCAGTTGGTGGCATGAACCGGGACCAAAGGCACCCCTTTAGCCCCGGTTCGTAGCACCAACCCGGACCAATGAGGTGCCTATATATACCCCCTCGCTCAAGAGTAGAGCACACTGCTCTGTTTTTTTTTTCTGGCCGAGGGGGAGAGGGGTTAGTGGTGCTCTAGCTCACCTCCTATGCACACAACGTGTTCGATGGAATGCCCGAGCCACACTAGTTAAGATTTTCTCCTCTCGAAGCTCTATTTTCTCCGAGATTTGTCTAGGTTTAGCGGTCCGTCACGTCCCATCCCCGTCTTCGCCGCCGTCGATCGCCCCGCCGATCTCGTCACCGGCACCACCGTGGTGAGCCTCTTGTTATGTCCATGCTTTTCTTACTTTTATTATTGCTTGTTATTATTGCTTTAGATAGATATTTGTCTAATTTTCTTATGTTTATTATTGCTTGTTATTATATAGTGCGATGGTTTTGATATCCGCCCACGTGGGCCCTCGTCCTGTCTACGATTCGGATGTGGTATATTATCTTTAATTTATAACTATTTGTTTTAGTGTTTATGATAGTTATGCCGACCAACCTGACATGCATAGATGTTTTATTATGTCTAGGAGGTAGTTGAACCGGAAATTCCAACCGACCCTCTTGTGGAGAGGTTAAATTTAGTTGAAGAGGAAAACATTTCCTTAAAGAAAAAATTGGAAAAAATGGAGGAGGAGAAGATGGAATTGGAGTTGCATGTTGCGGAAGTCATCGATGATCACAAGATCAAGATGGACCCTATTGTCGAGAGGTTAAATTTAGTTGAAGAAGAAAACAAATTCTTGAAGGAAAAAATAATAAAAAATTGAGGACGAGAAGATGATATTGGAGTTGCATGTTGCGGATGTCGTCGATGATCACAAGATCAAGATGGATGCAATGCGGTTGAAGATTAGAAAGATTAGAAAATATGACATTCATACCGAGGCTTGGTATCATTATGCCGTTGGATCAATTGTTACCTTGGTTGCGATTATGATCGCATTTGTTTTCGCATTGAAATGTTTTACATAGTTTCGATGTGTATGGAGAGCTATATGTTGTTAGATGAGAACTATATATGTATGTACTTTGGTTTTAATGTGATGATGAACTTCTATTAATTTGGTCACTTAATTATCTATTTATGATGTTCTGTAATGGTTTTTGACACACTTAATTATATATAATGCACGCAGATGAACCGGCAATGGATGTACGGTGACAGACACACCTCCGAGTACATTAAGGGCGTGCATGAGTTTCTAAATGCGTCTGAGGCAAACAAGCAGAATGGTTTTATGTGTTGTCCATGCACTAAATGTGGGAATACGATGTCTTACTCTAACCGGAAAATCCTTCACTCCCACCTGCTTTACAAGGGTTTCATGCCACACTATAATGTTTGGACGAGGCACGGAGAAATAGGGGTTATGATGGAAGACGGCGAAGAAGAAGAGTACGATGACAACAATGTGCCCCCTGAATACGGTGATGCTGCAATGGGGGAGCTGGTGAAGATCAAGAGGAACCAGACGATGTGCCCAATGATGCTGCAACGGGTGAAGCTGTTGAAGATCAAGAGGAACCAAATGATGATCTCTGCCGGGTCATTGTCGATGCAAGGACACAATGCGAAAGTCAAAAGGAGAAGCTGAAGTTCGATCGCATGTTAGAGGATCACAAAAAAGGGTTGTACCCCAATTGTGAAGATGGCAACACAAAGCTCGGTACCGTACTGGAATTGCTGCAGTGGAAGGCAGAGAATGTTGTGGCTGACAAAGGATTTGAGAAGCTACTGAAAATATTGAAGAAGAAGCTTCCGAAGGATAACGAATTGCCCGACAGTACATACGCAGCAAAGAAGGTCGTATGCCCTCTAGGATTGGAGGTGCAGAAGATACATGCATGCCCTAATGACTGCATCCTCTACCGCAGTGCATACAAGGATCTGAACGCATGCCCGGTATGCGGTGCATTGCGGTATAAGATGAGACGAGATGACCCTGGTGATGTTGATGGCGAGCCCGCCAGGAAGAGGGTTCCTGCGAAGGTGATGTGGTATGCTCCTATAATACCACGGTTGAAACGTTTGTTTAGAAACAGAGAGCATGCCAAGTTGATGCGATGGCATAGTGAGGACCGTAAGAAAGACGGGAAGTTGAGAGCACCCGCTGACGGGTCGCAGTGGAGAAAAATCGAGAGAAAGTACTGGAAGGAGTTTGCAAAGGACCCAAGGAACGTATGGTTTGCTTTAAGCGCGGATGGCATTAATCCTTTCGGGGAGCAGAGCAGCAATCACAGCACCTGGCCCGTGACTCTATGTATGTATAACCTTCCTCCTTGGATGTGCATGAAGCGGAAGTTCATTATGATGCCAGTTCTCATCCAAGGCCCTAAGCAACCCGGCAACGACATTGATGTGTACCTAAGGCCGTTAGTTGAAGAACTTTTACAGCTGTGGAATGGAAACGGTGTACGTGCGTGGGATGAGCACAGACAGGAGGAATTTGACCTAAAGGCGTTGCTGTTCGTGACCATCAACGATTGGCCCGCTCTCAGTAACCTTTCAGGACAGACAAACAAAGGATACCACGCATGCACGCACTGTTTAGATGACACTGAAAGTATATACCTGGACAAATGCAGGAAGAATGTGTACCTGGGCCATCGTCGATTTCTTCCGACTAACCATCAATGTTGAAAGAAAGGCAAGCATTTCAATGGCGAGGCAGATCACCGGAAGAAGCCCGCCATGCGTACCGGTGATCACGTACTTGCTATGGTCAATGATTTACGCGTAATCTTTGGAAAGGGCCCCGACGCACTAGCTGTTCTGAATGACGCTGAGGGACACGCACCCATGTGGAAGAAGAAATCTATATTTTGGGACCTACCCTACTGGAAAGACCTAGAGGTCCGCTCTTCAATCGACTTGATGCACGTGACGAAGAACCTTTGCATGAACCTGCTAGGCTTCTTGGGCGTGTATGGAAAGACAAAAGATACAGCTGAGGCACGGGAGGACCTGCAACGTTTGCACGAAAAAGACGACATCCCTCCGAAGCAGTATGAAGGTCCTGCCAGCTATGCTCTTACGAAAGAAGAGAAAGAAATCTTTGAATGTCTGCTCAGTATGAAGGTCCCGACTGGCTTCTCGTCGAATATAAAGGGAATAATAAATATGGCAGAGAAAAAGTTCCAGAACCTAAAGTCTCATGACTGCCACGTGATTATGACGCAACTGCTTCCGGTTGCATTGAGGGGGCTTCTACCGGAAAACGTCCGATTAGCCATTGTGAAGCTATGTGCATTCCTCAATGCAATCTCTCAGAAGGTGATCGATCCAGAAATCGTACCAAGGCTAAGGAGTGATGTGGTGCAATGTCTTGTCAGTTTCGAGCTGGTGTTCCCACCATCCTTCTTCAATATCATGACACACGTCCTAGTTCATCTAGTCGACGAGATTGTCATTCTGGGGCCCGTATTTCTACACAATATGTTCCCCTTTGAGAGGTTCATGGGAGTCCTAAAGAAATATGTCCGTACCGTGCTAGGCCAGAAGGAAGCATCTCCATGGGCCATCAAACAGAGGATGTCATCGGGTTTTGTGTTGACTTCATTCCTGGCCTTAATAAGATAGGTCTCCCTAAATCGCGGTACGAGGGGAGACTGATTGGAAAAGGCACGCTTGGAAGGGACTCAATAATATGCAGGGACGGATATTCTTGGTCTCAAGCACACTACACAGTTCTACAGAACTCTACATTGGTGACCCCGTATGTCGATGAACACAAGAACAGTCTGCGCTCCAAACACCCGGAGCAGTGCGACGACTGGATTACATGTGAACACATCAGGACTTTCAGCAGTTGGTTGGAAACACGTCTCAGAGGTGACAACACTATTTGTGATGAGTTGTACTTGTTGTCCAGGGGACCATCTTCGACTGTATTGATTTACAAAGGATACGAGATAAATGGGAATACATTTTACACGATTGTCCAAGATCAAAAGAGCACCAACCAAAACAGCGGTGTCCGCTTTCATGCAACAACCGAGAGGGGAAAGGACACATATTATGGTTACATAGTGGACATATGGGAACTTGACTATGGACATGATTTTAAGGTCCCTTTGTTTAAGTGCAAATGGGTCAATCTGTCAGGAGGCGGGGTACAGGTAGACCCACATTACGGAATGACAACAGTGGATCTGAAAAATCTTGGATACACTGACGAACCGTTCGTCCTAGCCAATGATGTGGCACAGGTTATCTATGTGAAGGACATGTCTACCAGACCGAGAAAAAGAAAAGATAAGGAAGCGAATACATCATACGATGAGCCAAAGCGCCACATAGTTCTTTCAAGAAAAAGGGACATCCTTGGAGTGGAGGGCAAGACAGACATATCCGAAGATTATGAAAAGTTTCATGAAATTCCTCCCTTTCAAGTCAAGGCTGACCCAAGCATCCTGATAAACGATGAAGATTATCCATGGTTACGGCGCAATAAGCAAATGACACAAGCGAAGAAAAAGTGAAGACTTTTTTCCGCAACTATTATGATGATACCATGCCAACTTTGTAACAGACGAGTATGATACCATTGTCCGTTTGTACTATTCAAATTTCAATACTACTTGCACTAACATAAAGTTTGTAATTGGTTTTACCAGAAAGAATTAAAAAATAAAGCAAAAAACAAAAGAAAATAAATAATGCAGAAAACAAAACAAAAAAACTTGCAAAAAAATAAAAATAGCAACAATAAGTATTTCGTTGTAAGTAGAAACAAAATAAAATAAATAAAGCAACAAAGAAAACAAATAATTTCAAATTTAAACTATTCAAATTTGAATACTACTTGCACTAACAGAAAGTTTGTAATTGGTTTTACCAGAAAGAATAAAAATATGAAGCAAAAAACAAAACAAAATAAATAATGCAGAAAACAAAACAAAAAAACTTGCTAAAAAATAAAAAATAGCAACAATAAGTATTTTGTTGTAAATAGAAACAAAATAAAATAAATAAAGCAACAAAGAAAACAAAGAAAGTTTATAATTTTTGTGACCTAAAAGAAAAAAGAAATCACTAAAAAACTATAAGTATTTAGTTCTAAGTAGAAATGAAAAAATAAATAGAAAAAAAAGAAAAAAATGCCACCTACTGGGCCAGCACGGCCTGAATACGACTAGAAACCCAACCATGGGCCAGGATTCAGGCCCGCAGCAGGCCCAGTAGGCCCACAGGCATTGCAGTGTCCAATTAGGCCCGTAAGCCTGCATTTCAGAGGAGTTCGAGAGGAAAGAGGCAGCGCAGCTTATAAACAGGTGTTGGCCGCTCTCAAATAGCGAGGTGGGACTAAACTCCCACCGCAGTGCCAGCGCAAGGCCATTGGTCCCGGTTGGTGGCACCAACCGGGACTAAAGGGGGGAATTAGTCCCGGTTCGTGGCACAAACCGGGACTAATACCCCCCTTT
>LR738712.1:663545056-663620371 GCA_902687465.1 Secale cereale
CACCAACCGGGACCAAAGCCCCCTTCTTCCCGCCCTTTGGGCTGCTGAAAAGGGACCTTTAGTCCCGGTTGGTGGCACCAACCGGGACTAAAGGGGGGTATTAGTCCCGGTTTGTGCGACGAACCGGGACTAATACGCCTCCTATATAAACTACACTTGTGAAAATTTCGTTCAGTTTCTTGTTCCCCGCCCCCGACGCCGCCTTGCTCTCGAGCTCGCCGTCGCCCCGGCCGTCACCCCGCGCCGTCGCCCCGTCGCCCTGCCCCGCGCCGTCGCCCAGTCGCCCCCGACGCCGCCCCGTCGCCGTCGCGTCGTCGCCCCGCCCCGCGCCGTCGCCCCGCCCGGTCCCGCGCCGTCGCGCCGTCCCCCCGTCGCGCCGCCCGTCGCCGGCGCCCTCTGCCCCCGCGCTCCTCGTCGCCGGCGCCCTCTGCCTGCCCCGCGATGTGAGGAGATTTTTTTTTGTATGTGTATATATATTTTGTATGTGTATATATATTTTGTATGTGTATATATATAGTTGCATATATGTGTATATGTTTATGTATATATAGTTGCTATATGTGATGTGTATGTGATGTATATGTGTATGTGGCTATATTTTTTTATTTTTCTTAGGAATTTGCTAAATATATATGTTAAAAATGTTTTTTTCATAGAATCTTTTTTGTTTATACATAGAAAGTTACAATTGTGATGTATAGTTGCTGTATGTGTTGTGTATGTGATGTATATGTGTATGTGGCTATATAGTTTTTTGTTTATATATGCTAAATATATATAGAAAGTTGTATATATGCAAAAGTTACAAATTTAGAAAAAGAAGGATAGGAAAGAAGAAAATAAGAAGAGGAAAGAAAGAAGAAGAGGACAGTGATACGTCCAAAACGTATCTATAATTTCTGCTTGCTCCATGCCTCTTTTGTGTGATATTGCTATGATATTTATACACTTCCGTACACTTTTGATCATATTTGGACTAACCTATTAACTCAGTGCACCCCAGTGCCAGTTTCTGTTTTCTGCTGTTTTTGTATTTCAGGTTTTCCCATCACGTAAACTGCCAAAAAAATCCCGGAAAAATTATATAAAAAATCGGCGTTCCGGAAGCTTCCATACGGCCAAAGTAGGGCCGGAGGGGGGCCACCAGGGCTCCAGGCAACCTGGTTGCGCGGCCCCCCTCCTGGCCGCGCCGGGGGGGGCGCCTGGGCCCCCCAGGTCTCCGCTGATGCCCCCCTTTGGCATATATTTAACACGCGTCCCGAAACCCTCGAGGACGTGACCCTTTTTCGTGATCTCATCTCTGTTCCGCCGCCGCCGCGCTTCCAAGATCGGGAGCACGAGGAGAACTCTTCCCGGCACCCTGCCGGAGGGGAGGATCACCACCGGGAGCCTCTCCACCACCATGGACGCCTCCCGGATAAGTTGTGAGTAGTCTTCCTTGGACCATGGGTCCATGACCAGTAGCTATGTGATGTTCTCCTCCCCTCTTTGTGCTTCACTAATTAGACCTCGTGAGCTGCCCTACATGATCGAGGCACATATGTAATCCTTATGCTGTTGCTATGTTGAGTTTGCTGGGATCCGATGGATTGTGAGATTATGTTCAGATTGTGTGTGAGTAATATATTTGATTTACCTATTTTATATTTATATTCTTGAGTAATTCTTGCATGTTCTCCGTTGCTATTTATTGCTTTGGCCAAGTAGTAGGTAGTGACTCCAAGAGGGAACGTTATGCTTGATTGTGGGTTCATGCCCCTCGATGACTAGTTTGAGTGACAGAAACATGAGTCCAGGGGATGTGCTGTTGCCACAAGGGGGAAAACAACGGTGCTTGTACTCGCGGGTGCAAGGATTGTTTACTTTACGCAAAGTTCTTTTAATGCAATTGTCTGTTGCTTTGAGTTTACACTATGGGTGGGACTCGCAACTTAATACCAGCGAGATGTTCTGGATAGATATCTCAAGGTGGATGATTAGTAGTAGATGCAGATGGATTTCGGTCTACTTACCTTGGCGTACCGCCCATGCTTTGAACCTCTACCTTTCTTGCAGCATAGTTAGCATTGGTTTGCGCACATAATTCTGTCAATTGCCCAGCTGTAATTCGTTTACCTCACATAGCTGTTTTATCGTCTTTTGGGAGAGAGACATCACTAGTGAACATCATGGGACCCCGGTCCATATTACCATCACTGATCACATCCGCTATTTACTTTCTGCTTTTATTTACTAGTTGTAGCAATACCTATCACTATTATCTCTTGTGTTTGATCCTTTGTAAACGACAAGGCCGGAGGGATTGACAACCTCTCTGTACTCGTTGGGAGCAAAGTTATTTGTATCTGTGTGCAGGTCCAGTTGATTGCTAAATATCTGGCGCCATTAGCAGTTGACACCTTCTTGTTGAACCTTGGAGTCTCAGGGGAAATCGATCCTTGGTATCTTTGCCAAGGGAAAACTACCGCTACACTGCATCTCAAACCTTCCACTTGGGGTAACCAACGAGGGGCGAGAAGCCATCAAGCAAAGTTTTCTGGCGCCGTCGCCGGGGACTCCACTCTTCAAGATAGGGGAGTTGCACGCTATCTTTTACCTTTGCTTTTTAGTCTTGTTAGTTTACTTTCAGTTTTTTGCTTTAGTATCTTTTATCGAAAATCACAAAAATAGTTATCTTGCTTGCTTGCTGCTATGGGTTCCACCGAGAACACCAAGTTGTGTGACTTTACTAGTCATAACAACGATGACTTTATTTGCATGCCTATCACTACACCTGCCACTTCAGCACCTTCTTATGAAATTAAACCTGCTTTACTGAACCTAGTTATGAAAGATCAATTCTCCGGTGCTGGAGATGATGCTGCTTTACACTTAAACAACTTTGTTGAACTCTGTGATATGCAAAAGTATCAAGAAATAGATGGTAATATCGTTAAGCTTAAGCTTTTTCCTTTCTCCTTGAGAGGAGGAGCTAAAATTTGGTTTCAATCCTTGCCTAGAAATAGCATAGATTCTTGGGACAAGTGCAAGGATGCTTTTATTGGAAAATACTATCCACCTGCTAAAATTATCCAACTAAGAAGTAACATAATGAATTTTAAACAATTGGATAATGAACACGTTGCCCAAGCTTGGGAATGTATGAAATCTCTTGTCTAGAACTGCCCTACTCATGGTTTGACTACTTGGATGGTTATCCAAACTTTTTATGCAGGCTTGAACTTTACCTCGCGGAACTTGTTAGATTCGGCCGCGGGAGGAACCTTTATGTCAACTACACTTGGTGCTGCCACGAAGCTTCTCGATGAGATGATGACCAATTATTCCCAATGGCACACCGAACGCGCTCCAACAGGTAGGAAGGTAAACTCTGTCGAGGAGATTTCCTCCCTAAATGAAAAGGTTGACTTGATCATGTCTCTACTTTCGAAGCAATCTTCTGTTGATCCTCGTGATGTTCCTTTAAATTCTTTGATTGCTCAAGAATAAGTAGATGTGAACTTTATCTCTAGAAACAATTTCAATAACAATGCTTATAGGAGTAATTTTGGTAGCAATCCTAGACCGTTCCCCTCTAATTCTTATGGGAACAACAATGCTTATCCTAGCACCAAGAACTCCACTACTGAACTAGAGATTATGCTTAAAGATTTCATCACTACCCAAAAAGCCTTCAATAAGAGTGTAGAAGAAAAACTAAGCAAACTAGATGATCTCTCTTGGAAGGTAGACAATTTAGCCCATGAGGTAGAATTGCTTAAAATTAGAACTTCTCCTCTTGAGGAGAGGAAGGTCACTCCTATGAATGCTATTCAAGTGCAAATTAATGAAAACATTAGTATGTTGGCTAAACTTAAAGAGAGATGGGCTAGAGAAAGGGAGGAAGAAGATAGAATTAAGAGCCTTCCTACCCACCACACTGTTGCTACTATCCAAGTTGTTGAGGATATCCAAACTCTTAGCAGCCAATGTACTCCTGGTCCCATTGGACCTATTAATGGTGATGCTATGACCATAGAAACTACCAAACAAGTGAGCCTAAAGGACACCACTACCACTTTACTTGATAGTAGTGACCTTGATTTTGATAATTGCACTCTTACCGAAGTTATTGATTTCCTTCACAAGATGTCTAGAGATCACCGCACTCGCACGATTAACCTTGCCTTCACCGAGCATATCACTAATGCTCAGATCAAAGCTAGGGAGGTGAAACTTAGAGTAGAAGCCTCCATACCTAGAAAGCTAGAAGATGGTTGGGATCCTATGATTATAATTAAGTTGAAAAACTTCTCTTGCTATGCTTTATGTGATGTTGGAGCCGTACCTCTGTTATGCCCAAAAGAATATATGATATGCTTAAATTGAAACCTTTTGATTCTTGTTCTTTTGGTGTTTGTCTTGTTGATTCTTCCATAAAGAAACCTTTGGGGAGGATTGACGATGTTATTATCATTGTCAATGACAATTACGTTCCCGTTGATTTTACTATTATGGATATTGAATGTGAACCTTCTTGTCCAATTATTTTGGGACGTCCTTTTCTTCGCACCGTTGGTGCCATCATTGACATGAAAGAGGGGAATATAAGATTCCAATTTCCTCTCAAGAAAGGGATGGAACACTTCCCTAGAAAGAAGATTAAGTTACCTTTTGAGTCCGTTATACGGGCTAGCTATTCTTTTACTCTTGATAAGACTTGATCTCTATGCATTATGCCTAGCTTAAAGGCATAAAAGAAAGCGCTTTTGGGAGGCAGCCCACAATGAATAAAATTTTATTTTGCTTTTGTTGTGTCTTGATGTTGTTACTACAGTAGCATCATCATTGTATCTTTACTTTTCAACTTTGTGCCAAGTGTAGCCTCTGATTGCAAGAAAGTTCAAAAGTTGTGACGTGCTGTCCAGGAAACAGATTCTGTCCTTGGACAGAAAAATTCGTATAAAATCACCAGATCATCTTTTTGGTCTGAATTTTTTCGACGGCGTGCTCTATACAATTGTCTTTCGGGTGTCTGTTCTGAGTTTCTTGATTAGAGTTGCAGAAGTGCCCCGAAAAAATCATTTACTACCTGTTGGTCTGTTTTTCACAGATTCTGTCCTGTTTTGCCTTTCCTTCATTTTGCAAACCTTGAGCTTGCTTTTTCTTTGCAAAAACCTTTTGGCAATCTTGAGAAACAGTAGACCTTCAATAATATCCTTATTTCCAGTGAGGAACAATTATTTTATTATGGGTACTAACCTCGCTAATCAGATTATGATGAGCTATGTATGAAGGGAGTTTTCAAGTGTGCGAGGGAAGATGATAAAAAGATTCAGGAGTGTCAAACGCTCAAGCTTGGGGATGCCCCCATGCACCCCCAAGAAATATTCAAGAAGAATCAAGCGTCTAAGCTTGGGGATGCCCCCGTGCATCCCCTTCTCCATCAACAATTATCAGTTCGTCTTTCGTTCCACTATATTTTTATCACTTCATGTGTTATGTGCTATGCTTGGAGCGTCTTGCTTTTAGTTTCCTTTTTAGTTTTCTTTAGCTTTGCTTGCTGTTCATAACGAGTTGGAACTCAGCTTTCTTTGTATGGGAGAGAAACACGCTCCACTTCAACCTAGAACATAACATAGAATTTTCATGTCTATCTTTGCTGTGTGTGTTCTTTGTCCTTCAATAGCTACTATCATGTTTAGCTCTTAGCTTTCACGCTTATCTTTTTAAAGAGCTTTTGTTTAGTTGGTCGCTGGAACTCTCTTTATTTATCATGCTTATCTTATTAACAGAGTTGGTTTCTGTTGCACTGGTCGATATGTCTATGATAAAAATGCTATGTGCATAATGATGCTTAGTAGTTCATGTTTTCTTATGGTTAGTCTCAAATAGCTGGGGGGTTCCCAATGTGTTATTGGAGTACCAACATGATTTGTTTGCCTATGATGTGGTATGGTTAGTGATATCTTCCTTCAAGAATTTATTTTTATTGACTTGGCGTATGCTCACGCATATTTAAGACTGTAAAGAAAGTCTGTCAAGCCTTGATGATCTTTTATTTCTGAGTAGCGATATAACTTCCATGCCTGATTCAATGTTGCTTTGTCGCTCTGCATGATTATGACCGTCATTGCTCTTTTAGTTGGTCGCTCCCAGTCTTTTGCTAACCTTCGCCTGTACTAAGCGGACTGACTGCTTGTGCATCCAAATTCTTTTAAACCAGTTATGCCACATGAGTCCACCATACCTTCCTATACATGGTATTTACCTGCCATTCTTAACGAAGACTTTCATGTACCATCTCGAAATTATTCAAAAAAGCATTTCTATTTTGTGCCTCTGTTTTAGCTCATGAGGAAGTAGTAGTTAATTCATGATCTTTTTAAGTTGGACAAGCTTCACCCCGGGATTGCATGTCTAATGTGCAAACCCATAATACGAGAAGGAACTGGCATAGAGTGCGCCCGGCTCATTAAAAAAATAATATAAACAAACAAACCCTCCTTCACGCTTTGTTCATGAGAAATCAGAAAACTTTGGCAGTGATAAACAAAGGAGATTAAGAGGATGTGATCGTCCTCATTCGGGAGCCGTTCCTCAAAACTTGTCCAGCTCGAGAAGTAATTGAGTTATCTGCTAGCATTCTTTGACGAAACATGCATATTCTAAAATAATAATTTTTACTTCTGTTTTTAAAACCAAGAGCTCTGGTACATGTTTAGTTTTTGTTTCCGACCACGGGTTTTCAACCTTGCCAACAAAAGCCATGGTTCGAGAGTCTCCACCTTCTTTAAAGCACCAACTATTGAGAGCATGATTGTCATTCTGAGTGTAATGTGCATTGTCCCAAAGTAGCATTGTCTTTTGCATGATTATGATATCGTTTATTCTGAAATCATTGTATCTAGTCATCACTTAAACCTTGGAGGTGCCCCTGCATTTATGTTTTGCTTCACTAAAGGGGGCAAGCGAGGTACCACTTTATCATATTTGCACACCATGCTCATTACAAATCTATTTGATGTTTCAGTATCATATTGTAAAACTTTCAGTTCTTTGTGATTTTCTCATGAGGCAACTTAATTACTACAAATTCATTGTCTCAGTAAGCTTTTGTCATGTGACTATGAAAAGTCCTTATATGGTTAATAGCATGTCACCACAGAAATTATGCTTGTTATCATTTACCTACTCGAGGACGAGCAGGAATTAAGCTTGGGGATGTTGATACGTCCAAAACGTATCTATAATTTCTGCTTGCTCCATGCCTCTTTTGTGTGATATTGCTATGATATTTATACACTTCCATACACTTTTGATCATATTTGGACTAACCTATTAACTCAGTGCACCCCAGTGCCAGTTTCTGTTTTCTGCTGTTTTTGTATTTCAGGTTTTCCCATCACGTAAACTGCCAGAAAAATCCCGAAAAAATTATATAAAAAATCAGCGTTCTGGAAGCTTCCATACGGCCAAAGTAGGGCCGGAGGGGGGCCACCAGGGCTCCAGGCGCCCTGGTGGCGCGGGCCCCCTCCTGGCCGCGCCGGGGGGCGCCTAGGCCCCCCAGGTCTCCGTTGATGCCCCCCTTTGGCATATATTTAACACGCGTCCCGAAAACCTCGAGGACGGGACCCTTTTTCGCGATCTCATCTCTGTTCCGCCGCCGCCGCGCTTCCAAGATCGGGAGCACCAGGAGAACTCTTCCCGGCACCCTGCCGGAGGGGAGGATCACCACTGGGAGCCTCTCCACCACCATGGACGCCTCCCGGATGAGTTGTGAGTAGTCTCCCTTGGACCATGGGTCCATGACCAGTAGCTATGTGATGTTCTCCTCCCCTCTTTGTGCTTCACTAATTAGACCTCGTGAGCTGCCCTACATGATCGAGGCACATATGTAATCCTTATGCTGTTGCTATGTTGAGTTTGCTGGGATCCGATGGATTGTGAGATTATGTTCAGATTGTGTGTGAGTAATATATTTGATTTACCTCTTTTATATTTATGCTCTTGAGTAATTCTTGCATGTTCTCCGTTGCTATTTATTGCTTTGGCCAAGTAGTAGGTAGTGACTCCAAGAGGGAACGTTATGCTTGATTGTGGGTTCATGCCCCTCGATGACTAGTTTGAGTGACAGAAACATGAGTCTAGGGGATGTGTTGTTGCCACAAGGGGGAAAACAACGGTGCTTGTACCCGCGGGTGCAAGGATTGTTTACTTTACGCAAAGTTCTTTTAATGCAGTTGTCTGTTGCTTTGAGTTTACACTATGGGTGGGACTCGCAACTTAATACCAGTGAGATGTTCTGGATAGATATCTCAAGGTGGATGATTAGTAGTAGATGCAGATGGATTTCGGTCTACTTACCTTGGCGTACCGCCCATGCTTTGAACCTCTACTTTTCTTGCAGCATAGTTAGCATTGGTTTGCGCACATAATTCTGTCAATTGCCCAGCTGTAATTCGTTTACCTCACATAGCTGTTTTATCGTCTTTTGGGAGAGAGACATCACTAGTGAACATCATGGGACCCCGGTCCATATTACCATCACTGATCACATCCGCTATTTACTTTCTGCTTTTATTTACTAGTTGCAGCAATACCTATCACTATTATCTCTTGTGTTTGATCCTTTGTAAACGACAAGGCCGGAGGGATTGACAACCTCTCTGTACTCGTTGGGAGCAAAGTTATTTGTATCTGTGTGCAGGTCCAGTTGATTGCTAAATATCTGGCGCCATTAGCAGTTGACACCTTCTTGTTGAACCTTGGAGTCTCAGGGGAAATCGATCCTTGGTATCTTTGCCAAGGGAAAACTACCGCTACACTGCATCTCAAACCTTCCACTTGGGGTAACCAACGAGGGGCGAGAAGCCATCAGAGAGGAGGAAGAGGAGAAATAAATAAGAAGAAGAAAAAAGAAGAAAAAAAATTGGAGAAGAAGAAAGGAATAGAGCAGAAGAAGAGAAATTTTCTCTTCTTCTCCTCTATTCTTTTCTTCTTCTCCTTTTTTTTCTTTTTTTTCTTCGATCTTCTCCTCTAGCGGTTCCTTTTTTCTTCTTCTTCCTCTTTTTTTATCGGATATGTCGTTGTCGATATACACCCACCCCGATAACTTCGACATTAGGGGGGGGGTCGAGGGTCGTCGAGGGACCGAGGGTCGTCAAGGGTCGAGAGATCGCCGAGGGGTCGAGAGACCGAGGGTCGTCAAGGGTTGAGAGATCGCCTAATGATGAAGTATTGGTTTTGTTGAATCCTTTGACACTAGACAAAATGTGACATGAGGGGGTCTAGGGTTGTGGATCGCTGAGCAGTCGAGGGTCGAGGGGTCGAGAGGTTGCCTAGCTAGTGTCAAAGTATTGAAGAAATCCAGGACTTCATCATTTGCCAGAAGTAACCGGGGCATGTTGGTACGGAGTTTTGCAAAGTTATTTTCGAACGGAGTTCCTGATAGGATAATCCGTCTTTTGTTACGAATTATCCTTTCTGGGACTCCGTTCCAAAATAACTTTGGAGAGCTTCGTACCATCATGCGACTGTTACTTTCGCCTAATGATGAAGTATTGGTTTTGTTGAATCCTTTGACACTAGACAAAATGTGACATGAGGGAGTCTAGGGTTGTGGATCGCCGAGCAGTCGAGGGTCGAGGGGTCGAGAGGTTGCCTAGCTAGTGTCAAAGTATTGAAGAAATCCATGACTTCATCATTTGCCAGAAGTAACCGGGGCATGTTGGTACGAAGTTCTACAAAGTTGTTTTGGAACGGAGTTCCTCATAGGATAATCCGTCTTTTGTTACGAATTATCCTATCTGGGACTCCGTTCCAAAATAACTTTGGAGAGCTTCGTACCATCATGCGACTGTTACTTTCGCCTAATGATGAAGTATTGGTTTTGTTGAATCCTTTGACACTAGACAAAATGTGACATGAGGGGGTCTAAGGTTGTGGATCACCGAGCAGTCGAGGGTCGTCTAGGGGTTGAGGGTCGAAGCTAGTTCTATGTTTGCCATTAATATATCCATCTGTCATGTTTGAATAATAATTGGCATGTTGTAAATATTTGTAGAAACTATGGACGACAACACCCGAGACCTAGCACAAGAAGCGATGTTGATTGACATAATCGCAGACGGACAAGATGCCGTCTTGTCGTTTCTCAACGACACCAATGAGCTGATGGAAAGAGAGCTGCTGGGCTATGATATTGATGGCTCCGGTGACCCAATGCACATGGAAGAAGTAGACCGTGAGGACGGCTCCGGTGACCCAATGCCGGTGCAAGAAGGAGACCGTGATGCTGGCTCCGGTGACCGAACCGAGTCCGGCCAGGAGGTATATATGTTAGTTAAGCCTGTGCTGACTAGTTAATTTATGCATTCATTAACTCTCATCTTTGTTCCTTTTTCTAGCCCTCCGGATCGAGCAAATCTTCGGTAAAGAGACGAGGCACGAAGAAAAAGTTAAGGCCGGATGAAAAGTTTGAGATCTCAGAAATCTCGCGCTCCAGCGAGCCGATTGAACCCATCCGGACAAAGAACGCATTTGTTAATTAGTGCGGGGTTCTGGTTAGGGACAAGATCCCGATCAGCATCCATCAATGGTTAAAGCCGGCTGCAAAAGACGCTCAGGTGTCTTATGTCACTGATATGCAGAAAGAAGATCTTTGGACTGAGCTGAAGTCAAATTTCATCCTACCGCCAGAGGATGATCCGGCGAATCCAGTTAAAGAGGAATTAATCAAGCCTGCTGCTCTTACGAAGATGGCAGACCAATTCAGGGCATGGAAGAAAAAACTGAATAAGTTTGTCCGCGATAAATAGACTCCAGAATTCGTGGGCATATATGAGAATATCAAAGATGACTGGCCCGCATTTGTGGCCTATAAGACATCGGAAAAGAGTAAGAAGATGTCGGCGACAAACCAGATAAATGCTGCGAAGAAGAAGCATCACCATCGCACGGGGTCAGGTGGCTGCCTTAGAGCCCGGCCTAAGTGGGCCAAGGCTGAGAATGATCTGCTTGAGAAAGGGATCGAACCAGAGACAATGCAATGGCCAGACCGTTGCCGGACTTGGTTCTTCGGGGCTGGCGGAACCTTGGACCCTGTATCAGGGAGGTGCATTTGGACGGACAAGCAATTGGAAATACCACTCAGGAAGCTTCGGCACTATATCAAAGCAGCGCATGAAGGGACATTCTTCCCCGACGGAGAGAACAACGAGCTGACAATGGCCCTCGGGAATCCTGAGCACCCTGGACGGACACGAGGCACGCCAGGCTCCCTTCCGTGGAGTGCTGGTTTTCCGGACGCAGGCGGCTACAAATGCCACGAGAGGAGGAAGAAAATGCAGCAGACTGAACTGCAGGCGCTGCGGGCCAGAATACAAGCGATAGAGGAACAAGAAGCAAATCGGGACAAAAGAATTGCCGAAGCTTCCCCCGAAGCTACCCCGCCATCTCAGCGGAGAAGCAGCTTGGCTTCCACCGAGCTGCTTCAGCCGGAGCATGTCTTGACGGCTACTGCCAGGTATCCCGTGGATGCTATCACGGAGGTACAAAATTGCCACCTTATGACGCAGTGGATAAATATGAAGGTCAAGGCGGCTGCTGGCTCTGTTTATCCTACTAGACCCGGCGACACTTTTCACTGCCGGCCGATTCCAGAAGGATATGCTAGGGTGATGGTGGATGAAATTACGGAGGGATTTGAGGAGCTCCAGCTTGACCACCCTACCGGTGAAGGGGAGACTCGGCTGGGTTCTTCATTGAAGACTCCATGCCTATGGCGGAAGGACCTCATCAACATTCTCAACTGGACGCCTCCGCCTCCTCCTCCTCCTCCTCCAGCGAGTCAGGGCACTCCGCCTCCCCCACCGCCTCCTCCTCCGGCGAGTGACGATCATGGCACTCCGGCTCCTTCTCCGGCGCGTGGCGGCACTCCGCCTCCTTCTCCGCCTGCGCCGACGCGCCCGAGCAGCCAGCCTCCTCCTTCTCCGCCTGCGCCGGCGCGCCCGAGCAGCCAGCCTACTCCTCCTTCTCCGCCTAGTCAGCAAGGGCGGAAGAGATCTGTCGCCGCTCCGGCTGCTCCTGCTCCGGCTCGTAAGCAAGGAAAGAAGACAGCCGCTTCGTCTGGTCTGCCGACGTCTAGCAGTACAGCCAGAGGCAGGAGGCAATGGAGATTCGGTCCTTCTCTCACGCCTCTAGAGAAGTTACCATACGAGAGGTCCGACGAGGAAAACACGAAGATCGCTCAAGGCGAAGTGAAGGACTGGCTTGAAGGGTTGAAAGCACAGAGACATCCACCTCCGGAGGAGAAGATAGATCCGGTGAAAGCAAAGCGCACTCTTGCTGCCCTGAAGAAACCAGCGAAAAGTAAGCCGAAGGACAACTATGACCGCATGATTGAAAAGTCATTTCAAGAAGCGAAGCGGTCGGGAAGTACTAAAAGTGATCAAAGGTTAGCAGAAGGACGAGCTGGGAAACAAATTGCCCAGCTCGGCGAACAAGCGGACCAATCGTGCCCCCCGCTCAAGGTGTCTAGCGACATGGTCGCTAATGATCTGAGGATGGTGCCCGGTTATAGCAATCTTGGAGATTACCTGTCAGACGATGTACAATATGATTTCTTGGAGGTGCAGATACAAAGATACGAGTACGGGAAGCCTCTCGTCAAAAATGAAAGATCTCTATCAACGAATATGGGAAGATTGCATGATTGGTACTTGAAAATCTGCAGAGAGTCTGGGGGGAGGGATAGCTTGTATGTGAGAGTTAAACCGGAGCATGACCTCGTTGGAATTGAATTGTTGCCTATTCCATTTGAGGAGTTCTATCAGTTTTTCAATCAATTGGCCCTCGATAAAGCAACGGTCACCTGCTACTGTCTGTAAGTAGTACTACTTCTGTCATTAAGTCTCTCTATATAGCTGATCTCTTTCATTGCATGTATTTATAATTATCCTCACTATATTATGCAGATTGAAGATCGTCGAATTGAAGAAAAGACAAGTAGGTGATATTGGGTTCATTAACACATACCTCATAGATGCAACCGAGGTTAAATGGCGTCCCTCAGATACCGAGACCAACTTGCTACGATCGTTGGTGGTTAATGAAAACAAAGATATAATACTCTTTCCTTACAACTTCAAGTGAGTGTTACTGTCTTGTGCATATTTGGTTTCCCTTATATATCAGTCAAGGTTATAGTAATGTAATTGATGAGTTCATGCATGTGTGCGCAGCTTCCACTATATTCTCTTAGAGATTAAGCTTGAGAAGGGAGTAGTAACTGTCTTGGACTCTAAACGTAAAGATCCAGAGGAGTATGCGGACATGACTCAAATGCTCGACAGGTAAGTTAAATCGATCAATATTATCCACCATGCATATCAGCAACTTTGTTCATTTCTGATATCAAGTAATTGTTTTCTTTGTCTGGCAGGGTTTGGAGAAAATTCACCAAAAAAGCTCTGGGACTGCCGAAGAAGCTAGAATTTGGACACCCGAAAGTAAGTACTATATAGTAGCATGTTCCGCGCATCTCCTATATCTTGATTCAAGCGCTAGTTTCATCAATACCATTTGGCATTCTTGCTTATCATTTTGATTGACCTCTATTTCTTGTAAAGTGGTTGTGGCAGGAACCCGGGAATGATTACTTTGGATACTACATTTGCGAGTCCATCCGCCACATGACCTGTGAGCGGGGCTACTCTGAAGCACAATTTGAAGTGCGTAAGCAATTAATAATATTCACAATTTTATTTCATTACCATCATTTGAAGTGCGTAAGCAATTAATCAATAATATTCACAATTTTATAGCATCATTTCATGTATTGACCCCCTTCTTCAAATTAGATGTTTCGGATGCGGGATGAACTCCTAACACCAGATCGTCTGCGAGCAATTCAAGAGGAATTGGCGGCATTCTTCCTTGAACACGTGATCGCGCCAGACGAAGAATACTATGTGGACCATGCGTCCATCGTATAGGAGATTATATTTGTAAGAGATAATTATTGTATATATGTACCCGGTAGTGTCGGATAGATATACGAGAACTTGTTGTTCGACCAATCTCTCGGAGAAGGAGAGGTGGTCGATGTTACTTATCTCTGTATGCATATATATATATATATATATATATATATATATATATATATATATATATATATATATATATATATATATATATATATATATATATATATATATATATGTTGATTATACGATCTTCTGTTTCCTTCGTTTGCTTACTAGCAAGCTAGCTAGCGTGTCTAGTCCTCTCTATACGTATGTGTAGTACGTAGCGTCGACCAAGCACGGACATAAGAGAGGACACTTCTCTCTATTAATTAGCTAGCTAACACAATATGAAACACCTAAATTAACCCCCCAAAACCTCCAACCCCCCTCCCCTTTCAAAAAAAACAAAAACCACAGCCACAGAAATGCTGACGCGTGGATGCCTTTTGGTCCCGGTTGGTGCCACCAACCGGGACCAAAGCCCCTCCTGCCTGGGCTCGGCGCACAGGCCACGTGGACACCCATCTGCCCCGGTTCTGGATTGAACCGGGACTAAAGGGCCAGGGCATTAGTACCGACACTTTTGTCCCGGTTCAAGAACCGGGGCTAAAGGCCCTAACGAACTGGGTCTGATGTCCCTTTATCTACTAGCGAAGAACCAAATCGTCGACTGTCCGGACACCGAATCCTTAGCGGCCTTCAAGCACAGTGTCCGAGATGAATGGCTAGCCAGACACCTCGGGCAGGAAAAGCCGAGGACAATGGCAGCCCTAACTACACTCATGACCCGCTTTTGCGCGGGTGAGGATAGCTGGTTAGCTCGTAGCAGCACCAGCGACCCTGGAACATCTGAAGTCAGGGACGGCAATGGAAAGCCACGAAGTAACGAAAACAAATGTCGAAAGAATGCTGGAAGCCAAGATGATACAGCGGTAAACGCCGGATTCAGTGGCTCCATACCCGATCAACGGAAGAAGCCATTTAAAGGCAACAAAGATGGTCCATCTAGCTTGGACAAAATATTAGATAGGCCCTGCCAAATCGGTGGCACCCCAGAGAAACCTGCAAACCATACCAACCGTAATTGTTGGGTCTTCAAGCAGGCTGGCATGCTCAACACCGAACACAATGAGAAGAAGCCTCAGAGCGAAGACGTGGATGAACCTCGCAAGCCGAATACAGGGGGACAGAAGAAATTTCCACCGCAGGTCAAAACAGTGACCATGATATATGCCACTCGTATCCCAAAAAGGGAGCGCAAGCCCGCACTCCGAGATGTCGATCCTGTTGCCCGCAAATTAAACCTGTGGTCGGCCTATCCGATCACTTTCGATCGCAGGGATCACCCGACTAGTATCCGTCACGGGGGTTCGGCTGCCCTAGTGCTCGATCCAATAATCGACGCATACCATCTTACCCGAGTCCTTATGGATGGCGGCAGCAGTCTCAATATAATATATCAGGACACTGTCCGCAAGATGGGGATTGACCCATCAAGAATAAAGCCAAGCAGCACGACCTTTAAAGGAGTGATACCGGGCGTAGAAGCCCGCTGCACGGGCTCTTTAACATTGGAGGTTGTATTCGGCTCTCCTGACAACTTTCGAAGCGAAGAGTTACTCTTCGACATGGCTCCATTCTGAAGTGGCTATCATGCACTACTTGGAAGAACGGCCTTCGCCCGCTTTAATGCAGTCCCGCATTATGCTTATGTCAAGCTCAAAATGCCCGAACCACGCGGTGTCATCACGGTCAATGGAAATATGGAGCGCTCTCTCCGCAAGGAGGAGGACACTGCGGCCTTAGCAGCCGAAGTCCAAAAGGGCCTATTCAAGCCAGACAACCTATCGGTCGCAGACATAGCTAAATGTGTCCCGCACAGGCCTCATTGTGGCAGCTTGATACGTCTCCAACGTGTCTATAATATTTTATTGTTCCATGCTATTATATAGTCTGTTTTGGATATTTAATGGGCTTTATTATACACTTTTATATTATTTTTGGGACAAACCTACTGACCCAAGGCCCATTGCAAATTGCAGTTTTTTGCCTATTTCAGTGTTTCGTAGAAAAGGAATATCAAATGGAGTCCAAACGGAATGAAACCTTCAGGAGAGTTATTTTTGGAACGATATCAACACAGGAGACCTGGAGTACACACCAGAAAACGAGAGAGGCGGCCACGAGGGCAGGGGTGCGCCCAGGGGGGTAGGCGCACCCCCCACCTTCGTGGGCCCCCTCTGGCTCCCCTGACGTGCCTATTTAGCCTATATATATACTCTCATACCCTATAAACAATGACGCAACATACGAAACCCTAATTCCGTCACCGCAAACTTCTGTTCCCGTGAGATCCCATCTTGGGGCATGTTCCGGAGCTCCGCCGGAGGGGGATCGATCACGAAGGGCTTCTACATCAACACCATAGCTCCTCTGATGAGTTGTGAGTAGTTTACCACAGACCTTCGGGTCCATAGTTATTAGCTAGATGGCTTCTTCTCTCTCTTTGGATCTCAATACAAAGTTCTCCTCGATCTTTGAGGAGATCTATTCAATGTAATCTTTTTGCGGTGTGTTTGTCGATATCCGATGAATTGTGGGTTTATGATCAAAATTATCTATGAACAATATTGGATTCTTTTCTGAAATCTTTTATGCATGATTTAAATATCCTTGCAAGTCTCTTCGAATTATCGGTTTCGTTTGGCCTACTAGATCTATAGTTCTTGCAATGGGAGAAGTGCTTGGCTCTGGGTTCAATCTTGCGATGTCCTTTCCCAGTGACAGCAGGGGCAGCAAGGCACGTATTGTATTGTTGCCATCGAGGATAAAAAGATGGGGTTTATATCATACTGCATGAGTTTATCCCTCTACATCATGTCATCTTGCTTAAGGCGTTACTCTGTTCTTATGAACTTAATACTCTAGATGCATGCTGGATAGCGGTCGATGTGTGGAGTAATAGTAGTAGATGCAGAATAGTTTCATTCTATTGGTCACGGACGTGATGCCTATATACAATTATCATGCCTAGATATTCTCATAACTATGCGCTTTTCTATCAATTGCTCAACAGTAATTTGTTCACCCACCATAGAATTCTGCTATCATGAGAGAAGTCACTAGTGAAACCTATGGCCCCCGGGTCTATCTTCATCATATTAGTTTCCCGTCAACTTGCCAATTTCTGTCGCCGTTATTTATTTGCATTAATTACTTTTTCTCTATACCAAAAATACCAAAAATATTATATTATCATATCTATCGGATCTCGCTCTCGTAAGTGACCGAGAAGGGATTGACAACCCCTTTTATCGCGTTGGCTGCGAAGTTCTTATTTGTTTGTGCACGTGCAAGGGACTCGTGCGTGGTCTCCTACTGGATTGATACCTTGGTTCTAAAAAACTGAGGGAAATACTTACGCTACTATGTTGCATCACCATTTCCTTTTCGAGGGAATACAACGCAAGCTCGAGAAGTAGCAAGAAGAATTTCTGGCGCCGTTGCCGGGGAGATCTACGCAAAAGTCATATACCAATTTTCAAGGTTTGGGTAAAGATTTGATGGACTATGGAACAAAGAGTGGCAAGAGCCTAAGCTTGGGGATGCCCAAGGCACCCCAAGGTAAAATTCAAGGACAACCAAAAGCCTAAACTTGGGGATGCCTCGGGAAGGTATCCCCTCTTTCGTCTTCATCTATCGGTAACTTTACTTGAGACTATATTTTAGTTCACCACATGATATGTGTTTTGCTTGGAGCGTCATGTATGATTTGAGTCTTTGC
Source organism: Secale cereale (assembly GCA_902687465.1). NCBI lineage: Eukaryota > Viridiplantae > Streptophyta > Magnoliopsida > Poales > Poaceae > Secale > Secale cereale. Next base: position 663,562,850 of record LR738712.1, read on the forward strand.
TTTTTAGTTTACCACAATCATCCTTGCTGGACACACCTTTTGAGAGAGATACACATGATTTGGAATTTATTAGAATACTCTATGTGCTTCACTTATATCTTTTGAGCTTGATAGTTTTGCTCTAGTGCTTCACTTATATCTTTTAGAGCACGGTGGTGGTTTTATTTCGTAGAAATTATTGATCTCTCATGCTTCACTTATATATTTTTGAGAGTCTCTTATAACAGCATGGTAATGTGCTTTAGTTATAAAACTAGTCCTAATATGATAGGCATCCAAGATGGGAATAGTAAAAACTTTCATAAAAGTGCATTGAATATTATGAGAAGTTTGATACTTGATGATTGTTTTGAGATATGAGGATGGTGATATTAGAGTCATGCTAGTAGAGTAATTATGAATTTGAGAAACACTTGTGTTAAAGTTTGTGATTCCTGTAGCATGCACGTATGGTGAACCGTTATGTGATGAAGTTGGAGCATGATTTATTTATTGAGTGGCATCCTTTGTGTGGAGGTCGGGATCGCGTGATGGTTAACTCCTACCAACCCTTCCCCTATGAGCATGCGTTAAATACTTTGTTTTGATGACTTGTAGATTTTTGCAATAAGTATATGAGTTCTTTATGACTAATGTTGGGTCCATAGATTATACGCACTCTTAACCTGCCACCATTGCTAGCCTCTCTTGTACCGTGCAACTTTCGCTGGTACCATACACCCACCATATACCTTCCTCAAAACAGCCACCATACCTACCTATCATGGCATTTCCATAGCCATTCCGAGATATATTGTCATGCAACTTTCCACCGTTCTGTTCATATGACACGCTTCATCATTGTCATTCACATGGAGTCATATTTTGTTCTAGCTTCGAGTTGTAAGTAAATAAAAGTGTGATGATCTTGATTACAAGAGCATTGTCCCAGTGAGGAAAGGATGATGGAGACTATGATTCCCCCACAAGTCGGGATGAGACTTCGGATGTAAAAAAAAAGTGGCCATAAAAAGAAAAAAGGGAGAAAAGGCCCAAAGAAAAAAGAAAAAAATGAGAGAAAAAGAGAGAAGGGACAATGTTACTATCCTTTTTCCACACTTGTGCTTCAAAGTAGCACCATGATCTTCATGATAGAGAGTCTCTAGTTTTGTCACTTTCATATACTAGTGGGAATTTTCATTATAGAACTTGGCTTCTATGGGCTTCCTTAAATTCCCTAGGTCTTCGTGAGCAAGCAAGTTGGATGCACACCCACTTAGTTTCTTTTGTTGAGCTTTCATACACTTATAGCTGTAGTGCATCCGTTGCATGGCAATCCCTACTCACTCACATTGATATCTATTGATGGGCATCTCCATAGCCCATTGGTACGCCTAGTTGATGTGAGACTATCTTCCTCTTTTGTCTTCTCCACAACCACCACTCTATTCCACATAGTGCTATATCCATGGCCCACGCTCATGTATTGCATGGAAGTTGAAAGGTTTGAAAAAATTGAAGTGTGAAACAATTGCTTGGCTGAAACCAGGGTTGTGCATGATTTAAATATTTCGTGTGATGAAGATAGGGCATAGCCAGACTATATGACTTTGTAGGGATAACTTTCTTTGGCCATGTTATTTTGAGAAGACATGATTGCTTTGTTAGTATGCTTAAAGTATTACTATTCTTATGTCAATATAGGCTTTATCTTGAATCTTTCGGATCTGAACATTCATGCCACAATAAAGAAAATTACATTGAGAATTATGTTGGTTAGCATTCCATATCAAAAAAATTATTTTTATCATTTACCTATTCGAGGACGAGCAGGAATTAAGCTTGGATATGCTTGATACGTCTCCAACGTTTCTATAATTTTTGATTGTTCCATGCTGTTATATATTCTATTTTGCATGTTTAATGGGCTTTATTATACACTTTTATATTATTTTGGGACTAACCTACTAACCCAAGGCCCAGTGCAAATTGCTGTTTTTTGCCTATTTTAGTGTTTCGCATAAAAGGAATATCAAACGGAGTCCAAACGGAATGAAACCTTCGAGAGAGTTATTTTTGGAACGATATCAACACAAGAGACTTGGAGTACACGCCAGGAAACGAGAGAGGCAGCCATGAGGGCAGGGGCGGGCCTAGGGGGTAGGCGCGCCCCCCACCCTCGCGGGCCCCCTCTGGCTCCCCTGACGTGCCTCTTCAACCTATATATACTGTCATACCCTGAAAACATCGAGGCAACAGACGAAACCCTAATTCCACTGCCGCAACCTTCTGTTCTTGTGAGATCCCATCTTGGTGCCTGTTCCGGAGCTCCGCCGGAGGGGGATCGATCACGGAGGACTTCTACATCAACACCATAGCTCCTCCGATGATTTGTGAGTAGTTTACCACAGACCTTCAGGTCCATAGTTATTAGCTAGATGGCTTCTTCTCTCTCTTTGGATCTCAATACAAAGTTCTCCTCGATCTTCGAGGAGGTCTATTCGATGTAATCTTTTTGCGGTGTGTTTGTCGAGATCCGATGAATTATGGGTTTATGATCAAGATTATCTATGAACAATATTGGATTCTTTTCTGAAATCTTTTATGCATGATTTAAATATCCTTGCAAGTCTCTTCGTATTATCGGTTTGGTTTGTCCTACTAGATCTATAGTTCTTGCAACGGGAGAAGTGCTTGGCTTTGGGTTCAATCTTCCGGTGTCCTTTCCCAGTGACAGAAGGGGCAGCAAGCCACGTATTGTATTGTTTCCATCGAGGATAAAAAGATGGGGTTTATATCATATTGCAAGAGTTTATCCCTCTACATCATGTCATCTTGCTTAAGGCATTACTCTGTTCTTATGAACTTAATACTCTAGATGCATGCTGGATAGCGGTCCATGTGTGGAGTAATAGTAGTAGATGCAGAATCATTTCGGTCTACTTGTCACAGACGTGATGCCTATATACAATGATCATGCCTAGATATTCTCATAACTATGCGCTTTTCTATCAATTGCTCGACAGTAATTTGTTCACCCACCGTAGAATTCGGCTATCATGAGAGAAGCCGCTAGTAAAACCTATGGCCCCCGGGTCTATCTTCATCATATTAGTTTCCCGTCAACTTGCCCATTTTTGTCGTCGTTATTTATTTGCATTATTTACTTTTTCTCTATACCAACAATATTATATTATCATATCTATCAGATCTCACTCTCGTAAGTGACCGAGAAGGGATTGACAACCCCTTTTATTGTGTTGGCTACGAAGTTCTTATTTGTTTGTGCAGGTGCGAGGGACTTGCGCGTGGTCTCCTACTGGATTGATACCTTGGTTCTCAAAAATTGAGGGAAATACTTGCGCTTCTTTGCTGCATCACCCTTTCCTATTCGAGGGAATACAACGCAAGCTCGAGAAGTAGCACAGCTAATATGAACCTGAGCTACATTAGCAGCTATGCCCCCATTGACTGCCCCATAAGGTGATAGCATACGTTCCTCGGGTACATAACTATGCATTAAGAATCCCTTGGGCGACGCTGGGGGCGCACTGCATATAGTCCATAGTTCGGATTGACCCTATTCGGACTCTAAAAACTACCTTTTAAGGTTCGCTGAACGAACAAATCTTGTTTATGGCCACAATGGATTTCTTTTTCTTTTCCAAGTTTCTTTTTTTCCTTTTACAGATGGCCATCATACTCCCCCCTTCAAGGACACATCACAGAGGAGGAAACGGCGCAGACATGCAGCAGGGACCCGTGCTAAGGTTTCTTTTTAGATTAAGACTCTGTGTAAACCTTTTTTCTCTTTCTTGTTATATACCTTTCTGGGATGTAAAATGTCCAAGGAAGTTATCGGCATTATTTGTAAGGTTACGGCTCACCGTAATATAAAGGGATATTAATAGAGCAGCTTGATTCGCATTATGTTCGGATTTTATTCACTCACCATAAATGTTCTCTCCCCACATCGGATTGCCACATGTGCCTTGTCAATAGGGTCTATTACCAGGGGCTGAATTCAGCCCGGTATATGTTGAAAAGACCGAACACCTATAGGGAGTGTTCGGCGTCCTGGATGTTTGCCTTATATGCATCAGTTCCGAATCATGTCTTGGGTCAATAGTTGGGTTTCCCGGCTCCTGTGCTTACCCCTACGTTCTCGATTGTTCGGCTAGGGTGTAAAGGGAGAACTACTGCGATTGTACTCCTAGCTTGTCCGGTCAAGTACCTCAGTAGAGAAAGCCGAAAACTGCCTGTCATGATAGGCGAGAACCTGGTCCGCAATCCGGTGACTTAGTTTTATACTACGATCAATAGAGATCTACCCCGTGTTATACAAAGGGTTGGTTTTTTCGCCCAGCCAGGTGCAATTGGATACCTTAAGTAAGGAATATCATATCTGCACCAGGGGCTAGTACCTAGCCCCACATGTCAAACTCCTATGACTAAGTGAAAGCAATAACGCCGCATAGTCTGATTGTCTGGTTCGCTTCGCATACACCTCCTATATGGACCAAGACGTTGGATAAAGAGTGTATGTGCATATGACCGAACACCCCAGTACTATGTACATGGGGGCTGAAGCCGACGACTGGAAACTTTCATATTGACATAAACAGTCACACAGGAGGTAAAAGACGCTCATATTATAATAGCGCAAAAGTTATATATATCGGACTCATAAGCTTAAGTCTTTACAACCGAATACAATTAATCTAAGATAATATCCTTTGAGCACTGGCCTTCTACAGGACGGTCACCTTCTATGACGTCATTGAAGTACTTCTCCGGCTTGCGGTGCTCCTTGCCTGCGGGTGGGCCAGCAGTAGCTATGTCCTACGCCCTCATCCTCGCCCAGTCCACGTTGACACGAGTGAAGGCCATCCGAGCACCTTCTATGCAGGCTGAACGCGTCAATGCGTCGACCCGCGGACTCGCCTCGACGAGCCGCTTCACCAATCCGAAGTAACTACTTGGGATTGGATTAGCGGGCCATAGCCGGACTATTAAGTCCTTCATGGCCGAACCCGCCATGTTGTGCAGCTCGACCAACAGCTTCATCTGGTCGTTGAGGGGCACCCGATGTTTTGGCGCATAGAACTGTGCCAAAACAGCTTCTCCGTGTCGTTTCCCTCCTGGGCTTGGAAGTATTGGGCGGCGTCTGCACTGCTCCTCGGAAGATCAGCAAACACGCCTGGAGAACTCCATATCGTGTCAGCCCAAGATACTTCCGCCCTCCGAAGATGCTCTGTAAGAGAAAAGTCTTACCAGATGCTATCTGTCGTGCCTGCTTGATTTCTTCACAGGCGTTGCGCGCCTCGCCTCATGCATCCTGGGCAGCCTTAACTGCTGCAGTAAGCTCGGATGCATGTTCTGAAGTCTTCTTCTCCAATGCCTCACATTTGAGAATGTCATCTTTGAGCTCAACCTCGACTTCAGACACCCGAGCCTGGTGCTTCTCGCACTCGGCCTTTTCAGCCTCTAGTTCGGCAACCGCCTTATTAGCGATCGCCTTGCTCGCCTCGGCCTCCTTCTTGGCCTTCGTGAGCTCGCCCTTGAGGGCCCCGAGCTCAGTGGCGCCAACTGTGTAATACAGAATATCATAAAAGAGTTTATACTCATACTCAATTAATATTGTTAGTCTTCTTGACATTTTAATTTTTTAAATCCGCATACCTTGTGTTTGATCTAAACGCTGGTTGACGCGGTCGAGGTCCGCGTTGGCCAACAAGAGCTTCCGGTTTAGTTCGGCAACCTCTGCATCTCGTGCAGTTGCCGTAACTAGTGAAGCCTGTTCAAATAACATAAAGCACAACAGTTCAGCTCTAGAATATGCTATACTATGGATACTTCGTCTGATTCTGTTCGGAATGACACAAAGCATCAGGGGCTACTGTCGGTGTCAAAACCAGCGGATCTCAGGTAGGGGGTCCCGAACTGTGCGTGTAAGGTCGATAGTTACAGGAGACTGGGGACACGATGTTTACCCAGGTTCGGGCCCTCTCTATGGGGGTAATGCCCTACTTCCTGCTTGATTGATCTTGATGAATATGAGTATTACAGGAGTTGATCTACCACGAGATCGTAATGGCTAAACCCTAGAGGCCTAGCATGTATGACTATGGTAATGTGTCTATCCTTTCCGGACTACCCCCTCCGGTTTATATAGACACCGGGGGGATCTAGGGTTACATAGAGACGGTTACATAAGAATGAATCTTCATAGTTGGTCGCCAAGCTTGCCCTCTACGACAAGGAGAGTCCCATCCGGACACGGGTACGGTCTTCGGCCTTCATGTGTTCACAGCCCATCAGTCCTGCCCATGGATAACAGGCCGGATGCCCGAGGATCCCTTAGTCCAGGACTCCCTCAGTAGCCCCTGAACCTGGCTCAATGACGAGGAGCCCGGCGCACAGATTGTCTTCGGCATTGCAAGGTGTGTTCCCTTCTTCCCTAACTCCAAGATAGTCTTCGAACACGATGATAGTATCCGGACTTGTCACACACACCATAGACAACCGCAGAGAGAATATAATTTTACACGAGTCCAATCTGCTGACAAATTTTCGTAACATGACATCACGTCCAACCGGTCATAATACTGGACCGTTCTATGTCCTCCGCTCCTCGTCCCAGGATGCGGTTGCTATCGGCATGTCTTGTCAAAGCAGAGATCGTGCCCCCTTATTGCGGGGTTCTCATCAATGCGGGTATGGGTAACCCAACAGTGTCGTTTACACAGGCCTTGGGAATAGGAAAGCCTTTTAGGGCGAGTGGAAAGGCGCTTGATATTCGCGGCCTTTATAAGGGGATAAGGATTCCCTTTTTTCACTCACGCCCTTTTTCTCCCTCAGCCCTTCCGTCCTTGAGCTCCAGCGCCCAAGCTTTAGCCTTTTCTCGTTCGAGAAAGCACTCCAAACATGTCCGGATCCGGAGCTGGAGGCAAGTGGATGGCCTCCTCCGTTAAGAAGAAGGACATCAAGGAGCTCTAGGAGGCCAGATACCTGGCCAAGGAGATCGCTCATCGACTCCCGGTCAAAGGACATATCGTCCCGACTCCAGAGCCCCATGAGAGGGTTGTGTTTCTCACACATTTTGTCCGCAGGCTGGGATTCCCTCTCCACCCGTTCGTCCGCGGACTGATGTTTTACTACGGGCTAGATTTCCATGACCTAGCCCCTAACTTCATTCTCAACATCAAGGATTTCATTGTCGTGTGCGAGGACTTTCTCCGCATCCCACCTCATTTCGGTCTATGGCTGAAGACCTTCAATGTGAAGCCGAAGGTGGTGGGCGGTCAACAAGCAGAGTGTGGAGGCGCCATGGTGGGCAAGATGCCCAATGTTACCTGGCCCGAAGGCTCCTTCGTGGAGACGGTTAAGGGGTGGCAATCAGGGTGGTTCTACATCACCGAGCTGCACGACACTGACTGGGCAGCGGCCCCCGAATTCCGATCTGGAACCCCGATGCGGCTCACCTCTTGGCAAGAGAGGGGCCTAACCTGGGGTCCCTCGGATGAGCTGACTGGGCTCGAGATGTGCGTCTAGAACATGATAGACAGGAAAATCAAGCTTGTCAACGTGAGCCAGGTCATGCTTGTTCGTCGGATCCTTCCGTGCCAACGCCGGACTTGTTGTCTGTGGGAGTACGATCCGGCCAAGCACCAGATGCTACAAGAGCTCTTCAGCACGATGCATGAAGATATCTGGAAAGTGCTCTTCAAGGCCGGCGAGACGCCACCGCCCATGACCGAGGATCGCGGGCTCAGCTTAAAACGCCAGGCTAATTCAGTAAGTTCTTTCATATTTTCAAGGTATACCCTTTACTAGCACATTCTGAGGAAAAAGTCTCAGCCTTCCCATCCTTGTTTAAAGGCTTGGATCAAGGTAGCAGGGGGGATTAACTGTCCGGCTCCGCTGCCCGAAGACCAAGAATTCCCATTACTGACGAAAATGTTGTTTCCAACACCTTATGAGGTGCCGGCGAAGACGGCCAAGAAAGCGGCCGAAGGGGCCCGAAGGGGCACTCGCCGAAAAGGCGCTTCAGACATGACGTCCGAAGACGAGACTCACTCTTCGTCCGCCGAAGACGATGACGAGGAGGAGGAAGAAGAAGAAGACTCCCCACCCGAGGTGGGAGGAACAAGAGAGCGGCCTCCACGAATCTGGAGGTGAAAGCGCCCAAGAAGGGGAGGGGCTCCCGTGCGGATAACTCCGCGTGGGATATCGATAGTAGTCCGGAGCGACCTCCCCGGACCAAGCCTCGGTGTGACGCCCCAAGACCGATGCGCCAAGTGTCAGCCAGATATTCGTCATCGTTGCCATGTCATTTGCTTGCGTGTTGCACTTTGCCTTTTCATCATGTGCATTTCATCAGCATGTTTTCAACACTTGCATCCGTCCGAGTCTGCACGTCCTTTCCGTTGTCCGTTCTGAGCCCAGACACACTCACACGCGCCCGCGGCACCTCCGAATATTTATTTTATAAGTGGCCGGAAAATGTTCTCGGAATGGGTTGCAACTTGGCGTGCGGTCTTATTATAGCGTAGGTAGACCGCCTGTCAAATTTCATCGCATTTGGAGTGTGTTTGATAGCCCAACCGTTAAACATATAGCGGCATTATAGCCGGTTTATTCGTCGGACGTTTCAGTGCTCTGAAACCTGTTGCCGGGCTGCCATCTCTCTCTCTCTCTTCTCAGCCTACACATTCTACGCAGGCCATTTTTTTTCCTCTCCTCGCAACTTGTCCGAAACTGTCCCGAACCCGACCCGGGAAGTCGTGACCGATGGGTCCGGTTCTTCCCCAAACATCCCTAAAATATCTCCGTTTCCTTGTTTGGACTCCCCACCTATTTTTTTTCTCGTCCGTTAGATTTCGATCGGAGGGACTAGATAGCCCCTAATTTACCCACTTGCTATATATAAACAGTCCAAACCCTAAAATTGAGGGCGTCTGTCCCATCCATTCCTCCTCCCCGCCGCCACTTCTCTTCCTCGGGATCCCCCTCGATCCAAACTCCACCAACCAGCGCCTTCGCTGTCTCTCCTCGATTCCCCACCGAACCACCCAATCCATCCCTCGATCCAGGCTGAGGCAGCAGAGCTCCCCTGCCTCCCCGATCACGAGCTCCTCCCCCTGTCCGAGGCTGCTGGCTCCCCGTCGTCTTCCTCAAACTCCAACAGGGACGGCGCCCATGGATCCCCTGCTTCGAGCACCTCCATGGAGACAAGCACATGCCTCTGCTCAAACTATACGAGGACCAGCAGAGCTCGCCCGCCTCCTCTGCCTCATCCCACTGCCGTTCATCGCCGGAACCACCAGGTGCCGCCGCAACCTATCCGTCCCCGTGCCTCCTCTTGGTCGCCTCCAACCACTCGAGCTCCCGCGCCCGAGCCCCGCCTTGGATCGTCTCCTCTGCTCCGCCCCAAGTCCCGCACCCCGTCGGCCGCCACGAGGAACGTCGCCGCCCTGCTGCCATGTTCCGCCGCTGCCTTGCTTCTGCTCTGCGAGAAGGAGGACCCCAGCGCCAAATCTTCTTCGCGATTGACGGAGCCCCGAGCGCTGGGTTCTACCCGTCGGCCGCACCCGTTATTGCATCGGCCAGCGCTCGCCTCACGCGTTGACCGCGCCTGCCTCGCGCGTGGGGTGCGTGCTGGCCTCCAGATAGCCCAGCCAGCGCCATCCTCACCGAGCTGGGCCAAAGCCCATGGGGTGAGAAAACCCCAGCGCAACCCCCTTTTTTTTCTCTTGTCAGGCCAGCCAGTTTCGGCCCAGCATGTGTTTTTTCCTTTCTGCGATTTAGCTAATTTCCAGGAGAAAACAGTTTTGCAGAATAGTCCGTCTAGTTCATGCATTTAATAACTTCACAACCATGCATCACATGTAAAAACTTTATATATGAAAAATGCTTAGAATTTTGTGTAGATTCATAATATGCCACTTTCACCCCTGTTAAAAAATGTTTAACTTGTTGTTTTCATTAATTTTTGTAATTAACTTGCTAAAATGATTTATTTCATAACTAAATAACCGTAGCTCGGTTTTTAATAAACTTTATATGTAAATGGGCTAGAAAATGTGTAGAATAACTTGGTGCACTTTGTTTTGCTGTTTAACAACATTGAAATATGGTAATAGGCAGAACAGTACCAAATTCATAGTATGCACATGGGGATTTTCCGGAATTGTTGTTTGTTGTTCCGGCCTCATTTAAACTTGTCTAAATAGTTAGCTTAATTTTGCTTCACCCCTTGAAATGTTAAAAAACATTTAATCTTGTCTTGTAAATAAACGACAGTCAACTAAATAAATAAAATGTGGTGTTTCGTCAATATGCAACTCGTTGCATATTGAGCTCCACTTAATGTGTAGTATTGCTTGTGCACCTTGCCATGCCATGCATATTTAAACCGGACATGCATCATACTTGGAAGTGCATCGTATGCCATGTTTATGCTTGTGTGTTTACCGTGTTGTTTGCTTCTTTCCGGTTGCTTCTCTTGTTAGCTTCGGTTCCGTTCCAGAGTAGTGAGGATCCGTTCGACTACTTCATGGACTTGTTCTTCTTCCTTGCGGAATCCCAGGCAACATGATCATACCCTTGGATACCTTTACTACCATTGCCATGCTTAGTTGTCTCGATGCTATCGTTACATGTCGCGCTACCCATCTTTTATGTCAGCCTCTCCTTGTTGCCATGAAACCTCTAACCTTTGAAACCTTCCTAGCAAAACCAATGTTTGGCTATGTTACCCGCTTGCTCAGCCCCTCTTATAGCGTTGTTAGTTGCAGGTGAAGATGAAGTTTGTTCCAGGAGGGAACTTGTTGTTGTTATATCACAATATCTATAATTATTATAACACACCTATATACTGGGCATGGGTGGAAGGCTTGGCCTTTTGCTCGGTGTTTTGTTCCACTCATGCCACCTTAGGCGCCGATAAACCGGCATTATGTTCCTTGATTTTGCGTTCCTTACACGATGGGTGGATGGGAACCCCTTGACAGTTCGTCTTTGAATAAAACTCCTCCAGCAAGGCCCAACATTGGTTTTAATTTGCCTCATAATAACAACTTAATTAATTGATTAAATTTCCATAGGGGGTCGCGCCCTCAGGATTCTTTTCTACATAGCAGGGGGGCCAGTGCTGATGGTGTTGGTCCCAAACGGGGTGTATGCGGGGCCACCACGGGGAAACTCGAGGTTTGGTTTTACTCGTATAATCGCCCATCCGGTCGTGGCCTGAGACGAGATACGCGTGGCTACTATCAGGGTGTCGGCACGCCGGGAGGTCTTGCTGGACTTGTTTTACCATTGTCGAAATGTCTTGTGCACCGGGATGCCGAGCCTGATCGGATTTCCCTAAGATAAGGGGTGATGATATTATATTTATCACTTCAGCTAATCGTGAGAGCTTGTGATGGGCTAAGTTGGGACACCCCTGCAGGGTTATAATCTTTCAAAAGCCGTGCCCGCGGTTATGTGGCAGATTGGAATTTGTTAATGTCCGGTTAGAAAACTTGACAGAGGATCCGAAGTAAAACACACAACTGTGTGAGTAACCGTGCCTGTCTCTTTTCACTTTGAGAAGAGAACACGGTGGGGTTATGTTTGACTCGTATGTAGTTTAGCATCTTTAGCGATCACTACTAGTTGGCGACCGTTTGCGTAGATGCTCATCTTAGTCTTGTACTCGTAAGTTAGCCACCATATTGCTTAGCCGCTGCTGCAACCTCACCACTTTACCTCTTCCTACCCACAAAGCTTTGCTAGTCTTGATACCCATGGTTATGGGATTGCTGAGTCCTCGTGGCTCATAGATACTACAACACCAGATGCAGGTTCAGCCGAGAGGATGCGGGAGCTGGTTCAAGTACTTCAGGGAGTTCCATGAAGAGAGTGGCTGTATGCTTGTGACGTTTTCGACGATCAGTAGTGGTTTCTACTAGGGGCGATTCAGACCTGTGGCTTTATGTTTTGGTATCTTTCTTTTGGATCTTCGCCCGTAGTCGGGTTGTGATGTTTTGCATGATGTTTTGCTTATGTAATGTATTGTGTGAAGTGGCGAGTGTAAGCCAACTATCTTCTTTTGCAATTTCATCCCTATTTTTTTACATGAGTCGTGCAAAGATACCAAACTTGAGATCATTCCAGAATGGGCTTATACCTTTAAGTCGTGCCTCGACACGTAGGAGGTATAGTCCCATCCTGGGCATTACAAGTTGGTATCAGAGCCTTCTCCGACCTAGAAGCCCCCACTGATTGATCGAATCGTTGATGGTTGAGTCTAGACACACACTTGAAAATGTTTTGAGTCCTATATATATATTGGAGAGTAGGATTTCTTTTGCTCCTCATCCCTTTTCACTCTGGTGAGGACTCCTGACGATTACTCTTATCTCTTCTACTCTTCAAAAATTGCACCGATTTTTTTTTAGGATCACGCGAGTATTGTTTGGATTGTTCCGATGTCTTTGTGACGAGAACATTGTTCTCGATGCCTCCTGTCATTAGGGGTTGTGGCAGTGTCCCGGGGAGTTGAGCTCCGAGGTGTTGTCGTCACAAATATATCGCATCAGTTCTGGAATACTTAAGACGGCCGACATCGAAAACTCTCCTATGCGGTTAGTGGCAAGATAACCCCGACATCACCCAGTACTGGGGAGGTAGTTCGGGAGTATTGCCATAGCTTGTATAGTAGATGCGTTTCGAAGGTCCGAGGTAAACGGTTTCCGGAAATAACTGGTTATGTGTTGAAGGATGGATACAGCTGGATGTAGGATTAGAGTTGAGTGCGCGGTGCTTCCCTTGTATCCCCAACACCTGACTGCATAACTGGAAACTTTCGGAAATTAATAGGTGGGTTCATCTAGTAGTTCGTAGGCATTCTTCCAACGAATGCAGGATATGGAGTTCGGGGTTCTACATTGAGTGAAGTGGTTTTATGGGTGTTGTTCCGATCGGGAGTTGCATCTTAAAGGGTCCTTGGCTATGCTGATCCAGGGATTGCAAAACCCTTTTGTAACACGTTCCATGAGCTTTCAGCACGAATATGTCGAACGAAGCTTCTATCTTGTATTTGTTCTATCTGCTCCTTGTTGTTTTTATTTATCTTTTGTTCTTCCAAGTCTCTTCTCGTCAAGTTGATGTACCTGTGGAATTCATTCGTTCAATTCTCTGTTCGAATGATATTGTGAAGATTATGTTACAACATATCTATCCTTTGTTTTGATTTGATTCTGGTATTCGAGTTGCTTCGATGTCAAATGTTGATTCCATACCTTTCCTAATCGGTGTTCTCATATTTCTATGGGAGTGCTAATTCTTCTTGACCATCGAGATCTTCAGGTTAATCCTTTTCAACCGGTGTGCCTTCTCTTCAAATTATTCCATACGGACGCCGTTGAGAAATCTGACGATTGTCTGTTTCATTCATCCCAAATTGTCTTTGTTTTCCCCACCCTCCCACCCTTCTTCTTCTTGGGACCAGAATTCTCAAATTAAATATCCATTTTATTCATGTGATATTTCTTCATTTTTTTTCCTTCAATGTTCTTATCCGGTGATTCTCAGGAAGATGCTCAAGAGCTTCAAGTTTTTCATTCTTTGTTGTCGTTTCTTCTGCCGGTGGATGTAATTCAAGATTTCGGTGTTGATCTTATCCTTTTCCTCATTTCACAATGCTTTCTTATTCCGGTGCACCAATTAATCATTCTCCTCTCTCTATGTTCATATCCGGAGTGTTCAAGATATCTTAGAAGATTCACATTTCCATTCCCAATTTGTTCAAGCTATTTTGAGATTGTTATCTCATTCAAGCCATTTAATTTAACCGGTGCTATATCTCGCAAGCAATCTTTTTCAACGGTGATTTCTTTAGTGGGCCCTAACCCATAGGTCTTTTCCCAGGATCTTGCCTGACTCTTCTATTTTTCTGGAGTTATACTCAAATTCTTTTCAAAGTGTGACGTAAGAATGATTTCCATCAGTCATATGCCTTCTCCAAGTTTACTTTCAAATTCTTTCCATCGTTGGTTCAACCTTTTATTTCTTCTTTCCGGAGTGCCTATACAATTCATGGTGGTGTATCTCGTCGTCATTCTCAATATTTGAAGACCGGAGAAGTGTTTCTCTTAAATCTTGGCCCGTCTTCTTGAAGATTCGTGGTTCTAGCTTCATGCCATCCTCATTATTGTTCCGATTGTGAGGAATTCTTTTATACCATCCAAAGCATTTCATGAATTCTTCTTATTGTGATCCTCCGAAGGCCATCATGTCAGAATATTTCTTCGTTCTCAGTTTTCAACTTCGTCCTCCAACTATTCTTCATTGATGCCTCTTCGTTCATCTCCGTATTCTACCGGTGCTTTGTCAAGTATTCTTTAATCGGTTCGCGATCTCTTCGTTCTCTTGTAAATTTTTCCTCAAGTGCTTATTCTTCCCGGTGGATTATTCTCTTTCTTCACCCGGTCTCAATTCTTACGGTGGTTCGTTGAAGTTTACTCTTCCTTGTTTTCGTATTAATTCACTCATTCTTTTCATAATCCTACCGGTGGTTCGTTGAATATTTACCCAAGCTTGTGCGAGATCTCTCTTAATCCTTTCCAACGAGAATAAGTAGTATGCCAAATCCTTTGGTTGTCATCAATTTAAATTGGTGAAGGAGATGCATGACATAATTTTTATTCTTATTCCTTCAAGGTGATTTAATTCTTTTGTCTGGAGCTTGTTCATCATATCATATTCTTGGTCCTAAGTTGTTCATCTTGTTTTCCGGAGTTCCAAGTTATTTCAATTATATCATTTCAAACCTCCATCTAATTCATCGTAGGCCTTGAATCTTATTCTTTTCATCTTTCACTTCTCATCGTTTCATTACCGGAGTTCTCATGGTGGTTCATCATCAATTAATTCATCCTCGAAGTTTTCATCAAGATTCTTGTTGGAGCTCAAGCATTCTTCTTCATGCTTTCCAAGTGTAATTCTTTCTACCTTTATTGTTTGAGATGGTGGTATGCCATTTTTGACAATTTCCCTTCATGTTTCATGATTCACAAGTTGTCAGGAATGAGATATTTAAACCATCATTTTCCTTGTTCTGGAGATCCTTTCAACCCCTCATTTTTATCTCTTGGAGTTATCTTGGGTTGTATTTCACCTAAAAGCTTTCCTTGAGAATTGTTGCTATTATGGTGCTTATAAATGACCCAAGTTCTTCATTTATCATTCCGGTGAAATAAGTTTTTCGTCTCCTTGTTGATCTCAATCCATTCAAATGTTTTCGTCAGTGGTTGGTTGTCACCTCATAATTTTGAGATGTTTTCCATAAGCCCACATCAAGCTTATTCGTTTTCGTGTTGATTTTCCATCAACCCCTTTCAACCCTTCTTCGTAAGGATGCTTTTAAAAATCATTTCTAGTTGAAGATGTTATTCTTCTTCGATCTTTTCACTCCATTATTCATTCCGGAGGCTTTGTGATATTGCTCTCTTCGAACCATCATCTTGTCATATCAAGATCATGGTCTTTTCTTTTCTCGTCCACTCAACTGGAGCGTTGTATTCTCCATTCTAATTCTCTCATCTCATCATGTTTTGCCTCTCTTTTCAATCGGAGTGCTATATGAAATCTTTCTTAACCTTGTGCCATTCTTTTAATTGTTTTAGAGGCTGTGTGCTGTTGTTTTCATCAAGTATCACTCCATCTCCTCAAGTTCTTGTTAATTCCTTCCATTTTCAGACGGAGTGCTGTCCAAATTATTTCGTTATTTTCCTTCTCAATCTTGGTTAACCGGAGTGGTTTTGAAATTCTTCCGTCATCCGTGAGCTCTTGTTTCATGTCCTTCAACCTACAAGGTTCTCGTAATGTTCCTTGTTCATCTTGTCTAACGGAG
This sequence comes from Secale cereale, assembly GCA_902687465.1. NCBI lineage: Eukaryota > Viridiplantae > Streptophyta > Magnoliopsida > Poales > Poaceae > Secale > Secale cereale. Next base: position 663,578,730 of record LR738712.1, read on the forward strand.
AGTTTCAATTTCTTTCATCTCTGTCGTGTCATTTCTTCAAGTTTTCAACCTCTCAAGGTTCGTGGTTTCACTCGTTTGTGGAAGAAGCAACTTTGTTTTACCTCTTCTTTTCCGTTTTTATCCGGTGCCATCTCCAGGATCTCGGGTCGAGATCCTCTGTTACTGTGGGAGAGTTGTGACGCCCCAAGACCGATGCGCCAGGTGTCAGCCAGATATTCGTCATCGTTGCCATGTCATTTGCTTGCGTGTTGCACTTTGCCTTTTCATCATGTGCATTTCATCAGCATGTTTTCAAAACTTGCATCCGTCCGAGTCTGCCCGTCCTTTCTGTTGTCCGTTCTGAGCCCAGACACACTCACACGCGCCCGCGGCACCTCCGAATATTTATTTTATAAGTGGCCGGAAAATGTTCTCGGAATGGGTTGCAACTTGGCGTGCGGCCTTATTATAGCGTAGGTAGACCGCCTGTCAAATTTCATCGCATGCGGAGTTTGTTTGATAGCCCAACCGTTAAACATATAGCGGCATTATAGCCGGTTTATTCGTCGGACGTTTCAGTGCTCTGAAACCTGTTGCCGGGCTGCCATCTCTCTCTCTCTTCTCAGCCTACACATTCTACGCAGGCCATTTTTTTTCCTCTCCTCGCAACTTGTCCGAAACTGTCCCGAACCCGACCCGGGAAGTCGTGACCGATGGGTCCGGTTCTTCCCCAAACATCCCTAAAATATCTCTGTTTCCTTGTTTGGACTCCCCACCCATTTTTTTTTCTCGTCCGTCAGATTTCGATCGGAGGGACTAGATAGCCCCTAATTTACCCACTTGCTATATATAAACAGTCCAAACCCTAAAATTGAGGGCGTCTGTCCCATCCATTCCTCCTCCCCGCCGCCACTTCTCTTCCTCGGGATCCCCCTCGATCCAAACTCCACCAACCGGCGCCTTCACTGTCTCTCCTCGATTCCCCACCGAACCACCCAATCCATCCCTCGATCCAGGCTGAGGAAGCAGAGCTCCCCTGCCTCCCCGATCACGAGCTCCTCCCCCTGTCCGAGGCTGCTGGCTCCCTATCGTCTTCCTCAAACTCCAACAGGACGGCGCCCATGGATCCCCTGCTTCGAGCACCTCCATGGAGACAAGCACATGCCTCTGCTCAAACTATACGAGGACCAGCAGAGCTCGCCCGCCTCCTCTGCCTCATCCCACTGCCGTTCATCGCCGGAACCACCAGGTGCCGCCGCAACCTATCCGTCCCCGTGCCTCCTCTTGATCGCCTCCAACCACTCGAGCTCCCGCGCCCGAGCCCCTCCTTGGATCGTCTCCTCTGCTCCGCCCCAAGTCCCGCACCCCGTCGGCCGCCACGAGGAGCGTCGCCGCCCTGCTGCCATATTCCGCCGCTGCCCTGCTTCTGCTCTGCGAGAAGGAGGACCCCAGCGCCAAATCTTCTTCGCGGTTGACGGAGCCCCGAGCGCTGGGTTCTGCCCGTCGGCCGCACCCGTTATCGCATCGGCCAGCGCCCGCCTCGCACGTTGATCGCACCTGCCTCGGGCGTGGGGTGCGTGCTGGCCTCCAGATGGCCGAGCCAGCGCCATCCTCACCGAGCTGGGCCAAAGCCCATGGGGTGAGAAAACCCCAGCGCAACCCCCTTTTTTTTCTCTTGTCGGGCCAGCCAGTTTTGGCCCAGCATGTGTTTTTTCCTTTCTGCGATTTAGCTAATTTCCAGGAGAAAACAGTTTTGCAGAATAGTCCCTCTAGTTCATGCATTTAATAACTTCACAACCATGCATCACATGTAAAAACTTTATATATGAAAAATGCTTAGAATTTTGTGTAGATTCATAATATGCCACTTTCACCCCTGTTAAAAAATGTTTAACTTGCTGTTTTCATTAATTTTTGTAATTAACTTGCTAAAATGATTTATTTCATAACTAAATAACCGTAGCTCGATTTTTAATAAACTTTATATGTAAATGGGCTAGAAAAATGTGTAGAATAACTTGGTGCACTTTGTTTTGCTGTTTAACAACATTGAAATATGGTAATAGGCAGAACAGTACCAAATTCATAGTATGCACATGGGGATTTTCCGGAATTGTTGTTTGTTGTTCCGGCCTCATTTAAACTTGTCTAAATAGTTAGCTTAATTTTGCTTCACCCCTTGAAATGTTAACAAACATTTAATCTTGTCTTGTAAATAAACGAGAGTCAACTAAATAAATAAAATGTGGTGTTTCGTCAATATGCAACTCGTTGCATATTGAGCTCCACTTAATGTGTAGTATTGTTTGTGCACCTTGCCATGCCATGCATATTTAAACCGGACATGCATCATACTTGGAAGTGCATCGTATGCCATGTTTATGCTTGTGTGTTTACCGTGTTGTTTGCTTCTTTCCGGTTGCTTCTCTTGTTAGCTTCGGTTCCGCTCCGGAGTTGTGAGGATCCGTTTGACTACTTCATGGACTTGTTCTTCTTCCTTGCGGAATCCCAGGCAAGATGATCATACCCTTGGATACATTTACTACCATTGCCATGCTTAGTTGTCTCGATGCTATCGTTACATGTTGCGCTACCCATCTTTTATGTCAGCCTCTCCTTGTTGCCATGAAACCTCTAACCTTTGAAACCTTCCTAGCAAAACCATTGTTTGGCTATGTTACCCGCTTGCTCAGCCCCTCTTATAGCGTTGTTAGTTGCAGGTGAAGATGAAGTTCGTTCCAGGAGGGAACTTGTTGTGGTTATATCACAATATCTATAATTATTATAACACACCTATATACTGGGCATGGGTGGAAGGCTTGGCCTTTTGCTCGGTGTTTTGTTCCACTCATGCCACCTTAGGCGCCGATAAACCGGCATTATGTTCCTTGATTTTGCGTTCCTTACACGATGGGTGGATGGGGACCCCTTGACAATTCGTCTTTGAATAAAACTCCTCCAGCAAGGCCCAACATTGGTTTTAATTTGCCTCATAATAACAACTTAATTAATTGATTAAATTTGCATAGGGGGTCGCGCCCTCGGGATTCTTTTCTACATAGCAGGGGGGGCAGTGCTGATGGTGTTGGTCCCAAACGGGGAGTATGCGGGGCCACCACGGGGAAACTCGAGGTTTGGTTTTACTCGTATAATCGCCCATCCGGTCGTGGCCTGAGACGAGATACGCGTGGCTACTATCAGGGTGTCGGCATGCCGGGAGGTCTTGCTGGACTTGTTTTACCATTGTCGAAATGTCTTGTGCACCGGGATGCCGAGCCTGATTGGATTTCCCTAAGATAAGGGGTGATTATATTATATTTATCACTTCAGCTAATCGTGAGAGCTTGTGATGGGCTAAGTTGGGACACCCCTGCAGGGTTATAATCTTTCGAAAGCCGTGCCCGCGGTTATGTGGCAGATTGGAATTTGTTAATGTCCGGTTGTAGAAAACTTGACAGAGGATCCGAAGTAAAACACACAACTGTGTGAGTAACCATGACTGTCTCTTTTCACTTTGAGAAGAGAACATGGTGGGGTTATGTTTGACTCGTATGTAGTTTAGGATCTTTAGCGATCACTACTAGTTGGCGACCGTTTGCGTAGATGCTCATCGTATTCTTGTACTCGTAAGTTAGCCACCATATTGCTTAGCCGCTGCTGCAACCTCACCACTTTACCTCTTCCTACCCACAAAGCTTTGCTAGTCTTGATACCCATGGTTATGGGATTGCTGAGTCCTCGTGGCTCACAGATACTACAACACCAGATGCAGGTTCAGCCGAGAGGATGCAGGAGCTGGTTCAAGTACTTCAGGGAGTTCCATGAAGAGAGTGGCCGTATGCTTGTGACGTTTTCGACGATCAGTAGTGGTTTCTACTAGGGGCGATTCAGACCTGTGGCTTTATGTTTTGGTATCTTTCTTTTGGATCTTCGCCCGTAGTCGGGTTGTGATGTTTTGCATGAAGTTTTGCTTATGTAATTTATTGTGTGTAGTGGCGAGTGTAAGCCAAGTATCTTCTATTGCAATTTCATCCCTATTTTTTTACATGAGCGGTGCAAAGATACCAAACTTGAGATCATTCCAGAATGGGCTTATACCTTTAAGTCGTGCCTCGACACGTAGGAGGTATAGTCCTATCCTGGGCATTACACTCGGGCCGCATCGTAAGTACCAAAATCCTTATGTGTGCCCAAATGTCTGGCCTTTCCGGTTTTTAATATTGATTTGTGTAAATTGTGTTATTCCAGTCCGGCCCGTGACAGCTCCCCGCGATCCTCTACAGAGGGTTCGCTAAACTCTAAGGAGATGGCTAGCATATCCCCGCCACCTGCTCATTCGGTCTCACCCAAGGGTGATGACGAGGTGGTGTCCCAAAGGACTTTCCCAGACCGGCGGAAGGTTTCGGAGATCATCAGAGTGGCGCTCAAGGATAAATCCTCGGCCGTCGGACACATGGAGGGAAAAGCCCCCATGGGGACTGGCGATGGAGGTCGGGTTCCATTTGGCCTCTGTCGGATACTATCCCGGAGACCTTCATGGCTCCGGAGTCCAGCGAACAGCTTTCCCAAGAAGGAGGAGGTGTGCATGTCCCGCCGGTGACCTCTGTCCAACCAGAGGCACCGGATAATCCACTTGAAACGCTGCGGGGCGCTTCCATTGTGGATGCACATCGTACCTTTATGGGTACAGTGATCGAGAAGGTTCAGTTCGCCAAAAGTGGACTGACCGAAGCCTGCATGAGCCTTCTAACAGGCTTTGATGTGAGCAATGCAATTGTAGGAAGAATATCACGGTGTAGACAGTAGCCCCTGATGCTTTGTTCGGTGTTCGGAAAGAAAGAGCCGAACAGGGGATCAAAATACTTTTCGCAGGAGTCTAACATAAGGTGTCTATGTGAATAAGCAGGCATCGCTGCGGGCTGCTACCGCTCATACTGCGGAGATCTCCGGACTGAAACAGAAACTGGAGCGGGCAGAGGAAGAGCTCGGCCTCGCGAAGAAGCAGCTGGAGGATAGCCAAGGTATGCAGTAACTTGCGTGTTCATTTAATAAGGATGAGTGGTCCGTGCGGACTAAAGTGTCATGAACTTTAATAGGGGCCACGACCGAGGTAGCAGCCCTCAAGAAGGTGTTAGCCGAGGCCAAGGACCAGGCGGCCAGGGAACACACCACGCGCGAGAAGCACGAGGCCCTGGTTAATAAGGCCTAGCAAGAGCTCCAGGACGTCGTTGAGAAGCTCGAGTCCTTGGGGTGCGATTTTAGGACGCAAGAGTCCGAACTTGCGAAGGCTCGCCAGAGCGCATAGGATGCTCGATCCGAAGCTCAGAGCGCCCTCCAAAAGATTTAGGCAGCAAATAAGATTGCGGCTGGTAAGTCTTTTGCTTTGCAAAGCAGGTGTGCGAAGGAAACTTTCCTTGTACTTACCCGAATTTGTGTTTTCCATGGGCGTTTACAAATCTGCCGCATAGCATATCAGATGCTGCCAAGTTTTATCGAGCCGAAGAGGGGATGTCTACGGAGAAGCCATTCTAGTCTCAAAATCTTGCACCAGAACATTCGGTGCCCTTTAGCGACCAGCTGAAACAGCTGGTCGAGTTGCACCGGTCGGTCGAGCTAGCCATGAAGGACCTAATAGTCTGGCTGTAGCCTGCCGAGCCCGTACCCAGCAGCTACTACAGACTTGTGAAACGGCTTGTGAGTGCCTACCCATGGTTCGAAGCCGTGAAACGATCCGTCTGCATTGAAGGTGCACAAATGGCATTTGCCCGCGTCAAGATGCATTGGGCGAAGCTGGATGCTGATGACCGAGGGGCCGCCGAAGGGCAAGGAGCATCATCGACCCGAGCTGTATTTCGATGGAGTCCTGGAGGGATCCCGCCTTGTGGCGGAGCAATGTGCGAAGGACGTGATATTCCCGTGAAAACATTTGGGTTGTCCTGTAATATGAAACAAGATCGGTATGTAATATGATGCTTGTAACGAAATTTTTACCTCCTGTGCGGCCGTTTCTTTAGAATCTGACGGTTGACCAGTCGTCGGCTTCTGCCCCCACGTAGATAGTACGGGGGTGTTCGGGATAAATCTAAACACTCTTTACTCCACATTCTGGTCCTTAAAGGTCAAAGGAGGTGTTTAGCGCAACGAACAAGGCAATCAGACTATACGACCTTTATTACCCTCACTTAGCCATAGCAGTTTGAAAATGAAGATTTCGACGAAGCCCCTAGTGTTCGGAAGGCCGGACTAGGGGCGCTATACATGCCTAATCGGAGAAAAACCGATTCCTCGCATAAAGCGGAAAAATCTCTAGGGATTTGAGACCTCTCGAACAGCTGACCAGCTCTCGCCGCATCATGACAGTCAGTTTTCGACTTTCTCTAATGAGGTGCTCGTCCGGAAGAACCGGGACACAATCGCAGTAGTTCTCCCTTTACTACCCTAGCCGATATAGCGGAACGTAAGTAGTAAGCACATGAGCCGGGCAACCCAACTATTGACCAAAGACATGATTTGGAGTCGATGCATATAATGCTATAAGTTCGGGGTGCCGAACTGTACTATAAAAGTGTTCGGACTTTTATTGCCGTAGTGCGGGGTGTAATGAAGCCCCTCGCGTAGACATACGTACCAGAGTGTACGTGTGCAAAGGTAAGGAAAAGGAGCGGGAGATCAAGTAATAAGCTGACACTATCCTTTACTATAGTGTGATTAATATATGAAGGCGTACTGGCGTACTTGTACAAGTAATGCAGTAAGCAAGAAAGGCTATTTGGCATGCCACGACCCAGAGCGAGCTGCGTGCGGGTATTTAAAACAGGTATAGCGATTGTTAGCAGAGACCACCTGGGGATTTCCATGTACGCCAAAGCTCCTCGCCTCCTTGATGTGTCCGTCGAACGGGTTGTCGGAAGAAACCTCAAAAAGAGAAAATCCCGAAAATAAAAAAGGAAAAGTAAGAGTGTGCGGATACAGGGTAGGTCGAACCGTACTGTCCATCGCGAGCTGGTTATGCCTCCATTGATGCCCAAGGAATTTTGAGTGCGTAGTTATGTATGCGCGGTACGAATGCCGCCATTCGATCGGGACTTGGACGGAGGCAGAATTGCTAGTTAAGCTCTTGACGAGAAGGGCTGTTTCGCCACGGAACAGTCCGGACTCTCTTAATGGTGTCTGGGGGTTTGGCCGCCGAATTGGGGTTCTGCTGAAAAAGGCTGCGCTGTACTTCTGCTGCTAAGGCTGCGGTATGCTCCTCGATACAGAGGGAGCGTTCTGTATTTCCATTTACTATTATGACGCCACGAGGTCTGGGCATTTTGAGCTTGAGATAAGCGTAATGAGGTACCGCATTGAATCGAGCAAACGCGGTTCATCCAAGCAGTGCGTGGTAGCCGCTGCAAAAGGGGACAATGTCGAAGAGTAACTCCTCGCTTCGGAAGTTGTCTGGGGATCCGAAAACAACTTCAAGTGTGATTGAGCCTGTACAGCGAGCCTCAACACCTGGGATGACTCCTTTAAAGGTAGTCCTTGTGGGCTTGATCTGTGATGGGTTAATACCCATTTTGCGCACTGTATCATGGTAGAGCAGGTTGAGGCTGCTACCCCCGTCCATTAGGACTCGTGTAAGGTGAAATCCGTCTATGATTGGGTCGAGGACCAGTGCGGCCGAACCACGATGATGGATACTAGTTGGATGATCTTGACGATCAAAGGTGATCGGGAATGACGACCATGGATTGAATTTTGGGACGACCGGCTCTATCGCATAGACGTCCCTGAGTGCGCGTTTGCGCTCCCTTTTGGGAATGTGTGTAGCATATATCATATTCACTGCTTTGACTCGAGGGGGAAACTTTTTATGTTCTCCCGTGTTCGGCTGCCGGGGCTCTTCGTCGTCATCCTCGCTTTGCGATCCTATTTCCTTGCTCTCGGTATTTGACTTGTTGGCTTGCTTGAAAACCCGGCAATCTCGGTTGGTATGATTGGCTTGTTTTTCTGGGGTGCCATGTATCTGGCACAGACGATCGAGTATGCGGTCCAAACTGTATGGTCCCTCGTTCCTTTTGTAAGGCTTCTTCCGCTGGCCGGACATGGAGCCAATGAATCCGGCGTGAACTGTCGTGTCATCGGTGTTATTGCCATTACTTTGGCGTTTGTGTTTATTGCGCTGGAGCTTGCCGGTGCTGCTTTTGGCCTCAGGGGGGCCTGCCTCGCTAGCTGTGTTTTTGCTATGAGCCAGCCAGCTATCCTCGCCCGTGCAAAAGCGAGTCATAAGTGTCGTGAGGGCTGCCATGGATTTCGGCTTTTCTTGGCCGAGGTGGCGGGCGAGCCATTCGTCACGGATGCTGTGTTTGAAGGCCGCTAGGGCTTCGGCATCCGGACAGTCAACGATCTGGTTCTTTTTTATTAGGAACCTAGTCCAGAATTTTTTGGCTGATTCTCCAAGTTGTTGAACTATATGTCATCGGCGTCTGGTGGACGGACATAAGTGCCTTGGAAGTTGTCAAGAAAAGCTTCTTCTAGGTCCTCCCAGCTGCCGATGGAATTTTCAGGCAGGCTATTTAACCAGTGTCTAGCTGGCCCTTTTAGTTTTAGCGGGAGGTATTTGATGGCATGGAGATCGTCTCCTCATGCCATATGGATGTGGAGAATAAAATCCTCAATCCATGCCGCGGGGTCGGTTGTTCCGTCGTGTGACTCAATATTGACAGTCTTGAACCCCTCGGGGAATTCATGATCTAGTACTTCATCTGTGAAGCAGAGAGGGTGTGCAGCGCCTCTATATCGGGCCGTGTCACGGCGCACCTCCGATGAAGTCCGCCTACGGTTATCGGCTTGGGCATGACTAGGTTTGTCACGTCCGAATAGGTAGCCGTCGTCGCGAGTCGAAAGGCGTCCTCGCGATCCGTAGATTGATCTGGTGTGTCCTACTCTAGTATCCAGGTCCTGCCGAAGGTCGTATGTATAGTCCCGAGCTATTTTGTCTCTGTTTTTACGAGGCGGTGTGGCGGGCTGGTGTTCGGCATGAGTTGTCATTTTATCTCGACCACGAGGTGGTCGGTCCGCATTGCGCGAGGGAGGTATGGGCTCCGGCGCCTCCTCATCGAACTAAGGTAGCAGTCTATGTTTCGGGTAACTCTTGGTTGGATGCTTGAGGCCGTATTCTTCGGCTGCCAGGACGTTAGTCCATCTGTCAATGAGTAGGTCTTGATCAGCTTGAAGCTGATGCTGCTTTTTCTTCAGGCTTCTTGCAGTGGCTATTAGCTTGCGCTTGAAGCGCTCTTGCTCGAGGGGTGCCTCTGGCACAATGAAGTCCTTGTTGCCTAGGCTCTCCTCATCCTCGGAGAGTGGACGATAACTATCATCATCCGGGTCATTGGGCATGGCTTGTTTATCAGGGTTAACTTGCCCGTTGTCTTGTTCCTCCTGTTCGGATGTTGTTCCCACAGGGTCTTCGTTGTTTTTTGCGTCATCCAGAGTATTATTTTCTCCAGTGCCAGTGTTGCTGTCTTTTGAGTCATGTGACTTAGAACGGCGTTTAGGCCGCCAGCGTTTGGGCTGTGTCTCAGGAGGTTTATTATCAACTGGATCTTCTTTGTCATCGTCATCAGCTTTTTTAGGTGTATCAACCATGTACACATCGTATGAGGAAGTGGCCGTCCATCGCCCAGTAAATGGCGGGTTTTGACCCTGCTCTTTATCGTCATCGTCGTCCATGCCGTCGATGTCTTCGGAGCCGTAATCAAGCGTGTCGGTTGCTAGGCTTCTCGCCCCTCGTTGGTTACCCCAAGTGGAAGGTGTGATATGTAGTGTTGCGGAAGTTTTTCCCTTGGCAAAGATACCAAGGATCGAATCCCCAGAGACTCCTAGGTTCAACAAGAAGGTGTCAACTGCTAACGGCGCCAGATATTAGCAATCAACGTGGACCTGCACACAGATACAAATAACTTTGCTCCCAACGAGTACAGAAAGGTTGTCAATCCCTCCGGCCTTGTAGTTCACAAAGGATTAAACGCAAATGATAGTAGTGATAGATAATGTTTGCAATAGTAGATAAAAGCGAAAAGTAAATAGCGGATGTGATCAATGATGGTAATATGGATCGGAGTCTCATGATGTTCACTAGTGATGTCTCTCTCCCAAAAGACGATAAAACAGCTATGTGAGGTAAACGAATTATAGCTGGGCAATTGACAGGACCACGAACGCAAACCAATGCTGACTACATTGCAAGAAAGGTTGAGGTTCAAAGCATGGGCGGTACGCCAAAGTAAGTAGACCGAAATCCGTCAATATCTACTACTAATCATCCACCTTGAGATATCTATCCAGAACATCTCGCTGGTATTAAGTTGCGAGCCCCACCCATAGTGTAAACTCAATGCAACAGACAACTGCATTAAAAGAACTTTGCGTAAAGTAAACAATCCTTGCACCCGCGGGCACAAGCACCGTTGTTTCCCCCCTTGTGGCAACAGCACATCCCCTAGAATCATGTTTCTGTCACTCAAACTAGTCATCGAGGGGTATGAACCCACAATCAAGCATAACGTTCCCTCTTGGAGTCACTACCTATTACTTGGCCAAAGCAATAAATAACAACGGAGAACATGCAAGAATTACTTATGAACATAAATATAAAAGAGGTAGATCAAATATATTACTCAAGCACAATCTGAACATAATCTCATAATCCATCGGATCCCAGCAAACTCATCATAGCAACAGCATAAGGATTACATATGTGCCTCGATCATGTAGGGCAGCTCATGAGGACTAATTAGTGAAGCACAAGAACGGGAGGGGAACATCACATAGCTACTGGTCATGGACTCATGGTCCAAGGGAGACTACTCACAACTCATCCGGGAGGCGTCCATGGTGGTGGAGAGGCTCCTGGTGGTGATCCTCCCCTCCGGCAGGGTGCCGGGAAGAGTTCTCCTGGTGCTCCCGATCTTGGAAGCGGCGGCGGCGGCGGAACAGAGATGAGATCGTGAAAAAGAGTTCCTGTTTCGAGGTTTTCTCGAGACGCTTTAAATATATGCCAAAGGGGGGCATCGGGGGAGCCTCGGGGGGGCTAGGGGGGGCGCGCCGCCAGGGCGCCTGGAGCCCTGGTGCCCCCCCCCCCCAGACTGTCCTTCGGGCGCACGGTAGTTTCTGGAACGCTGATTTTTTATATAATTTTTCTGGATTTTTCCTGGCAGTTCTCGTAATGTGAAAACCTGAAATACAAAAACAGCCGAAAACAGAAACTCGCACTGGGGTGCACTGAGTTAATAGGTTAGTCCAAATATGATCAAAAGTGTATGGAAGTGTATAAATATCATAGCAATATCACCCAAAAGAGGCATGGAACAAGCAGAAATTATAGATACGTTTTGGACGTATCAACATCCCCAAGCTTAATTCCTGCTCGTCCTCGAGTAGGTAAATGATAACAAGAATAATTTATGTGGTGACATGCTATTAACCATATAGGACTTTTTCATAGTCATATGACAAAAGCTCACTGAGACAATGAATCTGTAGTAATTAAGTTGCCTCATGAGAAAATCACAAAGAACTGAAAGTTTTACAATATGATATTGAAACATCAAATAGATTTGCAATGAACATGATGTGCAAATATGATAAAGTGATATCTAGCTTGCCCCCTTAGTGATGCAAAACATAAATGCAGGGGCACCTTCAAGGTTTAAGTGATGACTAGATACAATGATTTCAGAATGAACGATATCACAATCATGCAAAAGACAATGCTACTTTGGAACAATGCACATTACACTAAGAATGACAATCATGCTCTCAGTAGTTGGTGCTTTTAAAAGAAGGTGGAGACTCAACATAAAAGTAAAAGAATGGCCCTTCGAAGAGGGAAGCAGGGATTACTCATGTGCTAGAGCTTTTATTTTGAAAACATAGAAGCAATTTTGTCAACGGTAGTAGTACTTCATATGTGTTATGCATAAGACATCCTATAAGTTGCAAGCCTCATGCATCGAATACCAATAGTGCTCGCACCTTGTCCTAATTAGCTTGGATTTCCATGGATTGTCATTGCATTACATATGTTTCAACCGAGTGTCACAAAGGGGTACCTCTATGTCACCTGTACAAAGGTCCAAGGAGATAGATCGCATTTGATTTCTCATTTTTGATAGATCTCAACTTGAGGACATCCATACCGGGACAACATAGAAAATAGATAATGGAATCCTCTTTAATGCTTAAGCATATTCTCATAAGAGATTGAGGATTAATGTCCAAGCTAAAACTTCCACCATGATACATGGCTTTGGTTGGCGGCCCAATGTTCTTCTCTAACAATATGCATACTCAAACCATTCAACTCATGGCAAATCACCCTTACTTCAGACAAGACGAACATGCATAGCAACTCACATGATATTCAACAAAAGTGTAACAGTTTATGGCGTCCCCAGAAACATGGATACCGCTCAGCAAGCAACTTATAAGAATTAAGATACATAAGCGACATATTCTTTACCACAATAGTTTTTAAGCTACTTTCCCATGAGCTATGTATTGCAAAAACTGAAGGTTTTAAAGGTAGCACATGTAAATTTACTTGGAGTGGCGGTGAAATACCACATATAGGTAGGTATGGTGGACTCATATGGCATAACTGGTTTAAAAGGATGTGGATGCACAAGCAGTCAGTCCGCTTAGTACAGGTGGAGGTTAGCAAAAGACTGGGAGCGACCAACTAAGAGAGCAATGATGGTCATAATCATGCAGAGCGACAAAGCAACATTGAATCAGGCATGGAAGTTATATCGCTACTCAGAAATAAAAGATCATCAAGGCTTGACAGACTTTCTTTATAGTCTTAAATATGTGTGAGCATACGCCAAGTCAATCAAAATAAATTCTTGAGGGAAGATATTACTAAACCATACCACATCATTGGCAAACAAATCATGTTGGTACTCCAATAACACATTGGGAATCCCCCAGCTATTTGAGACTAACCATAAGAAAACATGAACTACTAAGCGCCATCATGCACGTAGCATCTTTATCATAGACATATTAACCACTGCAACGGAAGCAAACTCTCTTAATGAGATAAGCATGATAATTAAAGAGAGTTCAAGCAACCAACTAAACACAAGCTCTTTAAAAAGATAAGCATGAATACTAAGAGCAGAGCATGATAGTAGCTATTAAAAAGACAAAGAACACACACAGCAAAGATAGTCATGAAAATTCTATGTTATGTTCTAGGTAGAAGTGGAGCGTGTTTCTCTCCCACATAAAGAAAGCTGAGTTCCGACTCGTTATGGAAAACTAAAAAGAAAACTAAAAGCAAGACGCTCCAAGCATAGCACATAACACATGAAGTGATTAAAATATAGTGGAACAAAAGACGAACTGATAATGTTGATGGAGAAGGGGATGCACGGGGGCATCCCCAAGCTTAGACGCTTGAGTCTCCTTGAATATTTCTTGGGGGTGCATGGGGGCATCCCCAAGCTTGAGCGCTTGACACTCCTGAATCTTTTTATCATCTTCCCTCGCACACTTGAAAACTCCCTTCATACATAACTCATCATAATCTGATTAGCGAGGTTAGTACCCATAATAAAATAATTGTACCTTGCTGGAAATAAAGATATTCTTGAAGGTCTACTGTTTCTCAAGATTGCCAAAAGGTTTTTGCAAAGAAAAAGCAAGCTCTTGGTTTGCAAAATGAAGGAAAGGCAAAACATGACAGAATGTGTGAAAAACAGAACAGCAGGTAGTAATTGATTTGTTCGGGGCACTTCTGCCACTCTAATCAAAAAACTCAGAACAGACGCACGAAAGACAATTATATAGAGAACGCTGTCGAAAAAATTCAGACCAAAAAGATGATCTGGTGATTTTATACGAATTTTTCTATCCAAGGACGGAATCTGTTTCCTGGACAGCACCTCACAACTTTTGAACTTTCTAGCAATCAGAGGCTATACTTGGCACAAAATTAAAAAGCAAAGATACAATGATGATGCTACTGTAGTAAACAACATCAAGACACAACAAAAGCAAAATAAAAATTTATTCATGTGGGCTGCCTCCCAAAAGCGCTTTCTTTTATGCCTTTAAGCTAGGCATAATGCATAGAGATCAAGTCTTATCAAGAGTAAAAGAATAGCTAGCCCGTACAACGGACTCAAAAGGTAACTTGATCTTCTTTCGAGGGAAGTGTTCCATCCCTTTCTTGAGAGGAAACTGAAATTTTATATTACCCTCTTTCATGTCAATGATAGCACCAACGGTGCGTAAAAAGGGACGTCCCAAAATAATTGGACACGAAGGATCACATTCAATATCCATAATAGTGAAATCAACGGGAACATAGTTGTCATTGACAATGATAAGAACATCGTCGATCCTCCCCAAAGGTTTCTTTATGGAAGAATCAACGAGACGAACACCAAAAGAACAAGAATCATAAGGTTTCAATTTAAGCATATCATATATTCTTTTGGGCATAACAGAGGTACTAGCTCCAACATCACATAATGCATAGCAAGAGAAGTCATTCAATTTAATTTTTATCATAGGATCCCAACCATCTTCTAGCTTTCTAGGTATGGAGGCTTCTACTCTAAGTTTCTCCTCCCTAGCTTTGATGAGAGCATTAGTGATATGCTCTGTGAAGGCAAGGTTAAGCGTGCTAGTGCGGGGATCTCTAGACATCTTGTGAAGGAAATCAATAACTTCGGTAAGAGTGCAATTATCAAAATCAAGATCACTAGCATCAAGTAAAGTGGTAGTGGTGTCCTTAAGGTTCACTTTTTTGGTAGTTTCTATAGTCATGGCATCACCATTAATAGGTCCATCGGGACCAGGAGTACATTGGGTGCTAAGAGTTTGGATATCCTCAACAACTTGGATAGTAGCAACAGTGTGGTGGGTAGGAAGGCTCTTAATTCTATCTTCTTCCTCCCTTTCTCTAGCCCATCTTTCTTTAAGTTTAGCCATCATCCTAATGTTTTCATTAATTTGCACTTGAATAGCATTCATAGGAGTGACCTTCCTCTCCTCAAGAGGAGAAGTTTTAATTTTAATCAACTCTATCTCATTGGCTAAATGGTCTACCTTAAAAGAGAGATCATCTAGTTTGTGTAGTTTTTCTTCTATACTCTTATTAAAGGCTTTTTGGGTAGTGATGAAATCTTTAAGCATAATCCCTAGTTCAGTATTGGAGTTCTTGGTGCTAGGATAAGCATTGTTGTTCCCGTAAGAATTAGAGGGGAACGGTCTAGGATTGTTACCAAAATTACTCCTATAAGCATTGTTGTTAAAATTGTTTCTAGAGATAAAGTTCACATCTACTTGTTCTTGAGCAATCAAAGAATTTAAAGGAACATCACGAGGATCAATAGAAGATTGCTTCGAAAGTAGAGACATGATTAAGTCAACTTTTTCATTTAAGGAGGAAATCTCCTCGACAGAGTTTACCTTCCTACCTGTCGGATCGTGTTCGGTGTGCCATTGGGAATAGTTGGTCATCATCTCATCGAGAAGCCTTGTGGCAGCACCAAGTGTAGTTGACATAAAGGTTCCTCCCGCGGCTGAATCTAACAAGTTCCGCGAGGTAAAGTTCAAGCATGCATAAAAAGTTTGGATAACCATCCAAGTAGTCAAACCATGAGTAGGGCAGTTCTTGATAAGAGATTTCATACGTTCCCAAGCTTGGGCAACGTGTTCATTATCCAATTTTTTAAAATTCATTATGTTACTTCTTAGTTGGATAATTTTAGCAGGTGGATAGTATTTTCCAATAAAAGCATCTTTGCACTTGTCCCATGAATCTATGCTATTTCTAGGCAAAGACTGAAACCAAATTTTAGCTCCTCCTCTCAAGGAGAAAGGAAAAAGCTTAAGCTTAACAATATTACCATCTATTTCTTGGTACTTTTGCATATCACAAAGTTCAACAAAGTTGTTTAAGTGTAAAGCAGCATCATCTCCAGCACCGGAGAATTGATCTCTCATGACTAAGTTCTGTAAAGCAGGTTTAATTTCATACGAAGGTGTTGAAGTGGCAGGTGTGCTGATAAAGTCATCGTTGTTGTGACTAGTGAAGTCACACAACTTGGTGTTCTCGGTGGAACCCATAGTAGCAAGCAAGCAAGATAACTATTTTTGTGATTTTCGATAAAAAGGTACTAAAGCAAAAACTGAAAGGTAAACTAACAAGACTAAAAGCAAAGGTAAAAGATAGCGTGCAACTCCCCTATCTTGAAGAGTGGAGTCCCCGGCAACGGCGCCAGAAAAACTCTTGCTAGGCTTCTCTCCCCTCGTTGGTTACCCCAACTGGAAGGTGTGAGATGTAGTGTTGCGGAAGTTTTTCCCTTGGCAAAGATACCAAGGATCGAATCCCCAGAGACTCCTAGGTTCAACAAGAAGGTGTCAACTGCTAACGGCGCCAGATATTAGCAATCAACGTGGACCTGCACACAGATACAAATAACTTTGCTCCCAACGAGTACAGAGAGGTTGTCAATCCCTCCGGCCTTGTAGTTCACAAAGGATTAAACGCAAATGATAGTAGTGATAGATAATGTTTGCAATAGTAAATAAAAGCGAAAAGTAAATAGCGGATGTGATCAATGATGGTAATATGGACCGGAGTCTCATGATGTTCACTAGTGATGTCTCTCTCCCAAAAGACGATAAAACAGCTATGTGAGGTAAACGAATTACAGCTGGGCAATTGACAGGACCACGAACGCAAACCAATGCTGACTACATTGCAAGAAAGGTTGAGGTTCAAAGCATGGGGGGTACGCCAAAGTAAGTAGACCGAAATCCATCAATATCTACTACTAATCATCCACCTTGAGATATCTATCCAGAACATCTCGCTGGTATTAAGTTGCGAGCCCCACCCATAGTGTAAACTCAAAGCAACAGACAACTGCATTAAAAGAACTTTGCGTAAAGTAAACAATCCTTGCACCCGCGGGCACAAGCACCGTTGTTTTCCCCCTTGTGGCAACAGCACATCCCCTAGACTCATGTTTTTGTCACTCAAACTAGTCATCGAGGGGCATGAACCCACAATCAAGCATAACGTTCCCTCTTGGAGTCACTACCTACTACTTGGCCAAAGCAATAAATAACAACGGAGAACATGCAAGAATTACTTACGAACATAAATATAAAAGAGGTAGATCAAATATATTACTCAAGCACAATCTGAACATAATCTCATAATCCATCGGATCCCAGCAAACTCATCATAGCAACAGCATAAGGATTACATATGTGCCTCGATCATGTAGGGCAGCTCACGAGGACTAATTAGTGAAGCACAAGAACGGGAGGAGAACATCACATAGCTACTGGTCATGGACTCATGGTCCAAGGGAGACTACTCACAACTCATCCGGGAGGCGTCCATGGTGGTGGAGAGGCTCCCGGTGGTGATCCTCCCCTCCGGCAGGGTGCCAGGAAGAGTTCTCCTGGTGCTACCGATCTTGGAAGCGGCGGCGGTGATGGGCCTCTAACCCCTCGTTGGTTACCCCAAGTGGAAGGTGTGAGATGCAGTGTTGTGGAAGTTTTTCCCTTAGCAAAGATGCCAAGGATCGAATCCCCAGAGACTCCTAGGTTCAACAAGTAGGTGTCAACTGCTAACGGCGCCAGATATTAGCAATCAACGTGGACCTGCACACAGATACAAATAACTTTGCTCCCAACGAGTACAGAGAGGTTGTCAATCCCTCCAGCCTTGTAGTTCATAAAGGATTAAACGCAAATGATAGTAGTGATAGATAATGTTTGCAATAGTAAATAATAGCGAAAAGTAAATAGCGGATGTGATCAATGATGGTAATATGGACCGGAGTCTCATGATGTTCACTAGTGATGTCTCTCTCCCAAAAGACGATAAAACAGCTATGTGAGGTAAACGAATTACAGCTGGGCAATTGACAGGACCACGAACGCAAACCAATGCTGACTACATTGCAAGAAAGGTTGAGGTTCAAAGCATGGGCGGTACGCCAAAGTAAGTAGACCGAAATCCATCAATATCTACTACTAATCATCCACCTTGAGATATCTATCCAGAACATCTCGCTGGTATTAAGTTGCGAGCCCCACCCATAGTGTAAACTCAATGCAACAGACAACTGCATTAAAAGAACTTTGCGTAAAGTAAACAATCCTTGCACCCGCGGGCACAAGCACCGTTGTTTTCCCCCTTGTGGCAACAGCACATCCCCTAGACTCATGTTTCTGTCACTCAAACTAGTCATCGAGGGGCATGAACCCACAATCAAGCATAAACTTCCCTCTTGGAGTCACTACCTATTACTTGGCCAAAGCAATAAATAACAATGGAGAACATGCAAGAATTACTTATGAACATAAATATAAAAGAGGTAGATCAAATATATTACTCAAGCACAATCTGAACATAATCTCATAATCCATCGGATCCCAGCAAACTCATCATAGCAACAGAATAAGGATTACATATGTGCCTCGATCATGTAGGGCAGCTCACGAGGACTAATTAGTGAAGCACAAGAACGGGAGGGGAACATCACATAGCTACTGGTCATGGACTCATGGTCCAAGGGAGACTACTCACAACTCATCCGGGAGGCGTCCATGGTGGTGGAGAGGCTCCCGGTGGTGATCCTCCCCTCCGGCAGGGTGCCGGGAAGAGTTCTCCTGGTGCTCCCGATCTTGGAAGCGGCGGCGGCGGCGGAACAGAGATGAGATCGTGAAAAAGATTTCCTGTTTCGAGGGTTTCTCGAAACGCTTTAAATATATGCCAAAGGGGGGCATCGGGGGAGCCTCGGGGGGCCCAGGCGCCCCCCCGGCGCGGCCCAGGGGGCGCGCCGCCAGGGCGCCTGGAGCCCTGGTGCCCCCCCCCCCCAGGTTGTCCTTCGGGCGCACGGTAGTTTCTGGAACGCTGATTTTTTATATAATTTTTCTGGATTTTTCCTGGCAGTTCTCGTAATGTGAAAACCTGAAATACAAAAACAGCCGAAAACAGAAACTGGCACTGGGGTGCACTGAGTTAATAGGTTAGTCCAAATATGATCAAAAGTGTATGGAAGTGTATAAATATCATAGCAATATCACCCAAAAGAGGCATGGAACAAGCAGAAATTATAGATACGTTTTGGACGTATCATCGGTTAAGTCCTCGATAGTGGCTATGAAGTGGGTGGCGGGTGGGAAGCAAAATTCTCCGTCATCAGCCCCTAGTTCGAACCGGACATAGTTCGGTTGTGAGTCCCCTGCCAAAGACAGGTTTTTTAACGAGTTTAGCATGTCACCCAGGGGCGAGTGTTGGAAGATGTCTGCGGCGCCGAATTCAAAAATCGATAACCGATCCAGCTTGGTGTTCGCAGGCGTACGTGGTTCGGAACTTATAGCCGGAGACGAGTTCGGAGCTCCGTTGATGCAAACATTGCCAAGTGTTGAGTCTGTGTGCGGCTCCAATGCCGCGGACTCTGTGGCCTCGGATGGCACAATATGCTCCGGATTTAAGGCCGTTGCAGCAACACGATCTATCTCCTGGATGTGATCCGATGACAGATTCAAGTCATGTTCATCGGAGCGAAGGGGAGCGATCGCCGCGGTCTCAAATCTGTCAAAGATCAGGTCTCCATGGATGTCCACGGCATAGTTCAAGCTCCCGAATCTGACTTGATGGCCAGGGGCGTAGCTGTCGTGATCTGTTCCAGATGGCCAAGCGAGTTGGCCCGCAGCACGAAGCCGTCGAATACAAAGATCTGTCCGGGGAGGAAGGTTTCTCCCTGGACAGCATCACTATCGATGATTGAAGGGGCCATCGAACCTTTCGTCGACGGCACAGTGGAACTCTCAATGAAAGCACCAATGTCGGTGTCAAAACCGGCGGATCTCGGGTAGGGGGTCCCGAACTGTGCGTCTAAGGTCGATAGTTACAGGAGACTGGGGACACGATGTTTACCCAGGTTCGGGCCCTCTCTATGGAGGTAATACCCTACTTCCTGCTTGATTGATCTTGATGAATATGAGTATTACAAGAGTTGATCTACCATGAGATCGTAATGGCTAAACCCTAGAAGCCTAGCCTGTATGACTATGGTAATGTGTCTATCCTTTCCGGACTACCCCCTCTGGTTTATATAGATACCGGGGGGATCTAGGGTTACATAGAGTCGGTTACATAAGAAGGAATCTTCATAGTTGGTCGCAAAGCTTGCTCTCTGCGCCAAGGAGAGTCCCATCCGGACACGGGTATGGTCTTCGGCCTTCATGTCTTCACAGCCCATCAGTCCGGCCCATGGATAACAGGACGGATGCCCGAGGACCCCTTAGTCCAGGACTCCCTCAGCTACTGGCTATATATGTGTATTTAAAACAAACAAAGTTCTATAAAGAACATTACATTGCTTACCTCAAAGCCCGTTAACAGGCTGCTGAAAGCTTCATTCAGTCTGCCCTACACGGACTAAATCTTCTTCATCACCGTTCCCATTACGGTGTGGTGCTCCTCCATGATGAAAGCACTTTGTAGTGCTCCCTCCATAGGGTTCGGCGCCTCCGGATTGACTCCGGGCGCCATCGTATCCACCCCCGCCTAGGGGGTCCGATCTTTGGACCCCCAGAGCCGCACTAGGCTTCGGTCTCCATGGGGGTTGTTTCCCCATGGTCAGCGGCGGCCGAGGTATTACCCCCAGTCGCCCCGTCACCTACCCCGCCCTCATCTCCTGGAGCGAAGGATACCCGTTGGAGGACACTTCGGTGTCCCCGTCGATCATGGGTGATGGAGCTCGGACCGGTGGGTCACTCTCCGTCTCTCCGGGCGCTAGAGAGTTCCCTCCGATAAGGAGGCGTCGGGGTGTCCTCCGGGAGGGCTGTAGGTCAGCAGGTGAGAAATACTAAGTAAGCATCAAAAATGCTAAACAAACAAAGGTGCAGCAATTAATTCGGACAAAGTTACGATTCGGGTAGGGGTATCTCCCTAGGCTTCACCACGAAGCTATGTTCGGATGTTGAATCCGAACTAGCAACGAGGTTCAGCTTCCTTCGGGGTGCGGCCGTGCCCGCGTCAGCAGCGGCCCCCCTCTTTGTCCCCCTGCCTTGCGCAGGGAGTTCTTCTTCTTCTTCTTCCTCGTTATCCTCCTCCTCTTCGGAGGAGAGGATGTTGATCTTCTCGGACTTCTCGTCCGTAGGGCGGGGGCTATCTCCGGCCCCCTTGCCCTTCTTCTTGGGCTTCTTGATCGACGCCTTGTACGGTGCTGGGACCAGCATCGCCGTCAGTCGAGGCGATTCTGGGTCTTCAGGCAAGGCGCCGGACACTTGATCCGGGTCGCCTTCTTCGTCCAGCCATGTATATCACGCAAAAACTCCAATTCCTATTATCATTGAATAGGAATGGGGATATATGTTCGGCGAAAATTTCTATTACCTCTGGGGCGGAGACCGAAGTGCTATAGCCCGCATCCTCGGTTTCTTCCTAAAAGTGCAACTATCCCTGGGTGGTTTTAGTAATTCCTAACAACATATAGCTCATTGAACTAATGCCATTTCAAGATAAATATTTCAGCAAAGTTCAATGATTGGCATGGCATGGACTAGGAATGTGGACCCCTCAAAATGCAAAGGACACATATTGGCTCAAGCTCAAGACTCTACATTTTCTATTTTAGTGAACCAAGATCACATTGAGTCCATAGGAAAGTCAATACTATTAAAAGGGGATGAGGTGTTGCTTAACGGGTTTCTTGCTCAAAATGCTTAGTGATATGCTCCAAAACCCTTAACCACTTTCTCACATCCACATATGTCCCAAACCAAAAGTCAAACTCGGCCCCACCGAAAAGTTCTATCCGGCACCACCGA
The DNA here is from genome assembly GCA_902687465.1 of Secale cereale. Classification (NCBI taxonomy): domain Eukaryota; kingdom Viridiplantae; phylum Streptophyta; class Magnoliopsida; order Poales; family Poaceae; genus Secale; species Secale cereale. Next base: position 663,600,573 of record LR738712.1, read on the forward strand.
GTTCATTTGACATAGACACTGCCACTAAACCCAAATCATTTCGGTCTCACCGAAAGGGATCTCGGTCTCATCGAGATGGGATTGCAAACTCTATGTTTTCCTTCATAGCATTTCGGTCTCACCGAGATGAGCGATCGGTCCCACCGAGTTCACAATGAAAACTCTCTATTTCCCCTTCGTAACATTTTGGTCCCACCGAAACGAGCGAATCGGTCCCACCGAGTTTGCCTGACTAACTCTCTGGTGTGCTTATTACCAAAATCGATCCCACCGAGTTTGTGTAATCGGTCTCACTTAGATTACGTTATGTCCTAACCCTAATGAAATCGGTCCTACTGAGTTGATCATATCGGTCCCACCGAAATACCTAACGATCACATTATGAACTAAATCGGACTGACCGAATTCTCTAAATCGGTCCCACCGAGTTTGGTAAATTGTGTGTAACAGTTAGATTTTGTGTGGAGGCTATATATACCCCTCCACCCACTCTTCATTCGTGGAGAGAGCCATCAGAACATACCTACACTTCCATCATACATGTTCTGAGAGAGAACCACCTACTCAAGTGTTGAGATCAGGATATTCCATTCCTACCATATGAATCTTGTTCTCTAGCATTCCCCAAGTTGCTTTCCACTCAAATCTTTCTTCCACCATATCCAATCTATGAGGAGCTGTTTGAGTGTTGGGGAGACTATCATTTGAAGCATTTGAGCAAGGAGTTCATCATCAACACACCATCTATTACCTTTTGGAGAGTGGTGTCTCCTGATTGGTTAGGTGTCACTTGGGAGCCTCCGACAAGATTGTGGAGTTGAACCAAGGAGTTTGTACGGGCAAGGAAATCGCCTACTTCGTTAAGATCTACCCTAGTGAGGCAAGTCCTTCATGGGCGATGCCCATGGTGGGATAGACAAGGTTGCTTCTTCGTGGACCCTTCGTGGGTGGAGCCCTCCGTGGACTCGCGCAGTCGTTACCCTTCGTGGGTTGAAGTCTCCATCAACATGGATGTAAGATAGCAACACCTATCGGAACCACAACAAAAACATCCGTGTCTACACTTGGGTTTACTCCATCCAAACTCCTCCTTTTACCTTCATATGCAATTGTTTTATTTTCCGCTGCTATACTCTTAGAATTGCATGTGTAGGTTGATTGCTTGACTTGTGCTAAGTTGCTAAAATCTGCCAAGAATTAAAATTGGGAAAAGGCCAGATTTTTATTTGGTCAAGTAGTCTAATCACCCCCCCCCCCCTCTAGACATACTTTCGATCCTACAGGTAGTATCAGAGCTTTGGTCTCCATTTGCCATGATTTCCATAGCTTTGGTGATCATAGCCTTGGTTTCACAACCTAGGAGAGTATGGCGTCTAGCGAGGTAAGTTACCACCATAGAGGTCCTTACTTTGATGGTACTAATTTTGCTAGTTGGAAGCATAAGATGAAAATGCATATTCTTGGACATAACCCCGGCGTTTGGGCTATTGTGTGTATTGGTTTGCAAGGTGAATTCTTTGATGGGAAGGAACCGAATCGTGAAGCATCCGCGAAAGAGTTGAAGAAGCTGCAATACAATCCTCAAGCTTGCGCTATCCTCTTCAACGGATTGTGCCCCGAAGAATTCAACAAAATCAGCCGTCTTGAGAATGCAAAGGAAATTTGGGATACTTTGATCGATATGCATGAAGGTACCGACTCCGTCAAGGAATCCAATTTGGATGTGCTTCAAAGTCAACTTGACAAGTTCAAAATGAAGGATAGTGAAGGTGTCGCTGAAATGTACTCTAGGCTTGCTCTCATCACAAATGAGATTGCGGCTTAGGAAGTGAAGAGATGACCCACAGATTCATCGTCAAGAAGATCCTAAGAGCCTTGGATGGAAAATACGACATCGTGTGCACTTTCATCCAAATGATGCCCAATTACAAAGATCTCAAGCCAACGGAATTCATTGGAAGAATTGTTGCTCATGAGATGTCACTCAAAGATAAAGAAGAGCTTCACAACAAGTTTAGTGGTGCTTACAAAGCCTCATGTGACGCTCCTACATCATCAAGTGAGAAACAAGTCCTCAATGAAGAATTGAGCTTAATGGTGAAGAACTTCAACAAGTTCTACAAGAATAGAAGCAAAGAGAGAAGTTCCAAGTCAAGGTCCTACAATGACAAGAGATCTTCAAGTTGTGATCGGAATTGCTACAATTGTGGAAGACCCGGACACTACTCCAATGAGTATACGGCTCCCCACAAGAAAAGAGAAGACTCATCTAAAATGAGAAGTAGAAGAGAAGATTCACCACCAAGAGAGAGAAGGAGTAGAGATGACCGTCATGAACAAAGACCTTCTCGGAGAAGCAAGAATTCGGAAAGGAAGGACAAATCATCAAGGAAGTATACAAAACAAAGACATCAAGCTCATGTTTGTGAATGGGCATCCGGTTCCGACTCCGATAACCACTCCGAGAGAAGCTACTACTCCGACTCCGAAGATACTCAAGATGAAGGTGTTGCCGGAATTGCTCTTGTGTCAACCAACTCCTACGACATATTTGACTCACCAAACGAAGGAATTGGAAGATGCTTCATGGCTAAAGGCCCTAAGGTATCACACCCCGAGTATCTTGATTTCAATAGTGATGAAGATGACTTGCTAGGAGATCATGATTTACTTGTTGGTAGCAATAGTGATGAAACCTATGATGAAAACTATGATGAAATTCATATTAATCATGCTAATAAAGATAAAACGAATGACAATGATAAGGAGAAGATTGAGCGTCTAACTAAAGAACTAAGCACTCTTAAGTTAGCTCAAGAAACTACCTTGGAAGATCATCGAGAACTTTTAAGGACTCATGAGAAGTTACGCCTTGAAAGATCAACCTTGAACAAGAGCATGAGTTCTTAAAAGCAATCAATGATGATCTTCGCAAGAAAACTTCTTCTTACATTGCCAAGCGTTTACTCTTATCTACTTACATGCCTCAAGTAAAACCCAGCAACAAGAACAAGGAAGATTCTTCCTCTAGTAGTAACAACAATCATGCTAAATCCAATGATGTTGCTTCTAGTAGTTCTCTTGAGTCCACTAATGATTCTCTTAGCCAAGTTACACTTGAGCAAGAAAATAGCTTATTGAAGGGAATTATAGAGAAAGGAGTTTACAAGAGCCTTGCCGGGAGTAAGCAATTTGAGGAGATTGTACGCAAGCAAGGAAGGCACCGGAAGAATCAAGGTGTTGGTTTTGAACGAAAGTTCAATGCCAATGGAGTTGAGTGGGAAGAAGATCAATACCCCAAGACGAAGTTTGTTCCTCAACAAGAGAAGTATGATCCTACTTCTTTTCAAGGGACACAAGCACAAGATGATCTTCCACCACAAGACCACAAGCTAAAGGGCAAGGACAAGCTTCAGGAAGAGATTGATGCATTTGAAGAAGCTCCTAAGGCCTTGGTCAAGTGGGTTCCTAAGACTACTTCAAGTTCTACTTCATCAAGTACGACTACAACTCCAAGGATTCCCATCAAGATTGTGTGGATCCCTAAGAAGAAGAACTAGAGAGTTCTTGAGGGTGACTCCGCCAACATACTTCACTCATATCATTTTGGCGAGGACAAGTGCAAACAACTTCCATATCTTGCACTAGTTCAAGGAGTCACAAACCCTCTTGTTGGTAAGAAAAGGGACAAGGTAACCTAATGCTTTCATGGACATCATCATGTGTGCAATTCACTCTATGTCTATGGATATCCTTGTTTGTTCCTTGTGGGACTAACCCGTGTAGGTATTGAAAGTGCAACTCACTCCAATGGATTGCTCCAAATGATCTACATCAACATTGAGCATCTACATCTTCAACACCTACATGAAGTCATCATCGACAAAACCCAAGGTTAGTTCATCCATCTTAGGGGGGATATCACATCTAGGGGGAGCTTTACTCTAATAAATTGAGCTAAAGCAACTCTAATGATGTGAACACAACAATGCTTTATATAAAAGTGGTAACGCCACTTGTGCTTAAACAATGAGTATGACCTATGATCAAATGTTCTCATTTGACTCCTAAGTCAATATACTCATATATAGATGACCTAGTCATCGCCAAATGCTTGATAGATGCTACAAATGGTTGTGCATGCTTTGCCACATGTTTCATTTGCTATCTTATTGTGTGAGCATGTTGACTGCATATTTTTTCTCATTCGAGGACATCCATTTGTTGCTTTGATTGTTTGGCTCTTTTTCTTTTTCCAAATGGATGGACAAGAATGCCTTAGAACACCCTCTAGATATCTATGATTTTCTTGTCTCAAACTCTATTCATGCTACATCACAAAGTTTGATCAAGTCACATTCGAACCACTCTGTGTGAGGAGCACTCGGAGTCCCCAATCCGTCATAGACTTAAACTTCCAAAACCTCTTTGTGCATTTCGGTATGACCGAGTCATCCACTTCGGTCACACCGAGTTCACTAAGTTGATCTAGGTTTTCAATCTCGATGCAACCGATTTGAACTTTTCGGTCACACCGAGTTGCAGTAACTGCTAGCAGTTTTGCTCTCGGTGTCACCGAGTTGTTCTACTCGGTCACACCGACAGGGTCAGGTTATATATACCGACGGGTTGAATTTTGGAAAACTTTCCGAAACTCTTCGCCCGCGCATAACCTTCTCTGCCTCATCAGGTCCTCGGATCATCTCCTCATCGCCAGTGACCTCCCGCCGCTGGTCTCCATCACCGTCAACGGCAATCTCCAACGCCGTTGCCGCCGTAGCAAGTTCATCGTCGAGTTAGGGTATGAACTTGACCCGTTGTGATATTCCTTAACTCCAATTCATAGCACATTGCTTTGCCATGTTTCTTGCCATATTTGAAATCTTCCTATCCAATAGAAACTCCGTAGAGAGTAGTTTTGATTCGAAAAATCTAGGGTTAGGTCTCCACCGAACTCATCTCTGACCGACCGAGTAGTAGAAGTCGCTCCCACCGATTTGGCTTAGGCCATTGCACAAGTGATTTTCGGTTTGACCGAAAATTGCAAGTCGGTGCAACCGAGTTCAACTCTCTGTGAAACCCTATCGGTGCCACCGAACTGTGACTCGGTCTGAACGAGCTCACTAGTTTAGGTTCCAGAATTGCTTCGGTATCACCATTTTAACAAATCAGTAGCTCCGAAATGCTTTATGCAGAGAACTAAAACTAAGTTTTTTTAGTCATCTGTTTTGCAAAAATTCTGCACTTTGTGATGCTCATTCACTCTACCTCATCTACATCTATTCACAGGGTCAATTTTTCAGTTTGCAGTGTCAGAGATGTCTGAGGGCAGTGACAGTCAGAACAGGTCAGAGGAGCAGGCACAATTGAGTGAGGGCTCTAGTCCCAATAACTCCAGCTATTATGAGAGAAGTAGAAGCACTCCCAGTGACCTTCCAAATGTTGCTACCAAGTCAAGGAAGAAGAAAACTTCAGATTCTGAGGATGAGGACTTTGTGGCTGATGAGGCCACTTCAAAGAAGAAGGTGCTCAGGAAGGAGTATAGCACAGATGAGGCAACTAAGCCAGGATTGAACAAGAAGGCTCCAGCAAGAAGAGTTCCTATGTCAAAGGACAGAGCATCAACTCAAGAGACTATGGTTTTCACACTTGAAACTAGAGATGATAAGCCAGCAGGTACAAAGAAGAGAGCAAGAAAAACAACAGCCCGGAGTGATTGGCAAGCCATCCATGAGGGGTGATGATAAAGTTGCAGAAGAAGAAGAGATTGCTGCACCAGCTCCTAAAGCTCAGAAGCTTATGGGAGATGCTATCAAGTCTGGGGCTGTCCCTTCAAAGCCCAAGACTGCTCCCAAAGCTGCTCAAGCCACCAAGTCTGATCCCAAGAGAAGCACAAGAAACATTCTAGCTTCAGAGAAGAACAAGGCCCCAGTGCCTGAGGTTGCTGAAGAGGCTGAGGCCCAAGTGCTCAGAAAGTTAAAGCCCAAGATCCCAGATCACAATGATGCTCATTTAGTAGCAGAAGACATGAAATTGAGGAAGGATGCAGGTCTCAGAAAATGGAGACAAGCTGATCCATATGCTATAAGGGGAAGGACTGCTGTGGACTACAGGTTTCATACCAAGGAACAACAAGATTTCTATGAGACAGTTCTGCTCAACAAGAAGCCCATAGTGTGTGATATGAAGAGGGTGGACTGGGACTTCATTGATGAGAATGAAGATTATTTTCCCAATGTGCATGAAAGCTTCAAAGCATGTGGTGTTGACAAGTTTGTGGCTCAGAAGTTGACAAAGTGGAATGATGAACTCATCATGCAATTCTACTCTACAGCCCACCTTTATCCTGATGGTAGAATTGTATGGATGTCTGTAGGTACAAGGTACCAGTCGACTATTGATGAGTGGGCCAAGCTGATTAATGCCCTTGAAGAGCATGAAGATGATTTGGATGTGTATGCCAAGAAGAAGAAAGACCACAACTCTATGGCCAATATGTACAAGGAGATCCCTGATGATGACTTGGAGACACATAAGTTTGGATTTGTACATCACTTGTTGTCTGGTCTAGCCACAATCAACACAATCTTGAGGCATACATTGTTGCCCAAATTAGGAGATCAAAAGATGATCAGAGGACATTCAATCAACTTGCTGCATATATTTGATGTACCTCAGAAATTCAAAGTTATGAGCCTGATTGTAGAGACAATCAAGAGGACTATTGCAGACCAAAAGAGATCATGTGGGTATGCTCCACACGTCCAGATGCTCATCAACTCCAAGATGGGCACATGCACATACTTATTGGATAGAGAATATCTACCTTTGGTGCCTGACTTTGAGGACAACACAGTTGTCATGGATGAAAATGAACCATCATCAGTGCAAGCACATGAAAGGAGAGAGAAAGCTAGAGCTGAGAAAGCTGCCAAGATGCCAAGTGCTGCATAAGCATCTCAAATGACCCTCAAGTCCAAACAAGACCAAATGGCATATCTGATTCAAGCAACTATGAGGATTGAGAAGGGCTTGGCCACCCTGACTCAGAATCAGGAGAGCTTGGAGAGGATCATCGAAACTAAGTTCTATGGTCTTGATCTGAAAGTGACAGAGATACAGTCTGCAGTTGAGAAGCTGCAGGAGGAAGCAGAGGAGAGGACAGGACGGGCTACCACATATGCATTTCAGCGAGTGCCTCGAGGTCAGAGATCTGCTACAGTGCCAGTGCCTGATACGAGAGCTACTACATCAGCACCAGCAGCCAGAGCTTCAGTGCCACCTCCAGCAGCCACTCCACCAGCTCCAACTACGTCATCTGAAGCCTTCGTCCTTCGAGCTCTCTCTACACCACCTCCCGAAGATCGAGCCTGAGAGACGCATAGCGCTATGCATTTTCAAACTTTTTGGTAACTTGTTGCCAAAGGGGGAGAAATATGTATAGATCATAGGCTTCGAGAGAGAGTGTTTTGCCTCTTTGGTCTCTCTTGATTTTGGTTGAACTTTATTGTGTGTTTGCTTTATACTCTATGTCAGTGTGTGAGATACTTGTTTGATCATGTGATTGATCATATGCTACCTTAATGCTTGCTTGGATGATACTATCTTTTATATCCTTATATGATCATTCATTTTGCTTGGTGATGAGTGCATGTTTTCAGTTTATATCATTTTGAGCGCTCCACCAAGATGTATGTGACATGGAAGAGTAACCCATGATCCTAATCGATTGTGCATTTGCATCCAAACGCAAATTTTAAATAATGCACAAATTTGGGGGAGCTCTTGTTTATCACATACTTCTCAAAGCGACAATGTATTTAAATCTTATCATTTGTCGAAGCTTTGATCTATATGTTATCATGAATTACCAAAAAGGGTGAGATTGAAAGTGCAACTATCCCTGGGTGGTTTTGGTAATTCCTAACAACATATAGCTCATTGAACTAATGCCATTTCAAGATAAACATTTCAGGAAAGTTCAATGATTGGCATGGCATGGACTAGGAATGTGTACCCCTCAAAATGCTAAGGACACATATTGGCTCAAGCTCAAGACTCTACATTTTCTATTTTAGTGATCCAAGATCACATTTAGTCCATAGGAAAGCCAATACTATTAAAAGGGGATGAGGTGTTGCTTAATGGGTTTCTTGCTCAAAATGTTTAGTGATATGCTCCAAAACCCTCAACCACTTTCTCACATCCACATATGTCCCAAACCAAAAGTCAAACTCGGCTCCACCGAAAAGTTCTATCCGGCGCCACCGAGTTCATTTGACATAGCCACTGCCACTAAACCCAAATCATTTCGGTCTCACCGAAAGGGATCTCGATCTCACCGAGATGGGATTGCAAACTCTTTGTTTCCCTTCGTAACATTTCGGTCTCACCGAGATGAGCGGTCGGTCCTACCGAGTTTGCTATGAAAACTCTCTGTTTCCCCTTCGTAACGTTTCCGTCCCACCGAAACGAGCGAATCGGTCCCACCGAGTTTGCCTGACCAACTCTCTGGTGTGCTTATTACCAAAATCGGTCCCATCGAGTTTGTGTAATCGGTCTCACTGAGATTACGTTATGCCCTAACCCTAATGAAATTAGTCCTACCGAGTTGATCATATCGGTCCCACCGAAATACCTAACGGTCACATTATGAACTAAATCGGTCTGACCGAGTTCTCTGAATAGGTCCCACCGAGTTTGGTAAATTGTGTGTAACGGTTAGATTTTGTGTGTAGGCTATATATACCCCTCCACCCACTCTTCATTCATGGAGAGAGCCATCAGAACATACCTACACTTCCATCATACATGTTCTGAGAGAGAACCACCTACTCAAGTGTTGAGATCAAGATATTCCATTCCTACCATATGAATCTTATTCTCTAGCCTTCCCCAAGTTGCTTTCCACTCAAATATTTCTTCCACCATATCCAATCTGTGAGGAGCTGTTTGAGTGTTGGGGATACTATCATTTGAAGCATTTGAGAAAGGAGTTCATCATCAACACACCGTCTATTACCTTTTGGAGAGTGGTGTCTCCTAGATTGGTTAGGTGTCACTTGGGAGCCTCCGACGAGATTGTGGAGTTGAACCAAGGAGTTTGTACGGGCAAGGAGATCACCTACTTTGTGAAGATCTACCCTAGTGAGGCAAGTCCTTCGTGGGCGATGGCCATGGTGGTATAGACAAGGTTGCTTCTTCGTGGACCCTTTGTGGGTGGAGCCCTCCGTGGACTCGCGCAGTCGTTACCCTTCGTGGGTTGAAATCTCCATCAACATGGATGTACGATAGCACCACCTATCGGAACCACGACAAAAACATCCGTGTCTACACTTGCGTTTGCTCCCTCCAAACTCCTCCCTTTACCTTCATAGGCAATTATTTTACTTTCCACTGCTATACTCTTAGAATTGCATGTGTAGGTTGATTGCTTGACTTGTGCTAAGTTGCTAAAATCTGCAAGAATTAAAATTGGGAAAAGGCTAGATTTTTATTTGGTCAAGTAGTCTAATCACACCCCCCCCCCCCTCTAGACATACTTTCGATCCTACACTTCCGGCCACTCCTTCTGGCTCTTGAAGAGATGCTTCCAGATCTCTTTGTGCGTAAAGCCAAAGAGATGCTTCAGAGGCTTATCTCCTGCCGGATTGAACTCCCATAGGGAGGAGTCCCGGCTTTGGCAAGGAAGGACAAGCCAGGCCAGCATTACCTAGACCACGGACGAGAGCTAGTGACCCTTGGAGAACACGTCAGACACATGGCTCTCGAGTGTCGTCACTTCAACTGGAGACCCCCAGTCCAGGCCGTTTTTGGTCCAGGAGGTCAACCTCTCTGGGGGTCGAGATCTGAAAGCAGGTTCCGCTGCCCATTTGGTGTCGCGGGGTTCGGTGATATAAAACCACTCCTGCTGCCAGACCTTGTTCGTCTCGACGAACGAACCTTTTGGCCAAGTCACATTCGGGAGCTTGCTAATCATAGCGCCCCCGTGTTGGGTAACGTAGCATAATTCAAAAAATTTCTACGCTTTCACCAAGATCCAACTATGGAGACATCTAGCAACGAGCAAGTAAGAGTGCATCTACATACCGTTATGTAGATCGCGAGCGGAAGCTTTCGAAGAAGCGTGGATGAAGTAGTCGTACTCTTCGCGTTCTTCGTCACCGATGATCTAGCGCCGAACGGATGGCACCTCCGCGTTCAACACACGTACGGTGCAGCAACGTCACCTCCTTCTTGATCCAGCAAGGGGGGAGGAGAAGTCGTCAGAGATCCGGCAGCACGACGGCGTGATGACGGATGCAGTGGAGATCACAGCAGGGCTTCGCCGGGCGCCCTGCGTGGGAGTATGGAGGTGTGACGGGAGGGGGAGAGGCACCAGGGCAATGGTGCGGCTGCCCTCTCCCTCCCCACATATATATAGGGGCCAGGGGGTGCGCCAGGGCCCCTGCAGATCCAATCTACAGGGGGGGCGGCCAGGGGGGGTTCCTTGCCCCCCAAGGCTAGTGGGCGCCCCCTCCCCCTAGGGTTTCAACCCTAGGTGCATGGGGAGGTGGGCCCCTAGTGGTGCGCCAGCCCATTAGGGCTGGACACTTCCCCTTGCGGCCTAGGGGCCCCACCGGGATGGGTGGCCCCACCCGGTGGACCCCCGGGGCCCCTCCGGTGGTCCCGGGACGCTCCCGGTGACCCCCGGAGATCACCCGATAGCCGAAACTGGACTTCCTATATATCAATCTTTACCTCCGGACCATTCCGAAACTCCTCGTGACGTCCGGGATCTCATCCGGGACTCCGAACAACTTTCGGGTTTCCACGTGCATTTATCTCTACGACCCTAGCGTTACCGAACCTTAAGTGTGTAGACCCTACGGGTTCGGGAGACACGTAGACATGACCGAGACGACTCTCCGGTCAATAACCAACAGCGGGATCTGGATACCCATGTTGGTTCCCATGTGTTCCTCGATGATCTTCATCGGATGAACCACCGTGTCAAGGATTCACTCAATCCCGTATGTTATTCCCTTTGTCCATCGGTACGGTACTTGCCCGAGATTCGATCGTCGGTATTCCCGATACCTTGTTCAATATCGTTATGGCAAGTCTCTTTACTCGATTCGTAATCCATCATCCCGTGACTAACTACTTAATCACATTGAGCTCATTATGATGATGTCTTACCGAGTGGGCCCAGAGGTACCTCTCCGTCATACGGAGTGACAACATCCCAGTCTCGGTTCGTACCAACTCAACAGACACTTTCGGAGATACCCAATGTGTACCTTTATAGCCACCCAGTTACGTTGTGACGTTTGGCACACCCAAAGTACTCCTACGGTATCCGGGAGTTGTACAACCTCATGGTCTAAGGAATAAATACTTGACACCGAAAAGCTTATGCATTACGAACTATACGATCTCGTGTTATGCTCAAGTTTGGGTCTTGTCCATCACATCATTCTCCTAATGATGTGATCCCGTTATCACTGACATCCTATGTCCATGGTCAGGAAACCGTGACCATCTGTTGATCAACGAACTAGTAACTAGAGGCCTACCAGGAACTCATTGTGGTCTATGTATTCACACATGTATCGCTGTTTCCGTACAATACAATTCAAGCATGAATAACAGACAATTATCATGAACAAGGAGATATAATAATAATGCTTTTATTATTGCCTCTAGGGCATATCTCCAAAAGTCTCCCACTTGCACTAGAGTCAATAATCTAGTTACATTGTGATGAATCGAACACCCATAGAGTTCTGGTGTTGATCATGTTTTGCTCGTGAAAGAGGTTTAGTCAACGGGTCTGCGACATTCAGATCCGTATGCACTTTACAAATATCTATGTCTCCATCCTGAACATAATTCCGGATGGAGTTGAAACGGCACTTGATGTGCTTGGTCTTCTTGTGAAACCTGGGCTCCTTGGTAATAGCAATAGCACCAGTGTTGTCACAGAAGAGAGTCATCGGGCTTGACGCGCTTGGAATGACTCCTAGGTCGGTGATGAACTCCTTCATCCAGACTCCTTCCTGCGCTGCTTCAGAAGCAGCTATGTACTCCGCTTCACACGTAGACGCTGCCACCACGCTCTGTTTGCAACTGCACCAGCTGACTGCCCCTCCATTCAAAATGTACACGTATCCGGTTTGAGACTTAGAGTCATCCAGATCTGTATCGAAGCTAGCATCGACGTAACCCTTTACGACGAGCTCTTTGTCACCTCCATAAACGAGAAACATATCCTTAGTCCTTTTCAGGTACTTCAGGATGTTCTTGACCGTTGTCCAGTGTTCCGTACCGGGATCACTTTGGTGCCTCCCTACCAAACTTATGGCAAGGTTCACATCAGGTCTGGTACACAGCATGGCATACATGATAGAACCTATGGCCGAGGCATAGGGAATGACACTCATCTTTTCTCTATCTTCTGCCGTGGTCGGCGACTGAGCCTTGCTCAATTTCATACCTTGCAAAACAGGCAAGAATCCTTTCTTTGACCGATCCATATTGAACTTCTTCAATATTTTGTCAAGGTATGTACTTTGTGAAAGACCAATGAGGCGTCTCGATCTATCTCTATAGATTTTGATGCCTAATATGTAAGCAGCTTCTCCAAGGTCCTTCATTGAAAAACTTTTATTCAAGTAGGCCTTTACATTTTCCAAGAATTCTATATCATTTCCCATCAGCAATATGTCATCCACATATAATATGAGAAATGCCACAGAGCTCCCACTCACTTTATTGTAAATACAGGCTTCTCCATAAGTCTGTATAAATCCAAATGCTTTGATCACCTCATCAAAGCGAATATTCCAACTCCGAGATGCTTGCACCAGCCCGTAAATCGAGCGCTGGAGCTTGCATACCTTGTTAGCGTTATCTGGATCGACAAAACCTTCCGGTTGCATCATATACAACTTTACCTTGAGGAAGCCGTTAAGGAATGCTGTTTTGACGTCCATTTGCCATATTTCATAATCATAGAATGCGGCAATAGCTAACATGATTCTGACTGACTTCAGCATCGCTACGGGAGAGAAAGTCTCGTCGTAGTCAATCCCTTGAACTTGTCGATAACCCTTAGCGACAAGCCGAGCCTTATAGATGGTCACATTACCATCGGCGTCTGTCTTCTTCTTAAATATCCATTTGTTTTCTATGGCGTGCCTATGATGGGCCTCGAACCCCTCGTTGGTTACCCCAAGTGGAAGGTGTAAGATGCAGTAAGTAGAAGTGTTTTCCCCTAGCAAAGATGCCAAGGATCGAATCCCCAGAGACTCCTAGGTTCAACAAGTAGGTGTCAATTGCTACGGCGCCAGATTAGTAGCAATCAACGTGGACCTGCACACAGATACAAATAACTTTGCTCCCAACGAGTACAGAGAGGTTGTCAATCTCTCCGGCCTTGTAGTTCACAAAGGGTTAAAAGCAATGATAGTAGTGATAGATAGTTTTTGCAATAGTAAATAAATAGCGAAAAGTAAATAGCGATGTGATCAATGATGGTAATATGGACCGGAGTCTCATGATGTTCACTAGTGATGTCTCTCTCCCAAAAGACGATAAAACAGCTATGTGAGGTAAACAAATTACAGCTGGGCAATTGACAGGACCACGAACGCAAACCAATGCTGACTACATTGCAAGAAAGGTTGAGGTTCAAAGCATGGGCGGTACGCCAAAGTAAGTAGACCGAAATCCATCAATATCTACTACTAATCATCCACCTTGAGATATCTATCCAGAACATCTCGCTGGTATTAAGTTGCGAGTCCCACCCATAGTGTAAACTCAATGCAACAGACAATTGCATTAAAAGAACTTTGCGTAAAGTAAACAATCCTTGCACCCGCGAGCACAAGCACCGTTGTTTTCCCCCTTGTGGCAACAGCACATCCCCTAGACTCATGTTTCTGTCACTCAAGCTAGTCATCGAGGGGCATGAACCCACAATCGAGCATAACGTTCCCTCTTGGAGTCACTACCTACTACTCGGCCAAAGCAATAAGTAACAACGGAGAACATGCAAGAATTACTTATGAACTAAAATATAAAAGAGGTGAATCAAATATATTACTCAAGATTAATCTGAACATAATCTCATAATCCATCGGATCCCAGCAAACTCAACATAGCAACAGCATAAGGATTACATAGGTTCCTCGATCATGTAGGGCAGCTCACGAGGACTAATTAGTGAAGCACAAGAACGGGAGGAGAACATCACATAGCTACTGGTCATGGACTCATGGTCCAAGGGATACTACTCACGAGTCATCCGGGAGGCGTCCATGGTGGTGGAGAAGCTCCCGGTGGTGATCCTCCCCTCCGGCAGGGTGCCGGGAAGAGTTCTCCTGGTGCTCCCGATCTTGGAAGCGGCGGCGGCGACGGAACAGAGATGGGATCGCGAAAAGAGTTTCTGTTCTGAGGGTTTCGGAGGTCCCTCTAAATATATGCCAAAGGGGGGGCCCAGGCGCCCCCCCGGCGCGGCCCAGGGGGGGCGCGCCGCGAGGGCGCCTGGAGCCCTGGTGCCCCCCCCCCAGGCTGCCATTCGGACGCAGTGTTGTTTCCGGATCGCTGATTTTTTATATAATTTTTCTGGATTTTTCTGGGCAGTTCTCGAAACATGAAAACCTGAAATACAAAAACAGCCGAAAACAGAAACTGGCACTGGGGTGCACTGGATTAGTAAGTTAGTCCAAATATGATCAAAAGTGTATGGAAGTGTATGAATATCATAGCAATATCACCCAAAAGTGGCATGGAGCAAGCAGAAATTGTAGATACGTTTTGGACGTATCAACATCCCCAAGCTTAATTCCTGCTCGTCCTCGAGTAGGTAAATGATAACAAGAATAATTTCTGTGGTGACATGCTATTAACCATATAGGACTTTCTCATAGTCATATGACAAAAGCTTACTGAGACAATGATTCTAAAGTAATTAAGTTGCCTCAAGAGAAAATCACAAATGACTGAAAGTTTTACAATATGAAACTGAAACATCAAAAAGATTTGCAATGAACATGATGTGCAAATATGATAAAGTGATATCTAGCTTGCCCCCTTTAGTGATGCAAAACATAAATGCAGGGGCACCTTCAAGGTTTAAGTGATGACTAGATACAATCATTTCAGAATAAACGATATCACAATCATGCAAAAGACAATGCTACTTTGGGACAATGCACATTACACTCAGAATGACAATCATGCTCTCAGTAGTTGGTGCTTCAACATAAAGGTAAGAGAAAGGTTAAGTGCTAAAGCTTTTTATTTTGAAAACATGGAAGCAATTGTGTCAACGGTAGTAGTACTTCATATGTGTCATGCATAAAACATCCTATAAGTTGCAAGCCTCATGCATCGAATACCAATAGTGCTCGCTCCTTGTCCTAATTAGCTCGGATCCCCATGGGTTATCATTGCATTACATATGTTTTAACCAAGTGTCACAAAGGGGTACCTCTATGCCACCTGTACAAAGGTCCAAGGAGATAGATCGCATTTGATTTCTCGTTTTTGATAGATCTCAACTTGAGGACATCCATACCGAGACAACATAGAAAATAGATGATGGACTCCTCTTTAATGCATAAGCATATTCTCATGAGAGATTGAGGATTAAGGTCCAAGCTAAAACTTCCACCATGATGCATGGCTTTGGTTGGCGGCCCAATGTTCTTCTCTAACAATATGCATATTAATTCAACCCACGGTAAATCACCCTTACTTCGGACAAGACGAACATGCATAGCAACTCACATGATATTCAACAAAAGTGTGACAGTTGATGGCGTCCCCAGAAACATGGTTACCGCTCAGCAAGCAACTTATAAGAAATAAGATACATAAGCAACATATTCTTTACCACAATAGTTTTTAGGCTACTTTCCCATGAGCTGTGTATTGCATGGTTAGTTTTCTTAGTGCAGGTGGAGGTTAGCAAAAGACTGGGAGCGACCAACTAAGAGAGCAATGACGGTCATAATCATGCAGAGCGACAAAGCAATATTGAATCAGGCATGGTAGTTATATCGCTACTCAGAAATAAAAGATCATCAAGGCTTGACAGACTTTCTTTACAGTCTTGAATATGCGTGAGCATACGCCAAGTCAATCAAAATAAATTCTCGAAGGAAGATATTACTAAACCATACCACATCATAGGCAAACAAACCAAGTTGGTACTCCAATAACACATTGGGAACCCCCCAGCTATTTGAGATTAACCAAAAGAAAACCTGAACTACTAAGCACCATCATGAAAGTAGCATCTTTATCATAGACACATTAACCAATGCAACGGAAGCAAACTCTCTTAATAAGGTGAGCATGGTAATTAAAGAGAGTTCAAGCAACCAACTAAATAAAAGCTCTTGAAAAGATAAGCATGAATACTAAGAGCAGAGCATGATAGTAGCTATTAAAAGACAAAGAACACACACAGCATAGATAGACATGAAAATTCTATGTGATGTTCTAGGTAGAGGTGGAGCGTGTTTCTCTCCCACATAAAGGAATGTTGGGTTCCGACTCGTTATGAAAAACTAAAAAGAAAACTAAAAGCAAGACGCTCCAAGCATAGCACATAACACATGAAGTGATAAAAATATAGCGGAACGAAAGACGAACTGATAATGTTGATGGAGAAGGGGATGCACGGGGGCATCCCCAAGCTTAGACGCTTGAGTCTCCTTGAATATTTCTTGGGGGTGCACGGGGGCATCCCCAAGCTTGAGCGCTTGACACTCGTGAATCTTTTTATCATCTTCCCTCACACACTTGAAAACTCCCTTCATACATAACTCATCATAATCTGATTAGCGAGGTTAGTACCCTTAATAAAATAATTATACCTTGCTGGAAATAAGGATATTCTTGAAGTTCTACTGTTTCTCAAGATTGCCAAAAGGTTTTTGCAAAGAAAAAGCAAGTTCTTAATTTGCAAAGTGAAGGTAAGGCAAAACAGGACAGAATCTGTGAAAAACAGAACAGCAGGCAGTAATTGGTCTGTTCGGGATACTTCTGCACCTCAAATCAAAAAACTCAGAACTGACGCACGAAAGACAATTATTTAGAGAACATTGTCAAAAAAATTCAGACCAAAAAGATGATCTGGTGATTTTATACGAATTTTTCTATCCAATGACAGAATCTGTTTTCTGGACAGCACCTCACAACTTTTGAACTTTCTAGCAATCGGAGGTTATACTTGGCAAAAATATGAAAAGCAAAGATACAATGATGATGCTACAGCAGTAAGCAACATCAAGACACAACAAAAGCAAAAAATTTATTCATGTGGGCTGCCTCCCAAAAGCGCTTTCTTTTATGCCTTTAAGCTAGGCATAATGCATAGATCAAGTTTTATCAAGAGTAAAAGAATAACTAGCCCGTACAACGGACTCAAAAGGTAACTTGACCTTCTTACGAGGGAAGTGTTCCATCCCTTTCTTGAGAGGAAACTGAAATTTTATATTACCCTCTTTCATGTCAATGACAGCACCAACGGTGCGCAAAAAGGGACGTCCCAAAATAATTGGACATGAAGGATCACATTCAATATCCATAATAGTAAAATCAACGGGCACATAATTATCATTGACAACAATAAGAACATCGTCGATCCTCCCCAAAGGTTTCTTTATGGAAGAATCAACGAGACGAACACCAAAAGAACAAGAATCATAAGGTTTCAATTTAAGCATATCATATAGTCTTTTGGGCATAATAGAAGTACTAGCTACAATATCACATAAAGCATAGCATGAGAAATTGTTTATCTTAATTTTAATCATAGAATCCCAACCATCTTCTAGCTTTCTAGGTATGGAGGCTTCTACTCTAAGTTTCTCCTCCCTAGCTTTGATGAGAGCATTAGTGACATGCTCTGTGAAGGCAAGATTAAGCGTGCTAGTGTTGGGATCTTTAGCCATTCCTTGTAGAAAGGTGACAACTTATGAAATACTACAATTATCAAAATCAATTTTATCATTAGTGGGCAGAATTGTAGTGTCATCCTCTTTGTTTAATTCGCTCTCTATTATAAGAGTTTGAACATCTTCCCAAGTTTGGGGAAGCTTAGGAGCAATTTTAAACTGAGGCTCATACTTTTTTCCTGGAAGACCATGCCATGGGCATAACTCTCCGTCAAAACTAGTATAATCACAAGGTTTATTACTTTTGTAAATCCCGTCAGTGATAATTGGGGCAATGGAAGTAGGGGTGTACTCCTCGCATTTAGTGTTTTTGGTAGAACCCATAGTAGCAAGCAAGCAAGATAACTATTTTTGTGATTTTCGATAAAAGGAACTAAAGCAAAAATGAAAGGTAAACTAACAAGACTAAAAAGCAAAGGTAAAAGATAGCATGCAACTCCCCTATCCTGAAGAGTGGAGTCCCCGGCAACGGCGCCGGAAAATACTCCATGATGGGCCTCGAACCCCTCGTTGGTTACCCCAAGTGGAAGGTGTAAGATGCAGTAAGTAGAAGTGTTTTCCCCTAGCAAAGATGCCAAGGATCGAATCCCCAGAGACTCCTAGGTTCAACAAGTAGGTATCAATTGCTACGGCGCCAGATTAGTAGCAATCAACGTGGACCTGCACACAGATACAAATAACTTTGCTCCCAACGAGTACAGAGAGGTTGTCAATCTCTCCGGCCTTGTAGTTCACAAAGGGTTAAAAGCAATGATAGTAGTGATAGATAGTTTTTGCAATAGTAAATAAATAGCGAAAAGTAAATAGCTATGTGATCAATGATGGTAATATGGACCGGAGTCTCATGATGTTCACTAGTGATGTCTCTCTCCCAAAAGACGATAAAACAGCTATGTGAGGTAAACAAATTACAGCTGGGCAATTGACAGGACCACGAACGCAAACCAATGCTGACTACATTGCAAGAAAGGTTGAGGTTCAAAGCATGGGCGGTACGCCAAAGTAAGTAGACCGAAATCCATCAATATCTACTACTAATCATCCACCTTGAGATATCTATCCAGAACATCTCGCTGGTATTAAGTTGCGAGTCCCACCCATAGTGTAAACTCAATGCAACAGACAACTGCATTAAAAGAACTTTGCGTAAAGTAAACAATCCTTGCACCCGCGGGCACAAGCACCATTGTTTTCCCCCTTGTGGCAACAGCACATCCCCTAGACTCATGTTTCTATCACTCAAGCTAGTCATCGAGGGGCATGAACCCACAATCGAGCATAACGTTCCCTCTTGGAGTCACTACCTACTACTCGGCCAAAGCAATAAGTAACAACGGAGAACATGCAAGAATTACTTATGAACTAAAATATAAAAGAGGTGAATCAAATATATTACTCAAGATCAATCTGAACATAATCTCATAATCCATCGGATCCCAGCAAACTCAACATAGCAACAGCATATAGATTACATAGGTGCCTCGATCATGTAGGGCAGCTCACGAGGACTAATTAGTGAAGCACAAGAACGGGAGGAGAACATCACATAGCTACTGGTCATGGACTCATGGTCCAAGGGAGACTACTCACGAGTCATCCGGGAGGCGTCCATGGTGGTGGAGAAGCTCCCGGTGGTGATCCTCCCCTCCGGCAGGGTGCCGGGAAGAGTTCTCCTGGTGCTCCCGATCTTGGAAGCGGCGGCAGCGGCGGAACAGAGATGGGATCGCGAAAAGAGTTTCTGTTCTGAGGGTTTCGGAGGTCCCTCTAAATATATGCCAAAGGGGGGGCACCGGACGGGCTTCGGGGGGCCCAGGCGCCCCCCCCCCCCCCCCCCCCGCCCCC